>JAAALK010000289.1:2196812-2305357 GCA_019279435.1 Zizania palustris | reverse complement strand
AAATTGAGGTCATCTCTTTAGTTTCAGGTCTACCGTGTCACTAGTTTCAGGATCTTTATGTCTGTAGATGTTATTTAGAGTTTGTTTACTTTCGCATAGCTGTTTCTTTTTGTGTCTGCTATCTCATGTAGTAAATTGTATCTCAAACTGACTCTGAATATGCTTTATAGTAGTGTGATGTGATCTGATTCCCGAAATTAATTTCTGTGACTATTTCTCTGAAATCTGTGACATTGTTTAGCTTTTTCTGAATTCCTGAATGTTGCAAGTAACTGATCTGATATGGCTTGATCATGTTAATCTGTTTGTTTTATGTTTATTCATGATCTGATGACTTAATAAATATATCCTTCAGATTGATTGGTTTTAAACTTTAAGTTTACTGGTCTAGAAGGTTTTCTGATTGTTTATTCAGTCTTTTGTTTTCTGTATTTTCAGTTTTACTCAATTTCAAATAGGTTCTATCTTTTGTGTTCAGTTGTGTTGATTTGAATTGTGTCTTTGAGGAGCTAGTTGCAGTGATAGGTTTGAAACAGTGCTGAATATATCTGAGAAATGAAGCAAATCTGGTTCAACTCCATTTTAATTTGTTTGAAAATTACTACTATTAATTATCAAAGAATTCATATCTTGTGAGTTTGCTTCTCATGTGCAAGGAGTCTTTGAAGATTAATGTGTTGAACTGAGGTAAACTGTGTGAAATTGTTTGTGATTCAGTATTCACATCACAGAGTTGTTGTTTGAATATAAACTGAATCCTGAAAATACTTTTGGTCACTCAATCTTTGAAAGGAAGAAGATAGGGACCTTGCTGTTTTTAAAGGAGTGTTTTATTCCTGTTTTCAGAAACACAACTTGTAGTATTCTGTTTTCTGAAAATTTTCAGAGTGCTTTCATTTGATTGCTATTGAATCAAGAGAATCTGAATTGAGAATGATTTTGAGCTATCTTCTGGAAATAGATTACTGAAATTGTTTTGTGAACTGATAAACACAAGTTAGTTCAACTTTGCTTGGCATTGTTTTTTATCAAAACCAGAAATTACTCCTACTGATGAAATTGTGACGATGAAAAGTGATCTATGAAATTTGTCAGACCCGCTACAACGCTTTGCTGACAGTACTGTTCATGGTCAAGTCTATTCTGTTTTCAGCATCTAATCAATGTGTGATCAAGTTTTGAATGCTTGAAATGTGCTGAAAATAGAAAGAGGTGAAGAATCACTTTGTGCTCTTGATGATGAATAGTAATTACTGATTTATTTCATTTTTGTTTCAGAATTGTGTCAACTTCACTGCTCTTTGGTATTTGTCTACGTTTGTCAGCAAGTCAACCTATCTAGTACAAGTCTGAAACTTGTGTGCTGAATTCAAATTTGTTCTGAATTGGTAGTATACAAATTGGTTCAAAACCTGATTGATGAACTTTGTTAAAATCTACTATTACTATTCATTGTCAAGAATGTTTCAGTAGTGCAGAAATTTTGTTTGAAATTCTTGTTGAAAGAAGCTGATTCCCTATTACAAATTTGTTTTGAATCTTTGTGTGAATGTTTTGATAGTTGTCGATCAAACAATTTTCAAACTACGCTAAATTGAGATTTTCAATCTAGTGGAGCTCAAATTTTGTACTGATTGGATTAAAACTTGAAACTGAGTTTTTAGAGGTGCGTTGGGTGATTTGATTAGGCCATCACATTCAAAAGAAAGTGTTCATTCGCCTATTCACCCCCCTCTAGTCACCATTCCAATCCCACAATTGGTATCGGAGCCGGTTAGAACACCAGTTGACCTTAACCGGTTTGTTGTAGGACCGAAAGTAGCGACCAGAGGGGGGGTGAATGGGCGCCTTAAAAATTCTTTCGAATCAATAGCCTGCTCCCAACGCCCAACGCACCTCAGAAGACTGAGTACAAATGAAATAGATGAGGAGTTACTGTTCAAAGTTGTCCCAAGTAAGGTACTTGTCGAAACCTGCAGTGTCGAAGCCTGCAGTGTCAAAGCCTGCAGTGTCGAAGCCTGCAGTGTCGAAGCCTACAGTGTCCCGAGCTCAGAGTTCGAAGCCAAAATTAGTTCAAATAAAGCTTCCAAAAATTTACAATTCTGTAGAGTCTACTGCAACAGTGTACTTCGAATCAACACTTCGAATCCTCTACACGAATCTACGAAGGCTACTGAAACAGACAACCTTTAAACCGAAGGCTTCTGAAACCACCTGAAATCAGATTCGAAGGAGTACTTCGAAGCCTCTGTACAACCTTCGAAAAATTCTGATTTTGAAGCTGGTTGAAATGTTTCTGTTCAGAGGGTTGTTCGGAGGTTATCTTTGAAAGAAATCCCAGACAAACTAGCTAAGCCAACTTCGATAAAACTTTTGTTTCGTTCGAAGCTACAGTGTGTGTACTCCAAAAATCAGACCGAAGCTTGATGTACTGTGTTGTGGGACCCATGAAATAAAACTCCGAATAGATACTCCGAACAAAATAGATGTACTCAAGGAAATGAATTAGCCAAGAGCACTGTTCTGAGAAATGTTGAAAAAATAAACTTTCTGCTCTTGAACAGAACGCCCTGACTGAAAATAGAGAACTAAAAGGCTAGACTGCAGCTAAAAGAACCTAGGTGCTAGCTGTAATGATCAACTTTTTGAACGATAGAACCAAGGAACAAGACTGCAGCTCTATGTGCTTGGGAAAACAAAATGCGATACTGTTCAAAAAACGTGTCCGATCAAAATCAGCCTGCATGCTATCAAGCAATGAGTGCCTAGGTATCTATGCGCATAGCACATCAAAATAGCTGCAACCAGACTATCCTACTGCTAACATAATGATCTTCACGGTTGAATAAAACCAAACAAAGAAAGGCTCACAGAACGATAGGATAGAATAGACAAATATCAGCGATGATTTTAGAACAGATGAACACAAAATCTGGGCGCGCAAAAATGATCCAATCGCAAATAAACCAGAACGTGATTCACAACTTCAGGTATCGAAAGAATAAAAGCCATTAGAGACTTCTCGGAATCAAATTCGGATGCTCGAGACGAACTCAAATAGCGGCGCTTCGCAGGAAGAAACTCACGGAAAGAAGAACAAAAAGTGACCCCATTGATTAGTAAAGTGATTTCAGAAAAAAGGGTACCCTAACCCTAGGATATTGGGGCCTATTTATAGGCAGCCCATTAAATGGAAAAATGCAGAAATACACCTAGGGTTTTTACAGACTCTGAATAAAAATGGAAAAGACCAAAATGCCCTTAGGATTTTTTACAGACTCGACTGACAGACTGTGGGCCTAAAGGCAAAATAGTAAAAACCTAAATAAAGGTAACTTATCCTGATGCAGAGCTTTCGTAGCAGCTACGGCTTCGCCTCAGAACGGTCAGATCTTTGATCAGCGGTCGTCAGTTTTGCGCCGAAACTGACAAAGCATCCACCGTCTTTGCACCGGGTACCCGGATTGGGCCGGCCCGATTCTGCAGCTCCCTCAGCCCGGCAATCGCTCGCCGCCCGTGTACCTGAGTCCGTGTACCAGTGGATCCTCTGCTGCTCCTATCCCATGTACTCGGATTGGGCCAGCCCGACTTCGCGGCCCCTCTGCCCGACAGTCGCTCGCTGCCCGTGTACCTGAGTCACACGCGGCCCAGACGCAGCAGATCTTCTCTCTCTTTTCAATCCTCTTTGACTATTGTTGACAATGACTCATCACATCTAGAGCCATGAGGCCCACGCTATTCAGCATGGCTCCTCATTTGTGATCCTTGTTTTGGCGACATGGAAAGGAACACAAAGATTTCGATGTTTGATGGTCGAGATTATGCTTATTGGAAGGTGCGCATGGATGCTTATTTTCTTAGCCAAGGAAGTGTGATTTGGGACATATTTGCATCCTAGTATGTTATTCCTGACACTCGTACCTCAGAGACTGAGAAAGCACAATATGAATGTAATAGCAAGGCTAGAAACATTCTTTTTATCAGTCTGAGTCACAACGAGTTTGACAGGGTCCAGCACCTTCGGACTGCATGAGATATCTGGATGACCTTGAGTACTTTCATGAGGGCACTACCTAGATTAACGCTAGGAGTCAAAGCACATATAATCAAGAGTATCAAATGTTTGTGCAAGGCCCTAGCGAATCGATAGATGCCATGTTTGCGCGTTTTGATGGAATTGTCAATAATTTGCGCGCCACTAGGACTTTGGCTTACTCTGACCACGATAGGGTGATCAAACTTCTCTATTCTCTTGATCGTAGCATATGGGAGGTAAAGATCTCCAGTATTGAAGAGTCGGCAAGCTTTGACACGCTGACTTGCGATGAACTCTTTAGTAAGCTTAAGTCCACCGAGATTGCCAAGGAGTCTCGACCAGGAGCTGGAAAAGCTTTATTGCCTTCGATTGCTTTGATTTCCAGTCCTAGTAGTCGCACCTCATCTAGAGGTCGTGTGTCTGGAGTTTGCGCTTTTTCTGGGGGCTTTGCCATGTCTTCATTGGTCTCCATCACAAAAGAACAAGTGGACACATTGGATGATGAAGAGCTTGCTTTTATAGTAAAAAAGTTCACTAGGTTCTACAATGATAGAAGAGATCAAAGAAAAGGAGGCTCTTGAGGGTGTTTTGAGTGCGGTGATCTTAATCATATTAAAGCAAATTTCCCAAAACTGAACTCAAAGAATGAACATGAACTCAAACACTAGAAAAGAGACAAAAAATCTTTCTTCACAGGCAAAAGAGGAAAAGTGGCAAAAAGGATGGCTAGAGCTTTCGTGGCTGCACTCAGCGACATCGACAACACTTTGAGTGAAGAGCCAAGCTCTGATGAAGAAGAATTTTACAAGAGTGAAGAAAAGAAGGAAAAGATGAAGGACTTCAACGGGCTTTGCTTCATGACCAATGACAAGTACAGCAGTGATGAGCCTGACTCATCTGAGGTTAGTCTATCATATGACCAATTACTTGTTCAAAACGATTAATTACACGATGCAACTATTTCTCAAGATAGCCTGCTTAAACTTGCTGCTAAATAACGAAAGGAACTAAAGCTGCAAATTGAATCACTCTCTACTAAACTTGCTTTGTTGAAGTCTGAGTCTGAAATTGCTGAATGTGAGTCTTGTCTTATCGTTATGGATGAACTTGCTCAGTTGCGTCTGATACATGCTCAAAACAATGAAAAACTTGAAAATGTTCAGAAGCAACTTTTTATGGTGGGGTCTAGTCCTTGTGCCATCGATGAATGTTTAAACTGCAGTTTACTGATTGAAAGCGTTAGTCTAAGAGATAATCATATCGATGAGCTTAAGGCTAGATTGGAGAGTGCTGAGTGTTCTAAGGATGTGCAGCCGGTGTGTCCCACCTACATCACCCTTAAGGACCAACTCATCTTTGCTAGAGAGCAAGTAGAAAAACTTAAGTGTGAGAATTATTATTTGATTTCCATGGTAGACAAATGCACTGAAGGGAAAGGGAAAATGGATTTGCTTTTGGATAAAACAAAAATGTGCGCTGACATGGGTTAGGTTATGAGAGAAGTTCTTCTAATACCCCAAGCCAAACTATGTTCACTCTACCTACTACCCTTGAGAAAGAGAGAGCCCAGTTAGACACATCTCAAAAAGCCAAAAATCCTACCCAACCCAAAAAGATAATCATTCCTTCACTCAAGATAGACTCCAAGCAAAAACCTAGGGAAACTATGAGGTTTGTGCATCCGAGAGATACTAGCATGTTTTGAGGGGGAGCTGTGTAGCATTGCATGAGCTTGTGTCATGATTAATTGCTTTTACAAGTACATGCTTTATAATGCCTTTGATCTATTGCCTTTAATACTGTTGACTACTTGGCATGTCTTCATCTAATAATTGTCATGAGCATGGCTTTTATTTGTGAAAATTTGAAAATGGTCACTGCTTAGTCTAGAAACTAGATTGAATGGGTTGAGTGCTTTTGCTAGCTTTTTCACACATGATAGCTAGGTCCTTTCTATCTTGGATGCTAAACTGAAGCTTGATTTCATCAAAAATAAAAGAAAATGAAAATGAATGAAAATGAAAATGAAAAATGAATGAAAATGAAAATGAATGACATTCATGATGTTGTATGCTGAAATTGAAAAGATCCAGGTGGGTTTGCTTTATCGCACTATTTTGTTCTGGATGGCTTACCATAGCATTTTGGTAAGAACCGGGACGTTGTAGTGTTTGTCGAGACCATTGCTTTAAGCTTCTGATAGTTTCAACCTAGGCTTAGCATGGTCGGTTAGCATAAGGTTGACATGCAAATAACCCCTGGCACACAAAATGAAAAATTTGAAATTCATTGCACATCATGTTTGCTGAAGCACCTTGAAGTGGGATATGCTTATCTGGTGTGTTCTTGTTTAGCTGTTGCATCTCATGCCTTGACATGTCTAGTATGCTAGTTTGAGTGGTGATGCTTTTATTTTCTAATGTCTGAAAATGCTTGCTCATGCCTTTTGTTTAGATGGTATACATATGAGGATGTCTTTCAGTACTTCGAGACAATATTCAAGGCGAATGCTTGTTTGTACTGTAATTGCAGATGCTCATGTTTCAGAAGCTCACATCTCTACTTTACCCTCATTCCCCTCTTTCATATTTTTATCTCCTTGATGCCTGCATTGTCAAAGGGGGAGAAATGGTCTACATGATACTTTGGCTTTTGGATTACTTGGTTAAGGGGGAGTTTTCATCATGTCTTGAGTTGAAATGCTTTTGATGCTTTTGCTTGCACTTGAGTTGAGATGTTTTTGCTTGCTCATACGTTTTGCAATGCGTTTTGCGTAAGGCTTTTGCCCAAGAGGGAGATCTTTTTCCAAGTGATTGTTTTGCTCTTTTATGAGTTTTTATGGTAACTTGTGCGCGTAACTTGCAATCCTCATCATGTCTTTGCTTTGGGGTTGTCAATGCACTTAGTATTCACATCACAGAGTTGTTGTTTGAATAGAAACTGAATTCTGAATTATACTTTTGGTCACTCAATCATTGAGAGTAAGAAGATAGGGACCTTGTTGTTTTTAAAGGAGTGTTTTATTCCTATTTTCAGAAACACAACTTGTAGTATTCTGTTTTCTGAAAATTTTTAGAGTGCTTTCATTTGATTGCTATTGAATCAAGAGAATCTGAATTTAGAATGATTTTGAGCTATCTTCTGGAAATAGATTACTGAAATTGTTTTGTGAACTAATAAACACAAGTTAGTTCAACTTTGCTTGGCATTGTTTTTGATCAAAACCAGAAATTACTCGTACCGATGAAATTGTGACGATGAACAGTGATCTATGAAATTTGTCAGACCCGCTACAACGCTTTGCTGATAGTACTGTTCATGGTCAAGTCTATTATATTTTCAGCATCTGATCAATCTGTGCTCAATTTTTGAATGCTTGAAATGTGCTGAAAATAGAAAGAGGTGAAGAATCACTTTGTGCTCTTAGCGATGAATAGTAATTACTAATTTGTTTCAGCTTTGTTTTAGAATAGTGTCAACTTCACTGCTCTTTTGTATTTGTCTACTGTTTTTTCAACAATTAAGCCTATCTAGTACAAATCTGAAACTTATGTGCTGAATTCAAATTTGTTCTGAAATTTGAAGTATACAAATTGGTTCAAAACCTGATTGATGAACTTTGTTAAAATCTACTGCTACTATTCATTGTCAAGAATATTTCAGTAGTGCAAAAATTTTATTTGAAATTCTAGTTGAAACATGCTTATTCCCTATTACAAATTTGTTTTGAATCTTTGTATGAATGTTTTGATAGTTGTCGTTCAAACAATTTTCAAACTACGCTGAATTGAGATTTTCAATCTAGTGGAGCTCAAATTTTGTACTGATTGGATTAAAACTTGAAACTGAGTTTTTAGAGGTGCGTTGGGTGATTTGATTAGGCCATCACATTCGAAAGAAAGTGTTGAGGCGCCTATTCACCCCCCTCTAGTCTCTATTCCGATCCCATAGTTAGTAGAGAAGACGCCATATGAGATGTGGTCTGGGAGGCATCCAGTTTGTCTTTTCTAAAGATCTGGGGATGTGAGACGTATGTCAAACATTTGACGAATGACAAGCTCACTCCTAAATCTGACAAGTGCTTCATTGTGGGGTATCCTCTGGAAACCAAAGGATACTATTTCTATAATAGAGAAGAGGGCAAAGTGTTTGTCGCTCGGAATGGTGTATTCCTTGAGAAAGAGTTTCTCTCAAAAGGAGTTAGTGGGAGAATGCTAAATCTTGAAGAGGTTCGAGAGCCACTGGAAGCTATTCTAGATCCCACTGAACCACAAAAAGATTTGCAAGATGTTGCACAACCCATTGTGGATACACTAGCCCCACGAAGGTCTTGTAGGGTCAGTCATGCACTAGAGCGGTTCATGTTTTTGACCACTAGGCAGCATGATATGTTGTTGTTTGACAACGACGAACCCAAGACCTATGCTAAAGCAGTGATGGCACCAGACTCAAATGGCTTGGAGACATTGGATCTGAGTTGGTGTCCATGCGAGAAAATAGAGTTCGGAACTTGGTTGATCCACCCGATGGTGTAAAAACTATTGAGTGTAAATGGATCTTTAAGAAAAAGATAGATGTTGATGGAAATGTTCACATCTATAAGGGACGATTGGTGTCAAAAGGTTTCATATAGATTCAAGGTGTTAATTATGATGAAACATTTTCGCTCGTTGCTATGCTTAAGTCTATTCAGATCATCATAGCAGTTACCGTATTTTACGATTATGAGATATGGCAAATTGATGTCAAAATGTCTTTCCTGAATGGAAACCTAAGTGGGATGTGTACATGACATAGCCTAAAGGTCTTGATGATCTAGGAAATTCTAGGAAAGTTTGTAAGTTGCAAAAGTCCATTTATGGGCTGAAGCAAGCTTCTCGAAGTTGCAATCTTTGTTTTAATGAGGAAGTCAAATGGTTTGACTTCATCAAGAACGAAGAAGAGCCTTGTGTTTACAAGAAGGCTAGTGGGAGCTCACTTGTATTTGTAGTCTTATATGTGGATGACATATTATTGATTGGAAATGACATTCCTTTGTTGAATGTTGTCAAGACTTCATTGAAAAATAGTTTTTGGATGAAAGATTTTGGAGAGGCATCATCATACATTTTGGGCATAAATATCTATAGAGATAGATCAAAACAACTAATTGGATTAAGCCAGAGTATGTACATTGATAGAGTTTTGAAATGGTTGAAAATGGAGAATTCTAAGAAGTGATTTCTACCAATGTCACATGATATTTATCTTAGTAAGACTCAGTGTGTTGCAACACCTAATGAGCTAGAGAAATTGAGTGTGATCTCGTATGCCTCCGCAATTGGATCAATTATGTATGCCATGTTGTGTACACGCCCAAATGTTTCATATGTTCTAAGTGTTATGAGTAGGTACCAATCAAACCGGCGTGAAAGTCACTGGGTTGTAGTAAAAAGTATCCTCAAGTACTTGAGAAGGACTGAGGAAATGTTCCTAGTGTACGATGGTGATGAGGAGCTCATTGTAAATGGTTACACCGATGCTAGCTTTCAGATCGATAAAGATGATTCTCTATTGCAATCTGGTTTTGTGTTCTGCCTCAATGGAGGCGCAGTGAGTTGGAAGAGTTCTAAGGTAGAGATGGTGGCCAATTCTACAACATAAGATTAGTATATCGCCTCTTTAGAAGCTGCGAAGGAGGCCATTTGGATAAGAAAGTTTATTTCTAAGCTAGGTGTTGTTCCTAGTGTGTCCAGTCCAGTGGACTTCTATTGTGATAATAGTGGTTTCATTGTGCAAGCCAAGGATCCAAGGTAACACTAGAAATCCAAACATACACTTCGATGATATCACCTTATGTGCGATATCATTAAGAGAGGTGATGTAAAGATTTGCAAGGTGCACACGGATTTGAACATAGTAGATCCGTTGACAAAATCTCTTCCACAGCCGAAGCATGAGGTGCACCAGAGTTCCATGTGTATCACATACATATGTGCGTGAGTTAAGTGTATTTGTAAGATGTTAGTAGTGACTATGCTAATGTAATTGGATAATTGTTATCTTGTACCCTGAATGAATGTCATTTACTTTTAATTAATGAATTGATGACGTGTTATATGAAACTATTTGTTTTATAACGATATTCTTCAAAAATGATCCCTGATCTTGTCATCATGTGGGATAGTGATGATACATAGATTAGCACATCCGATTGATCACGTGTTTAGGCCCCTTGCGAGGTAATCGAATTGGGCCACTACGACTAAAGAGTTAGTCATAATTTGCATCTGTTACTTGATCAAGTGAAATGTCGAGTTGTCAAACAAGGGTGGGACGAATCACACCTTAAGCTTGACTGATGTCATGTGGTAAAGTAACTATTGAGTATATAAATGTTCAATGAAAATTGATTTTGTATGCTTTCAGGGGTCAATATGTACTGCTAGGTACCAGTTGGGGGAAGAACTTTCATCCTCAGAGTCATTGTTGCAACAAGACATGCAGATGATTTAATCAAAGGCTTCCCGCGTCCAACTTCGGGAATACATGGGATCAAGTTCGAAGGATGAGGGCGAACTCCAGTTCGAAGTATATCTTCAAACATGGACTCTTCAGAGAACTTCTTTGCCAGCTAGGATGGAAGACTTATCTTCTTTCTCAATAGATTAGTCTTTTACTGTTTTAGCCCTATTAAGGGTACCGAATAGTTTCCACTATGTCGGTTGTAATAGAGGGGTAAAAGGGTCTTTTCCTTAATGTTTGGGCCTATAAATACCCCCCGTTTTACCTTGTAATGGGGATCGAATACTGAGTTATTCAATACACATCTTCGAATTGTTCTGAGCTATTATCCCATTCGGAGGCTTAAAACAGTTTACCCGCAAACACTTCATTTGTTAGTTTCTAATCTCTTGAAACCTGTTAGCATAATATTTTATGCCAACAGTTGGCACCGTCTGTGGGGAACCTAGTCCAAAAAACTTCGTTCTCTACCAAGTTTTCAAACCATTCCTCCCAAGCGGAGTTCAGGTGGTAGCCCTATTCGGACGTCCCCTCGGACCTCTGGATCAAGATCCTCAGACACAATTGAGGACGGAGGACCTTCAACTCTTCCTCCACCTCAGACTCCGGAAGGAACTTCCCTTCCCCGAGCATAAGGAGTTCCTCCCCCGACTCCATTCATAATTCGGCCACCCGAAGTTCCTCTTTCACCTCAAGTTCTACTTCGAACCGATGCATACAGGTCTCAAGACCGGGAAGACCCTTCCGGAGGAAATGAAGACGGTCTTGGCGATATGGCCGCTCAAATGGCTAGTCTCCAAGCTGAAGTAGCAAGGTGGCGGCAAGAAGCCGCAGATAGGCTTCGCCCTCGGGCCACCCCAGTCATTCCCGAAGTGCCCGAAGACGACGAAGTTCATTATCCCGAAGCCCCGGAGAATGCGTCCTTCGACACTGAATCTCTACTGCATCCAGAGCTACAGAAAGTGCGCTTCGATCCTAAGTTTAAAACTTCGAAGCTTTGCAAGTATGCTGGAGACAAAGACCCTGGGGAGTTCTCCTGTTCTTATGCAATAGCAATTGAGGCTAGAGGAGGGGTGCGAGACACCATGGCCAAATGCTTTCCTCTAGCTCTTGAAGGAGTGGCGCTGCGGTGGTTCTGGTCTTTGAAACCAGGGTCAATCAGAACCTGGGAGCAATTAAGGAAGAAGTTTATAAGCAATTTTCAGGGTACCTTCGTACCCCCAATGTCAACAGGAAGTCTTTTTCAGGTGAAGCAGCTTCCTGGAGAGACTTTAAGGCAATATTTCAAGCGCTTCGCCCATACGAAGTCGCAAATTTGAGGGTTAACTACATCTTCTGTAGTTGACGCATCTCGAGAGGGAGTTACCAACGCAGGCCTCCTTGATAAACTTCACAGGAAGTAGATATCTTCTGTTGCTCAGTTGATGTCTTACTTCGAAGAGTATGCAAGGTTAGAAGAGGGATGGCTTCGGAGAACTGCAGCAACTCCGTCAATCCTACAAGAAGTTAAGTTGGAAGTGAAGACTTCAACACAGCCGTAGGGCCCTAGCTTCGAAGCTCAGCACGACAGACATCGGGGGACAAAGCATCCTCATTCAGAAGTCTTAAACATTGCACCCCCGCAGAAATTTGCCCCAAGGACTTCGCAGCCTTCAGGAAGCAAGACCAGCGGCTGGAGGCCGCCAGGGCAACCGGCTGGCAAAGCCCAGACATTTTTCTGCTGTGTCGATGGTGAAAATCGAAGTCACATGAGTGATGCGTGTAAGTCTATACTCGCTTTCAGAGGCGAGTACCTGGAAAGAACTTCGGGTCGAGGCACTACTGACCGAGTTCCGACCGAAGTGCGTCCGGATCATGCTCAGGCTGTGGCGCGGATAGAGAACTTCGACCCTGCAAGACGGCCTCCGGTGGTCAATGTTATGCCACCTCCGATGCAGGAAGATTGTCAAGATCGAGGGAAAAGAGTAGTCCTCCACATCTCCGGAGGAGGGACCCTCGGAAGTATGTCGAAGAGGCAGAGAAGAGAATATGTCAGAGAGGTGGGCCATATTGGAACTTCTTCATCTGCAGCTGCTATGCCTGAATGGTCCCATGTGCCGATATCTTTTTCTATAGATGATGCAGTTGGCATAAAGTTTCCACATACAGACCCACTTGTCATCACTGCCGACATAGCAGGGACTGAGGTCTGGAGAGTGCTAATCCAGGAAGTATCTTCTCCTAGCAGCCCGTCCTTTGCAAGGCTTCGCAGGACCCCCTCTCGATGCCCTCGGCCAAATTGGCCTGGAAGTTACTTTCGGAGAGGGGCTACTGGCCAGGACGGAGGAAGTGATTTTTGATGTTGTGGATGCCCCATATGCATATAATGTTATCTTCGGAAGGGGCATGTTGAATAAATTCAAAGTTGTGGCGCATCATAATTACCTATGTATGAAGATTCCCACACAGGCAGGAGTGCTCACTGTTTTCCGAGATCAGGCCACTGCGCGAAGAGCGGAGTATGGTCATGGCCCTCCTCTTGACCCGAGACAGGTGAACAGCGTGCAAGATAACCCGGAGGTTTTTTCTGCTCCGGGTGAATCTTCGAAGAAGCCTTTCCAAGGCCAAGCCCTCAAGGAGAAATTGCAACGAAAGTTATTGTCAAAGATGGCAAGGAATATTCATTCCAGTTTGGCAAGGACTTGCCTCCAGAAGTCGCTACTTCGTTAGAGAAAGTAGTTGAGGAGAATTTGGATGTCTTTGCTTGGTCTGATGAAGACATCACTAGAGTTAGTCAGGATATTATCGAGCATAGTTTACTTGTGAACCCGAAGGCTCGGCCTGTTCGGTAAGGAATCCGGAAGTTATCTTCGGAGAGTGCTATCCTTGCCAAAGACGAAGTGGAAAAGATGCTGAAGGCTGGGATTATCAGAGAAGTGGCTCATACGGTGTGGTTAGCCAACCCAGTCTTCGTTAGGAAGAAATCTTCCGGGAAGTGACGCATGTGTATTGATTTTACATCTTTGAATAAAGCATGCCCCCGTGACCCCTACAATTGGTTGACTCTACTGCTGGTTCGGAGTTATTAAGCTTCCTCGACGCGTATTCTGGCTATCATCAAATCTGGCTAAAGCGCGAAGATGAAATTAAGACAAGCTTTGTAACTCCTTCGGGAGTCTTCTGTTATGTAAGAATGCCATTTGGCTTAAGAAATGCTGGTGCTACTTTTTCGAGGTTAATTGCTAAGGCTTTAGGTCATCAACTAGGCCACAATGTAGATGCTTATATGGATGATATTGTAATAAAGAGTGCTTTAAAGCACCAACATAGCTTAGACTTAGCAGAAACATTTAATAGCCTTCGGGCATGTGGAATCCGTCTTAACCCCGAAAAATGTATCTTTGGGGCTCAGGCTGGAAAATTGTTAGGGTATCTAGTTTTGAGCAGGGGAATCGAAGCTAGCCCCACTTAGATAATTGCGCTGCAAAGGATGGCCCCTCCGGAGAATTTAAAGCAAGTACAAAAGCTGACCGGTCATCTTGCAGCACTTAGTAGATTTTTGGCAAGGTCTACGGAGAGAAGTTTGCCCATTTTCAAAGCATTGAAGGGGTCCGAAGATTTCGCATGGACACCGGAGTGTCAAAAAAGCTTCGAAGATATTAAGAATTATCTCAGTAACCTCGCTACACTCACGGTGCCTATTGCAGACGAAACCCTACTCCTCTACCTTGCAGCTACTGGATCTGCTGTCAATGCAGTCCTTGTTAGAGAGGTTGATTTCAACGGGAAGTTGGTTCAGAATCCAGTCTATTTTGTATCCGAAGCGTTGTCCGGAGCAAAAACAAGATATTCCGAGCTTGAGAAGTTCACTTATGCTCTGATAATGGCTTCGAGGAATTTAAGGCATTATTTCTTGGCGCATAATGTAATTGTACCAACTTCATATCCCTTGGGAGATATGCTCCGAAGTAAAGATTCTACAGGAAGAATTGGGAAGTGGGCCGTTGAGTTAGCACCCTTTGGCATATCTTTCGTGGCAAGGACAACAATTAAGTCACAAGTGCTAGCGGACTTTGTGGCAGAGTGGACTCCCCCTGCAGCATGGGCTCCGGAGAAGCCATGTGAAGGAATTTGGACCATTTACTCCGACGGAGCTTTCCAAGCATCTGGAGCAGGTGTCGGAGCAGTGATAATTTCACCTTCAGGGCAAAAGGCAATGTACTCCACAAGACTCAATTTTAAATCTACCAATAACAAAGCGGAGTATGAAGGAATTTTACTAGGACTTTGAAAGGCACGTGCTCTAGGGGCTACAAGAGTTGTTATTAAGATAGATTCTCAGATTGTAGCAGGGCACGTAGACAAGAGTTTTCAAGCTCGGCATCCACAACTTGCAAAATATTTGGAAGAGATCCGTAAAATTGAAGCAGCATTTAAAGGGATTTCCATTCGGAGTATACCCAGAGCAGAAAATGCGCAAGCTGATATCTTGGCAAAAGTTGTAGCTGGAGCTATGGACATTCCAGAAGAGGCTTTTTATGAAGAACTCAGTATATCTTCGGTGCCACAAATTCCTTCTGCGGAAGTCCTTTGCATTCCATGTACAAATTGGCGAAGTTTAGTTATGGAATTGTTGCAAGGAGAAGCAAATTTGTCTGAAGGGCCACAACTTTCGAGGTTGAAACTTAGAATTCGGAATTATCATATAATCAACAGTATTTTGTACAAGGCCGGAGTATGTTCCCCTTTGCTCCGATGTATATCTCAAGCCGAAGGTCAAGAAATCCTTCGAGAAATTCATGAAGGACTCTGTGGTAGCCATCTGGCCCCTCGAGCTTTGGCAGGAAAAACACTTCGCCAGGGGCTTTATTGGCCTACAATAATAGCTGATGCGGAGAACTTAGTCCACACTTGCCAAGGATGTCACTGGATGAGATGAAGAAGTCATCGCCCACCAACAACTCTTCAATTCATTGCTCCAGTATGGCCCATGGCCAGATGGGGCATGGATCTTATTGGTCCCTTCTCGGTAGCAAAAGGAAATTTGAAATTTGCAGTGGTAGCAATTGAGTATTTTTCCAAGTGGGTAGAAGGAGAGCCCCTAACAGCTATCACTTCGAATAATGTACAGAAATTTTTCTAGAAATATATAATATGCCGGTTTGGAGTGCCTCATTAGTTGACAGTTGACAATGGAACACAATTTGATGCAGAACCCTTCAGGAAACTTTGTGAAGATCTAGGCATCCAATTATATGCTTTACTGCAGTGCGACATCCTCAGTCTAATGGAGCTGTGGAAAGAGCTAATGGTAATATCTTGTCAGGGCTGAATCGAAGAATAGTGGGATTGGCAAAAGGATTGTGGACCGAAGAGCTCCTGAAGATTCTATGGTCCATTCGGACCGCTCAAACGAGGTCCACGAGTTTCACTCCCTTCAGACTATTATTCGGAGACGAAGCTATGACGCCAACGGAGCACAAAGGAGGATCCCTTGAGGAGCCATGCTGAATAGCGTGGGCCTCATGGCTCTAGAAGTGATGAGGCATTGTCAACGATAGTCAAAGAGGACTGAAGAAGAGGAGATCTGCTGTTTTCATGGGCCGCGTGTGACTCAGGTACACGGGCAGCGAGCGACTGTCGGGCAGAGGAGGCTGCGAAGTCGGGCTGGCCCAATCCGGGTGCATGGGCCAGAAGCAGTAAAAGACCCACTGGGCTGTTGACCAGGACTGACTCAGGTACACGGGCGGTGAGCGATTGCCGGGCTGAGAGAGCTGCGGAGTCGGGCCGGCCCAATCCGGGTACCTGGTGCAAAGCTGGTGGAGGCTTTGTCAGTTTCGGCGTAAAACTGACAACCGTTGATTCTGTATCCGACTGTCCAGAAGAGTAGCTTCAGGATATGTCATCTGTTACTCTAGGCCCACAGTCAGTCAGTTGTGTCTGTAAAAATACCTAAGGGCAGTAGAGTCTTTTTCTGTATTTTTGAGTCTGTAAAAACCCTAAGGGGCTGGTAGAATATTCCTAGTGTTGGGCTGCCTATAAATAGCACCCCAATCCCTAGGGTTTGGACCACCCTTTGTGCTGAAATCAAATCCACCTTTTTGGGTCACTTTGTCTCCTGTCTTCTCTCTCCTGTGTGCGCCGCTAGGACTTCCCTCTCACTGTTCTTGCATTATTTTGGCTCAAATCTCTTGGATGCTTTAATGCTTTGGTCCCTGGTAAATTTATTGCTTGCATCTTGTTCGGTTTGGGGAGTTATTGTCTTGGCCACGAGCTGGTGAATTAATTTCTTGGGGAGAAGCTTCTTCTGTTGTTTGTGTTCTTCACGGTGGGAGTACTAGTTCTTGCTGTTGCAAGTAGTACTATTTTGCTGTAGCTACAGTGTCCTGTAGCAGCTTTTCACCTTCTATTGCCCAGCTTTTTGATCGAAGCTGACAGTCTCTTTTACCTTTTTCTGGGTATGTCTGGCAAAGCTCGGTTCAGTGCGAAGCCCCTCAACTCCGTGAGGCAGGCTTCGATCGAACATCTTTAAAGACTTCGCTCAGACTTCGAACCTAAATCTTTGTGTCCTGTGCTGCTAGCTTCAAATTATCTTCTAAACGGACAGCATCGCATACTTCGATCGACAGTGCGAAGGTACTCCGGCCCTAGCTGTTCGAAGTTCACACTTCGTTAAGTCTCGGAGTTGTCATCGAAGTTTGCCCTTCCACTTAGCTTCGCATTGATTTCTTGATAGCCTGTCACCCTTCGCTTCTTTGTTCGGAGCCTGTTCTCTTCGAAGGTAAAGCTGTAGGCTTCGGACTTGGTTTTCTGTCACGTGACAGACTTCGCTTCCTTGTTCGAAGGTTGTCTGCTTGTGTGTTGTGTTCGAAGTTTTTGTGTTCGAAGGTTCAGCTTCGGAGCTTTCGGTTCTAAGTGTGTTCGAAGTTTTGTCTTCGAAGTGCATACTTCGAAGCAGGCTTCGGCACTGGTTTACTTCGCTCCGAAGCTCGTAACTAGAAGTTGTGTTCGAAGTCTTGTCTTCGAAGTGCTTACTTCGAACCAAGCTCCGGCACTGTTTTTACTTCGCTCCAAAGTACACTTCGCTTCTTACCACTTCGAACTAGGCTAGACAGTGACACCTTCGGCACTTCGGACAGTCTCCGTCATCAACCTCCGAAGCAGACCTCGACGTGCGAAGGGGGCTTCGCCAAGTTTCGAACAGGAGACAACTTTGGACAGTAACTTCTCTTTTCACTTTATATATACTTAGATCATTTCATTGAGAAGTTTAGGCCTGTTATAACTTGTTCTTCTGCCTAGATTGCACTGCTTTAGATTCACACTGTTTATCATCAGATGCTTCTAGGTTAGAAACTTTTAGACTTAGGCCTTCTGTTTATTTTCTGCTACGTAGTATTTTTGAGGTGCGTAGGGTATTGGGAACAGGCCATTGATTCGAAAGAATTTTTTTAAGGCGCCCATTCACCCCCCCTCTGGTCGCTACTTTCGGTCCTACAAGTGGTATCAGAGCAAGGTTAGGGTTTTTCCATACCTTAACCGGTTCTAAACCCCAGTAGTGACTATGACGTCTCCTGGCAAGGTCCCGTCCTTGGAGGCCTATGGCTATAATTACTGGAAGACTCGCATGCGAGCCTATCTCATGAGCCAGGGTTCGGACATATGGGACATTTGCGTTCACACCACGTTTGTCATTCTACCAGTTACTGAGCAAGGTACTGCTGGTATCATTGCTCAGCATCTGAGCAACAGTAAGGCTGTGAACATTTTATTTTCTGGTTTAGGTCCCACTGAATTTGAGCGAGTGAGTCATCTCTCCACTGCGAGAGAGATCTGGGGTACCCTCAAGGCACACCATGAGGGAACAGCACAGGTCAAGGCTCGGCTCTATCAGACCTACCGGCGTGAATATGAGAATTTCACACAGAAGCCGGGTGAATCTGTTGAAGCCTTGTTTGGTCGTTTTCAGTCGATCATTAACAAGCTTCGGGACAACAAGGCTGAGGGTGCTCAGTTAGTCTCAGATCATGAGCAGGCGCTCAAGGTTCTTCATACCTTGGACCCGAAGATCTGGGAGATCAAGGTATCATCTATCGTTGAGAGTACCTCCTACGATACCTTGACCATTTCTGAGTTGTTTAGCAAGCTGAAGGCCACTGAGGTAGATATCCAGTTGAGATCAAATCTCACTGGCTCTGGATCGAAATCCCTGGCCCTTGCTACACCTTCGGTAGATCCCTCTGCTGTGAACTGTGCTGGGTTCTCTTTGATGTCTATCACTGAGGACCAGCTTGAGTTGTTGGGAGATGACGATTTGTGTCTTTTTAACAACCGGGTGCGTCGTGTCTATGATAAAAGAATGTTCAAAAGACACGGCACAAAATCCGGATGCTTTGAATGTGGTGATCCAGGACACTTCATCGCCGACTGCCCCAAGCGCAGTGGATACAAGAAGGGCGTCGGCAGCAGCTTCCACGACTCCGGCAAGCATGAGAGCCCCTCCTTCAACAAGGGCAAGCCGAAGACTCGGTTCTTCAAGAAGGCCCTGAAGGACTACCGGCGAGAGAACAAGAAGCGCGACAAGGCCTTCTTCGCCGAGATGGAGAAGAGCTACTCCAAGAGATCCACGTCTTCTTCCTCTTCATCGAGCTCAAGTGATGAGGAGATCACCATCAAGAAGGGGAAGGACAAGGATGATCCGGCGGGCCTTTGCTTCATGGCTTTCGGAGACAAGCCGAAGAGCCGCTCACACCAGCGCCGAAGATCCCGCAAGAGCTTCTGTTCCATGGCTCTTGGGGATAGAGAAGAAAAGAGCTCCTCCGACGACTCCGACGACGACGATAGCAAGGTATCATCTTATGAGCGCGAAATTGTTGATTTACTTGAGAGCAATCGTCAGGAGTTGAAGTATCGGGAGAAACTGCTTAGGGGGGCTAAGAAAAGGATAGACGAGTTAGAGAGTGAGCTTGCTGTAGCAAACGGTAGATTAGAAAGTCTATCTTCTTCCCCTTGCTTGGGTGATAGCAGTGAGTGCCCGAAGTGCGAGGTGCTTCTGTGTGACCTGTCTACTCTGAAGTCCAGGTACACAGAAAGGGTTGATGAGAGGGACGCTTTGGCCACTGAGCTTGAAAGCGCTCAGCAGGAGCTGAAAGATGCTCAAGCCACTGTCGTCGCACCCTGTGTTGATTGCCCATCTCATCTAGCTGCCTTAGCTGAGCTGAAATCCAAGGGCAATGAGCATTTGGGTGATTTGGAGAGGTTGAGAGCTGAGCTTGCGCAGACTAGGCTAGAGCTTGAGACATTGTCAGTTCCACCCACTGTCTGTGAGAACTGCCTGTCTCTTATAATGGAGTTAATTAAGCTAAAAGCCGGGAAGTCTGTCCAAAAAGAAGTTGAGTGTGAGACCTGCTTGTCTCAGGTGGAGGTTCTAGCTTCCTTGAGAGAGGAGCTAGCAGATTCTCAGAATGAGAATTTTTACCTCCGTTGTATCCTGAGTTGGATCAGTGCCAGAGAGCCACAGCTTGGCATGATGATCCAGCAGTTCAAAAGGAAGGATGGGTTTGGAGTAGGTTACACCTACACCAAGGCTGACTTTGAGAGTGCCCTCAGCCGGGCAGTGGAGTGGAGTAAAATGACTCCAGAGCAGAGGTACCCCAAGACTCACTCCACTGAGTCTTCCCAGGCTTGTCAGCCCAAGGATGGAGTAATCCATGAACCACCCAAAGCTCCACCCAAGAAGCCTATCTGGGTCCCTAAGCCCAAACACCTCCACTCTTCTCTAGACTCTCTTCCTGGACCCTCTCAGCCCAAGAAGACCACACCAAACACTACCAAGCCCAAGAACCCCAAGCCTCAACCACATCCCAAGAAGCCTACCTATCATTGTGAGTACTGTCAGAGAGATGGGCATCTTGCGGAGTTTTGCTTCAGGAGGAAGCGGGTTGAGAGAGCAGAGAGGGCTCGTAGTGATCAGGTGCAGTTCTACCAGCAGGGTGGTAGACTGCGTGTTCCTCGGCGCGGGGAGAGGCTGGAGGCCAGGCCGCGTCGTGTAGGTGGTGGTAGAGGAAACGGTTTTCGTACCCGTGCTCCAGTTGGTGGTGTTCGTTCCGGCAGAGTTCCAGACCGAGTTGGCTACGGTTCTGGACCTCGTGGCCGCAGGGATAGGAAGAACCGTGGACCGCGCTTTGAGCCGCGTTTTGGTCCAAACTCTTTTGATGGTTTTCGCTTTCCATCTTTTGAGCAGATGGCTCGACACTGGTTTAGCTCTTTTGCTAAACCTGGTGCCGGACCATTTGCTCCCACTTACAGACATTGATTGTGCAGGACCGGGGACTGGAGGATGTTTGGATCATGGACTCAGGATGCTCTCGCCACATGACGGGACATCGCAGGTGGTTCTCCAGTCTCACTCCCCCGAGCTCCAAAGAATATATCACGTTCGGGAACAGCGGTCAAGGGAAAGTAAGTGGCATAGGCTCAATCAGCATTTCAGACCATTTCTCTTTAAAGAATGTTGCTTTAGTTAAAAATCTGAACTTTAATTTAATCTCTGTTTCGCAACTTCTTGAGGATGGTTTGGAAGTGCGTTTTAAGAAGGGCAATTCTTCTGTGGTTGATTCTAGAGGGTCTTTGGTTTGTCAGATTTTACCTTTCGGTAAAGTTTTTCGAATTGACTTTTCTAGTTCTTTTGGCCCTTCTCGCTGTTTGATTGCTGGATCTTCTTCTGAGCTCTGGAAGTGGCATAGGAGGTTAGGTCATTTGAGTTTTGATCTGCTAGTCAGGTTAAGCTCTATGGACCTCATCCGAGGATTGCCCAAGCTTAAAATGGAGAAGGATCTAGTGTGTCATCCCTGTCGTCATGGGAAAATGGTTGCCGCTTCTCACTCACCTGTGACTCAGGTGATGACTTCGTATCCAGGCGAGCTTTTACATTTGGACACTGTAGGTCCAGCTCGGGTACGCTCAGTCGGTGGGAAGTGGTATGCACTTGTGATTGTTGACGACTTTTCTCGTTTCTCATGGGTTTTCTTTTTGGAGTCTAAGGATGAAACTTTTCAATTTGTCCATGACCTGATTTTGAAGCTGAAGAATGAGAACAATGGTCGGATGCGAGCAATTCGCTCCGACAATGGCTCTGAGTTCAAGAACTCTCAGTTCGTCAGCTTCTGTGGTGATCAGGGTCTGGACCATCAGTTCTCTTCTCCTTACACTCCCCCACAGAACGGCGTTGTGGAACGAAAGAACCGCACGCTAGTTGAGATGGCCAGGACGATGCTCGATGAGCACAAGACTCCTAGGCGTTTTTGGGCTGAAGCCATGAACACGGCTTGCTATCTGGCCAACCGCATTTTTCTTAGAGCTTACATTGGTAAGACATCATATGAGTTGCGTTTTGGCAGACAGCCCAAGGTGAGCCACTTGCGAGCGTTTGGCTGCAAGTGCTTTGTGCTCAAGAAGGGAGGGCATTTGGACAAGTTTGAGTCTCGTTGCTGGGATGGTGTTTTTCTTGCTTATGCATTGCATTCTCGAGGCTTCCGTGTTTGGAACCTCGAATCCCAGCTGCTTGTCGAGACGTGTGAGGTTTCATTTGATGAGTCCTTGCCTTCTTTGACTCCTTCTTTTGAGCTTTCTGGTGATGATGAGCTCGGAGAGTCCATCTTCGAGGAAGATGAGGATACTCCAGCTGCTGTTGAAGGCGGGCCTTCTGCATCCCCAGCAGAGCCCACACCTTCTGTGACTTCGACTGATGATGAAGGCGGACCTTTGATCACTTCTTCCACTTCGATCGAGCCCCTTCAGTCGAGTCCAGAGGTGCCAGCTGCTGACTCCGGTGAGGTGACTTCAGATCACCAGGGAATCCGAGCAGTTCAGCGTGACCACCCCTCAGAGCTCATCATTGGTGATTTGACTGAGAGGACTTTGCGTTCTTCTGCCTCTCTTGCTGTGTTTGCTGAATCTGCATTTGTTGCATCTTTTGAGCCCAGAGACATTTCTCATGCTCTTTCTGATTCTAATTGGATTAATGCTATGCAAGAAGAGCTTGAAAATTTTGTCCGCAATCGGGTTTGGACACTAGTTGAGCCGCCACCAGGATGCAACCCCATAGGCACCAAGTGGGTATTCAAGAACAAACAAGGTGAAGATGGGGTTGTGGTGCGCAACAAGGCTCGACTAGTTGCCCAGGGTTATTGCCAGAAGGAAGGTATTGACTTTGAAGAAACCTTCGCTCCTGTTGCCCGTCTTGAGTCCATTCGTATTCTTCTAGCTTTTGCCGTTTCGAAGGGTTTTAAGCTTTTTCAAATGGACGTTAAGAGTGCTTTTCTGAACGGGTTCATAGAGGAGGAGGTATATGTTAGGCAACCCCCCGGTTTTGAGAACCCTAAGTTTCCTCGACATGTTTTTAAATTGCACAAAGCTTTATACGGGTTGAAGCAAGCCCCCAGGGCTTGGTATGACCGGTTAAAGCAATTTTTGTTGGGGAAGGGTTTTGTGATGGGTTTTGTGGATAAAACTCTTTTCTTGCTCAAAGATGCTTCAGATTTTTTAGTTGCTCAGATTTATGTGGATGACATTATCTTTGGCGGTACTACTGATTCTCTTGTGTCCAAGTTTTCTGAGCAGATGCACAGTGAGTTTGAGATGAGCCTCATGGGTGAGCTTAAGTACTTTTTAGGGCTCCAGATCAAACAGACCAAGGACGACACCTTCATCCACCAAGGTAAGTATACTCGTGACATGCTTAAGAAATTTGACTTTGGTGGTGAATTGAAGCCGCAGATGACCCCGATGGGCACTTCTGGGGGTCTAGACAAGGACGAGAGCGGTGTCAAGGTCAATGAGAGAGAATTTCGAGGGATGATTGGTTCGCTGTTGTACTTAACGACAACAAGACCGGACATACAGTTCGCTGTGGGACTTTGCGCGCGTTTTCAGTCTTCACCACGCGCGTCTCACCGGCAGGCTGTCAAGCGCATTTTCAGGTATCTCACCTATGCGCCTGATCTTGGTCTTTATTATTCAGCATCATCATCTCTTGATTTATCTGGCTTTTCGGACGCTGACTTTGGTGGGTGCCGGTTGGATCGCAAGTCGACTTCCGGTACTTGCCAGTTTCTTGGTTCTTCCCTTGTATCTTGGTCTTCTCGAAAGCAATCTGGAGTTGCTCTTTCGACCACAGAGGCTGAGTATGTAGCTGCTGCTAGCTGCTGCTCACAATTGGTTTGGATGATTTCCACTCTACGAGACTTTGGGTTGCTCTTTCCTACCAGGGTTCCATTGTTTTGCGACAGCACGAGTGCTATTAGTGTAGGGAAAAACCCGTGTCTTCATTCAAAAACCAAACATATTGATGTGCGCTTTCACTTCCTGCGGGATCAATATGAGAAAGGTGTCATTGACCTTATTCATGTTGATACCCATCATCAGTTGGCTGACATTTTCACCAAACCCCTAGATCAGTCTACATTTGAGCGTTTACGAGGGGATTTGGGTGTTGTGTATCCTTTCTAGGATATTTTGCGTCAGTTTTCTTTCCTCTTTACTCTTTTCTTGAGTCTTTTTGTGTGTGTTCATATCTTGCATATTCACATATCACACCTTTGAGCTTGCTTCTGTTATATGATTGAACTGCTTTACTTATTCTAACTGGTACATGCTTTTGATTACATGTCGATGATCATGCTTTGTTTCAGTTCACTTGATATACCTGATATCTGTCATGTGCATGGCTTTTACGCTTTCAACTTGAAAAATGATCACCATTGCTTCTGGTAGCTAGCTTGTGTAGGCTGAGTGCTTTTGCTATCTGTTACATGCCTTGTAGCTAGTTCTTCACATAGATGCAGATATGCAACTTGGACATCTTTATGCTTTAACATGGAAAATGTGCTATCAAAATGATAAAAATCAAAAATAAATGAAAATTCCATACCTTTTTATGCTAAGTTGAAAAGATCCAAGTGGGTTTGCTTTGTCGCATTATATTGTTCTGGATTGCTTACCATCGTGCTTTGGTATGAACTAGGACAGTGTAATGTATGCCGAGACCAATGTCTTAAGCTTCTGATGGCTCAGTTCTGGCCTAGGCTTGACTTGGTCGGTTAGCATAAGGTTTGACATGCAAATAACCCTTGGCAAAAATAACAAAGGAAAATAAAAAAGCCTGAACATTTATAAGATAACAAGTTTGCTGAAGCTTTTTGTTTTGGACCATGCTTATCTTGGTAGATATCAGCTAGCTTCTGCATCTCATGCTTTACCTTGCTTGTTTACTAGAAAATGTGGTGGTGCTTTTATTTGCAAAAACTGCAAAATGCGTGCTAAATGACTTTCTTTAGATATCATCTCTTGCACTGATCATGCCATGTGTCTTAGACAGTATCTCTTTTGCTATACCTGTTAGATACTGTATTTGCAGTCAATCATATCTGAGAAGCATGCTTTCTACACTCCACCTGCACCCCAGTTGCATTCACTACATATTTTCAGGGGGAGTCTGTGTCTCTTTTTGAGTGTTTGATGAGTTCACTTGTCAACAAGGGGGAGAAAATTTGGGATCAGAGTTTAAGGGGGAGTTCTTACTCTGTTGATATCCTTGTTGCTCTGAAATCGCACTCATTTTGAGCTTTTGTGTTTTGGTTAACCATAATGACCGTTTCTTGCTTTTGTTTGGCTTTTGGTCATTAAGGTTAAATTTTTACCTTATTTTTCTTCTTCTTTGTTTTCTTGTATTTTGTTTTCGTGTTTCCACATTTGTTCGCAGGTGCTGAAGAGCTGAGAATTGAGGAATGTTGACAATGCACTCATCAAGGGGGAGATTGAGGAGCCATGCTGAATAGCGTGGGCCTCATGGCTCTAGAAGTGATGAGGCATTGTCAACGATAGTCAAAGAGGACTGAAGAAGAGGAGATCTGCTGTTTTCATGGGCCGCGTGTGACTCAGGTACACGGGCAGCGAGCGACTGTCGGGCAGAGGAGGCTGCGAAGTCGGGCTGGCCCAATCCGGGTGCATGGGCCAGAAGCAGTAAAAGACCCACTGGGCTGTTGACCAGGACTGACTCAGGTACACGGGCGGTGAGCGATTGCCGGGCTGAGAGAGCTGCGGAGTCGGGCCGGCCCAATCCGGGTACCTGGTGCAAAGCTGGTGGAGGCTTTGTCAGTTTCGGCGTAAAACTGACAACCGTTGATTCTGTATCCGACTGTCCAGAAGAGTAGCTTCAGGATATGTCATCTGTTACTCTAGGCCCACAGTCAGTCAGTTGTGTCTGTAAAAATACCTAAGGGCAGTAGAGTCTTTTTCTGTATTTTTGAGTCTGTAAAAACCCTAAGGGGCTGGTAGAATATTCCTAGTGTTGGGCTGCCTATAAATAGCACCCCAATCCCTAGGGTTTGGACCACCCTTTGTGCTGAAATCAAATCCACCTTTTTGGGTCACTTTGTCTCCTGTCTTCTCTCTCCTGTGTGCGCCGCTAGGACTTCCCTCTCACTGTTCTTGCATTATTTTGGCTCAAATCTCTTGGATGCTTTAATGCTTTGGTCCCTGGTAAATTTATTGCTTGCATCTTGTTCGGTTTGGGGAGTTATTGTCTTGGCCACGAGCTGGTGAATTAATTTCTTGGGGAGAAGCTTCTTCTGTTGTTTGTGTTCTTCACGGTGGGAGTACTAGTTCTTGCTGTTGCAAGTAGTACTATTTTGCTGTAGCTACAGTGTCCTATAGCAGCTTTTGATGGGGGGGGGGGGCAGAATAGGATGGCCCGATCTTTCGGTGAGTTGATAAGAGATGGTAACTTCGATTGAATGGAGACGACGTTGACGACCCGACTACAACCGTACGAGACGTTCGTGTTGCGCCTTAGCGATCGATACACCAACTCCAAGGGTTGTTGATCTTATCGGTGATCAACCTTGTTCCTGCAAGCAATCGAAGAACGAGCAAGAACAAGATAAAGGAGCAACTAGAATTGCCGGATATGAAAGACGCACAGGGATAGTTGGGGTTCTGAAACGTGAAACCGGCGATCTAACCGATCACGGGTTTACACGGACAAGTAGCATTGGCTAAACTTTTATCTAATCAAAACCCGCCTTACAACTGAAGTCTCTAGGGGTATTTATAGCCCTAGGGACGTCCCCAAAGTTTGGAAACTTATTACATATAGAAACTACTAATTATTTCCAAAACAGAATTACTAGAAAAGAGAAACTTAGATCCTTAAGCCTTGGCCGTGATTCTTTCGGTGGAATAAATATATTATCTTCCATTTAGACATCCTCAGCTTTCCAAAAAGTCCAAGATCATCTAAATCGAAGCTTCCATGTGAAAGATATGCATGTGTGAATCTCGTGCTCTCCTTGAAGTCCGAGTCTGAGTAACACGCATTGTTTTGGTTATTGCAATCTCCTCGGATCGAATCTGGAAGTTTAGCTGCATCCGTTGGAAAGAGGACGTCTCAATCTTTCCAAAAAGTCCACGATCATCCAAATCGGAGCTGCCATGTAAAAGTTGTGCACGTTTGAATTTGTTGCTGTCCATGCAGTCTGAATCCGTGTCGAAAATGTGTAGAAGTTAATCTCCACTTTCCCTTGGCACATAAATAACGTCCCAAAATTGTATATTATGTTTTCATGCCCTTGACTTGGTCCCCAATCAACTTCCATGATGTTCCATGCCCTTTTTGCGCTCTCAACGTGTTGCTTGATCCATGTGAGAATTTCTGTAATTGAAATTAAAAGTACCTCATGGTGTAGCATCCATGGTTCAAATAAATAAAATTTAAATCTAACGTAGAAAGCATGCACCTTAGTTTGTTTGCTCACAATCATGGGCATATCCGAGCTAGTGATGTCCTCATCATTCTCTCCTTCTTGGCTACAAACCGTCCTCGGTTTGTTCTTGTATTGGCACTCATTGTAGCTCCTAGCAAAATAGATATCATTGTGCAATATCACTTGTCCTTTTGTTACATTGTGAGTAGAAGGAAACCAACTCACGTTGACATTCGGTTTCGCATGTGTCGGTGAAGAACCATCCTTGATGAAAGGAGACGAAAATGTGAGGTTGTTGAACAGCTTAACATGTTCTCCTTCTTGAAAGCAAACATGTGTTTTTAAATCAAAACAAGAGACTCTCGAGGCAGTAGGATTATATAACATGACTTGCTCGAGGTAATTATTTTCAGGATTTACATGCAATTTCAAATCTGAACATATGTAAATTCTATGCAAAAAGTATATGTCTTGCTTATGGTATGTGCCAAATATATGAAAAATAACATTGGCAGGACATGGCAAATTAAACCTTGCAAATAATTTTTCTTTTAAATAAGTGAGCTCACAAAGATCCATAATTTCAATATATCCCCATGTATTTAAAGATGATAACAATTTAATTTCTTCATTCTCATTAGTAATGTGGAAAACATGTTTAACATCAGTTAAAGGTTCGGCAACAAAGTCAACCTGTTCATTAACTAGTTGTGGCATGTATATAAGTGAAGTATTAACACACAACTCTTCTTTATTACAAGGAGTGTCAAGCAAATCATCTGGTAACAAAGCAATTTCAGCAAAATATTCTACTAACGGTGGCTCTATAATAGCATGAATGGTGGACAATTGTGTTTTATCAGGAGTACACTCACCTTGATTAATTTCAGCACATATATTACCTTGCAAAACCTTTTCCGATGATGTAAGTGCATTTTTATTCTCCCTTTCTTGTTCAAGGTTAGTAGTACTAGCAAGCACACAAAATGGGGTTTCCTCTAAATCAATGGCAATCTGAATTTCAGCTCGACATGCAAGTTCAAACAATTGAGAGAGAGAATTATATGTTTCATGAAGAAGCATTTCCTGAATTTCCTTGTTAAGCCCACGTAAAAACCTTTGTTCTATAGCTTCTTCACATTCATCTATAGCACAACGTAATAAACAAACATGCATATCATGATAATATGAGGCAACACTTCTGCTATCTTGTTTTAAACATTGTAGTTTCTCTAATAAAATATCGGCATAATATGGAGGAACAAAAGCATTTCTCAAATATTTCTTTAAGTCTTTCCAAGATTGAGGTATTTTATCATGTCTACAAAGATGTTTCCAATGATATGCAGCATCTTTAACTAACACTTTAGAGGCAGCCATAACCTTTTCTCTTTCAGACAAGTTGTACTTTTTAAATTCATTATCAACAGCTAGCTCCCAATGAATATATGCATGAGGATCATAATTTCCTTCAAAATAAGGTAGTATACATTTGAACCTAGCTAGAATTTCATCACATACCTCATATTTATCATGTTGATCTCTCATGTGTCGATGAAGATGTCGATATTGAGCTTCACTATATCCTATCTCTTTGTGTATCCCTGCCATGATTAGTAGTAGACAAGAAACATAAAAATAATATGTACGCTCCTATTAACTATAAGATTGTGAAGGCACAAAGTCACACTCGCTCAATCCTATATCAAGCTCTTACAAGTTCTTACCAATGCAAGCATGAAGGTGTTGTACACCGACTTAATCACAAACACCACGGAGATTAGATGTATCGATGCTTTGGAAAACACTTGGTTGTACAAGTTGTAGTCAAATCTGTGGAGCTCTAGGTAGGCTAAAATATGTAGCAAGGAAAACTAGAACCACATTAGCATAAGAAAATTGAGTAATTGTTCAACGTCGGTATTGTGCTGATCCTAGGCTTGAACGTACTAGAGACGCGAGCCTAGACACAAATGATACCACCAAACTGACAAAGATAGAACTAGCTTTCCTTCTCTTTTGTCACAAGTTTTTTTTCTTCACTTTTTTTTCGCTCTTTTTTTTTCTCTTCTTTTTTTTGGTGCGGCTTTTTTTTTCCTTTTTTTTTGAGCACCCTTTTTGCCTTTTCTTTTTTCCCTTTTTTAAAGAACAACAAATTATGAGGTGTATACACAAACTCTTACTGCAAGACTCCCGAGCTTTGTACGATCTAAACAGAAAGCAAACGACCAAATATGAAGATGACTCTAAAAGGGAAAACACAGATCTGGTTGTAAGCTTTCCAAAATATATCAAAACTCTCCAATCCGAGTAGGCAGGTGCGAGATATGATAGTTTTAGTAACACCTGCACAGCCTGCCCGAATTGTTCTCGAATAACAAACCGACTAAACAGACCAAGACACAGTGGTAAAAACGTGACAAGAACTCGAAACTCTAAACGAACTAAACGCTAAGACCAGCAACTTCACACGACAATGCAACCAAAAACTCAAAATGCCGATACTAAGCAGAACTAGTAATAGGCTCAAAGAGGCTTGGATCTCGGGTAAATTTTTTTTTTGTGTGGCTTTTTCTGGACTGTAGGAAGAAAATGAAATAAAAACTCACCGAGCAACGAAAGCTCTGATACCACTTGATGGGGGGGGGGCAGAATAGGATGGCCCGATCTTTCGGTGAGTTGATAAGAGATAGTAACTTCGATTGAATGGAGACGACGTTGACGACCCGACTACAACCGTACGAGACGTTCGTGTTGCGCCTTAGCGATCGATACACCAACTCCAAGGGTTGTTGATCTTATCGGTGATCAACCTTGTTCCTGCAAGCAATCGAAGAACGAGCAAGAACAAGATAAAGGAGCAACTAGAATTGCCGGATATGAAAGACGCACAGGGATAGTTGGGGTTCTGAAACGTGAAACCGGCGATCTAACCGATCACGGGTTTACACGGACAAGTAGCATTGGCTAAACTTTTATCTAATCAAAACCCGCCTTACAACTGAAGTCTCTAGGGGTATTTATAGCCCTAGGGACGTCCCCAAAGTTTGGAAACTTATTACATATAGAAACTACTAATTATTTCCAAAACAGAATTACTAGAAAAGAGAAACTTAGATCCTTAAGCCTTGGCCGTGATTCTTTCGGTGGAATAAATATATTATCTTCCATTTAGACATCCTCAGCTTTCCAAAAAGTCCAAGATCATCTAAATCGAAGCTTCCATGTGAAAGATATGCATGTGTGAATCTCGTGCTCTCCTTGAAGTCCGAGTCTGAGTAACACGCATTGTTTTGGTTATTGCAATCTCCTCGGATCGAATCTGGAAGTTTAGCTGCATCCGTTGGAAAGAGGACGTCTCAATCTTTCCAAAAAGTCCACGATCATCCAAATCGGAGCTGCCATGTAAAAGTTGTGCACGTTTGAATTTGTTGCTGTCCATGCAGTCCGAATCCGTGTCGAAAATGTGTAGAAGTTAATCTCCACTTTCCCTTGGCACATAAATAACGTCCCAAAATTGTATATTATGTTTTCATGCCCTTGACTTGGTCCCCAATCAACTTCCATGATGTTCCATGCCCTTTTTGCGCTCTCAACGTGTTGCTTGATCCATGTGAGAATTTCTGTAATTGAAATTAAAAGTACCTCATGGTGTAGCATCCATGGTTCAAATAAATAAAATTTAAATCTAACGTAGAAAGCATGCACCTTAGTTTGTTTGCTCACAATCATGGGCATATCCGAGCTAGTGATGTCCTCATCAGCTTTTCACCTTCTATTGCCCAGCTTTTTGATCGAAGCTGACAGTCTCTTTTACCTTTTTCTGGGTATGTCTGGCAAAGCTCGGTTCAGTGCGAAGCCCCTCAACTCCGTGAGGCAGGCTTCGATCGAACATCTTTAAAGACTTCGCTCAGACTTCGAACCTAAATCTTTGTGTCCTGTGCTGCTAGCTTCAAAGTATCTTCTAAACGGACAGCATCGCATACTTCGATCGACAGTGCGAAGGTACTCCGGCCCTAGCTGTTCGAAGTTCACACTTCGTTAAGTCTCGGAGTTGTCATCGAAGTTTGCCCTTCCACTTAGCTTCGCATTGATTTCTTGATAGCCTGTCACCCTTCGCTTCTTTGTTCGGAGCCTGTTCTCTTCGAAGGTAAAGCTGTAGGCTTCGGACTTGGTTTTCTGTCACGTGACAGACTTCGCTTCCTTGTTCGAAGGTTGTCTGCTTGTGTGTTGTGTTCGAAGTTTTTGTGTTCGAAGGTTCAGCTTCGGAGCTTTCGGTTCTAAGTGTGTTCGAAGTTTTGTCTTCGAAGTGCATACTTCGAAGCAGGCTTCGGCACTGGTTTACTTCGCTCCGAAGCTCGTAACTAGAAGTTGTGTTCGAAGTCTTGTCTTCGAAGTGCTTACTTCGAACCAAGCTCCGGCACTGTTTTTACTTCGCTCCGAAGTACACTTCGCTTCTTACCACTTCGAACTAGGCTAGACAGTGACACCTTCGGCACTTCGGACAGTCTCCGTCATCAACCTCCGAAGCAGACCTCGACGTGCGAAGGGGGCTTCGCCAAGTTTCGAACAGGAGACAACTTTGGACAGTAACTTCTCTTTTCACTTTATATATACTTAGATCATTTCATTGAGAAGTTTAGGCCTGTTATAACTTGTTCTTCTGCCTAGATTGCACTGCTTTAGATTCACACTGTTTATCATCAGATGCTTCTAGGTTACAAACTTTTAGACTTAGGCCTTCTGTTTATTTTCTGCTGCGTAGTATTTTTGAGGTGCGTAGGGTATTGGGAACAGGCCATTGATTCGAAAGAATTTTTTTAAGGCGCCCATTCACCCCCCCCCTCTGGTCGCTACTTTCGGTCCTACATCCCTTTGCAGCACCGAATCGGAAATAGAAGCAGAAAGGCAAACTTCTCTGGATTTAACAGAAGAGACAAGACTTCGAGCTGTTGCCAATATGTCAAAGTATCAGCAGCAAACGAAGACTTGGCTCGACCCGAAAGTCAATATTAACGAACTTAAGTCGGGTCATCTTGTTTTGCGAAGTATTATAGTGCCAGGGAAATTAAGAAATAAGTGGGAATGTCCATACATAATTGTCTGCTCAGGGCGCCCTGGTTCTTTTAAGTTAGCTACTTTAGAAGGTGAAGAGCTAACGCATACATGGCATGCGGAGCACTTAAAGCGATATTTCGCATAGGGGCTCCTTGTAATCATTTGTAAACACCTTCTGAATTAATAAAGTTCATGGTTCAGATAATGCCTACCTCTCAAACATTTCTTACTTCTAGTGGATGCATTGGAAGGACGAAGTTTGCTGGGAGGGAAGTGTCATTAATTTGAATCATTTTTTTTCAGACTTCGGACCACTGGTTCAAAGCTTTCGACGAGGTGGGAAATGAGGAGCCATGCTGAATAGCGTGGGCCTCATGGCTCTAGATGTGATGAGTCATTGTCAACGATAGTCAAAGAGGACAGAAGAAGAAAGAAGATTTGTTGCGTCATGGGCCGTGTGTGACTCAGGTACACGGGTAGCGAGCGACTGTCGGGCTGAGAGAGCCGTGAAGTCGGGATGGCCCAATCTGGGTACATGGGCTAGAAGCAGTAGAAGACCCACTGGGCTGTTGACCAGGATTGACTCAGGTACACGGGCGATGAGCGATTGCCGGGCTCAGAGAGCTGCAGAGTCGGGCCGGCCCAATCTGGGTACCTGGTGCAAAGTCGGTGGAGGCTTTGTCTGTTTCGGCGCAAAACTGATAACCGCTGATCTTGTATCGGACTGTCTAGAAGAGAAGCCGTAGTCGCTATGAAAGCTTAGCTTCCGGATAAGTCATTTGTAAATAGGAGTTTACTATTTTGTCCCTAGGCCCACAGTCAGTCAGTCGAGTCTGGAAAAATATCCTAAGGGTAGTCTATCTTTTCCTTTTATTTCAGCGTCCGTAAAAAACCCTAAGGGGCTAGGGAATATTCCTAGTCATTGGGCAGCCTATAAATAGGGCCCCAATCCCTAGGGTTAAGTCACCCTTTTGAAGAAATCACTTTTAATCATTTCTTTGGGTCATTCCTCTTTGTTTCCTGCATTTCTCTCTCTTGTGTGTGTGCCGCCAGGGTGATTCCTGCTGTTCATCCCATTTGTTCACTGATCTGGATGAGTTTTATTCCTGCTATTTTGTGCACAACGTTCCATTAATGTCTCTGTTGTTTTGTGCATGTGGCTAGTTTATTCACTGAGAAGAAGCTTCTCTGTTGCTTCGGTTTGTTCTTCACGTGAGGAGTACTAGTTCTTGATGGTTGCAAGTAGTACTACTTCCCTGTAGCAACAGTACACTAGTACTCTAGCCTTGCTTTTTACTGTGTTGCTTTTTGATCGAGTAGACAGGGCCAAGTGCCTTTTCAGGCTGTTTTCTGGTGAAGTCCCTTCTCTGTTCGAAGCCCCTCAGCTCCGTGAGGGAGGCTTCGATCTGACATCTTCGAGGACTTCGACAGAACTTCGACTTCGCTCTTGTCCTGTGAATCGAGTTTCGAAGTATGTTCTGCTTTGAGTGTTAATTGGCTTATCATACTTCGACTGTCTTTGCGAAGCATACTTTGACAGGCTTCGAAGATAGCTTCGAAGTATATCTTTCTAATAGACTTCGCTCAAAGTGTGTTTTCTGAGATCTTACGGCTGCTGTCTTTCCGAAGGTTTCAGCTTATGTTTGAAGTTTGTTATTCGAAGTTAGCCTTTGGATCGAAGGTCACAACTTCGGTTGTCATACCTCGATCAAGCTAGCTCCGAAGGTAGAGTATAGGCTTCGACTTCTTCTCGCTGTTGTGTGTTCGGCTTCGCTTGTCTCTCGAAGGTAGCTTTTCTGTGAACTGGTTTCGAAGCTTTCTGATCGAAGTCTGTTGCTTCGAAGTATACTGTTCGAAGCAAGCTTCGATACGATCATACTTCGCTTCGAAGCACACTTTGCTCATTCCTACACTCGAACTAAGCTAGACTCAACAAACCTTCGGCCCTTCCACGACAACCTTCGCTAGGTTTCGACACAGAACTGCGAAGCACACTTCGACACAGCAAAGCAGGCTTCGACATAGCAAGCAGGCTTCGCCAAGTTTCGAACAGGAGACAAATTTGAACAGTAAACTTTTCATCTCACTTTACATACACTTAGATCATCCATTGAGAAGTTTGACTTGTCATGTCTTGAATATTTTGTTTCTCTATCTATTAGCACTGTTTTGGTGTTTCTCTGTTTTTGACACCAGTTGTTTCTAGGCTAGATACTGTTAGACTTAGACAATCTGTTCACGCTTTGTTGCTTAGTCTTTTGAGGTGCGTTGGGTATTGGGAATAGGCCACTGATTCGAAAGAAATTTTTAGGCGCCCATTCACCCCCCCCCCCCTCTGGTCACTACTTTTGGTCCTATAGGAAAGTCACTGAAAAACGGATTCAAAGCCACCGGCTTGAAAGCATCCGTAAAAAGATTCGAAGGAGACCAAATAAGCTGGATTCCAAGCTCTGGCTTGAAAGCATCCGTAAAAAGAGTCCAAGGAGACCACTGCGAATTCCAAACCACCGGTTTGATAGTGTTGGCGTAAAAGATTACGCTAACAGATTTTTGTAGATTAGAAACTAACAAACGAAGTGTTTGCAAGAGAACTGTTCTAAGCCTCCGAAAGGATAACAACTTAGAATAGTTCGAATGTGTGTATTGAATAACTTGAATTCGGTCCCTATTACAGGGTGAATTGGGGGGTATTTATAGGCCCAAATATTAAGGAAAAGACCTATTTACCCCTCTATTACAACCGACATAGTGGAAACTATTCGGTATCCTTGATAGGACTAAAATGGTAAAAGACTAATCTAATAATATAAAAGATAAATCTTCCATCTTAGCTGGCAATAAAGATCTCGCATGACCTTAGTTCGAAGATGTACTCCGAACCAATGCCTATCTTCGTACTTCGAGCTTGACTCAGGGTATCTTCGAAGATGGACGTCTGGAAACCTTCGAATCTACTATCTGTTGTCATGCTGTTGCGGCAATAACCCCGAGGATGAGATATTTTCCCCCAACAGTAGCCCCTCGAATACTCTTCTCCGTGTAACCTGTAATGTTAGGAGAGCAGTATACGGAACGAAAAAATAACCAGACATAGGGGTTATTCGATTTTAGTTCATCTCCGAAATGTACGACGATATAAACTCCGAACCAGTCTTAAGATAATTACTTTCGAACTATCTTAGAACCGACTCAGGAAGTTCGAAAGTCTTTTAGACTTAGAGGAAATAGCCGTTAGCTTTCTGTTCCTAACGGAAACCGTAGAATGCGTTAATTTCAGAGAAAAGTAACGGGCAGGAATGCGAAACGGCATGGACTAACGGTAAAAATGTAAAGTTTAGGCTATAAATAGATGGCCTAGAACTTACCCAGTTACCTTTTCACTGCTTTCTTGCAATCAAACACCTTCTGAGCCCCTTGAGTTCTTTGAGCCCTAGCCCCCATTTTCCCCCAAAGCAATCCGGCGACTGCAATGGTGAAGACCAAGGGTTCTGGAGCCCCGTCGACCTTGGCTCGGCAGCAGGCGGCTGCAGCTGCAGCGGCTGCAGCGCCGGCGGCGGCACCTCCAGCATCTGCAGCGACATCCATGGCGGCAGGAGGGAGAAATCCCCAAAATATCGATGATCAAAGTCTCTGCCCGCCATCAACAAAGTACCTGGACCAGTCTTTCCAACTGGGATCTTCTACCTGCAAGAGGGAATCGTTGGCAATCGTAGTAGAAGGAAAGATCAGTACCAGAGTGATGATTCGCAAGCCCAGAAAAGAACTCATTCCGTCACCAAGGCCCGGAGAAGTTGTTGTCTTCGAAGCCTTCTTCGAAGCCGACTTGGGCCTCCCTGCAGTGGACTTCTTGGCGGAGGTACTTGACTTATTCCATGTCACCCTTCCTCAACTATCTCCGAATGCAGTAGAACAGCTGGCTATCTTCGAATGGGCACTGAGAGCCGAAGGCTGTGAAGGGAGGGCAGAGATCTTCGCTGCGCTACACAGGGCTTCATGCCAGCCTAAAACCTTCGTAGGCCCCGGAGGTGAAAAAGTAGTGGTAGCCTTCGGAAGCATCAATTTTAGGCTTCGGGATGAATATGCCCTCCAATTCCCTGCTAAGGCCATCAATGCAAGATGGTACACTGATTGGGTTACGAGGTGGTTCTATGCCGAAGTTGGGGCGAGTAATCCTCTGGCCGGACTTCTAAAAGAAATTCAATTCCGGAAAGAAGCCTTAGTGCATCCCGGCCAAGGTCAGCTCGAAGCTCGCCTCAACCTACTTCAGAGGGTCAGCCGGAGGTTGAGTATGCGGGACTTAGCCGAAGAGTTCCTCGGGTTACAAATTTCTCCACTGATGGCCAACTGGCCTATCATCTTCGAAGAGGATTCGGAAGGCGGTCTCCGAAAAATTACCTTGACTTCGAGCCATGCAGGTAACTTCGAAGACAACACGTATTATGCATATTCATTCGAAGAAAAACTAACTTGATTTATTTTTTAGCTTCTTCAGCCCCTGTTACTTCGGAGCAAATTGTAAGGGCTTCGGAGAAGATTTTGGGCGCTCCAACTCCGACAGAAAAAGAATGGAGAATCAAGTTAGTCAGGAGTTGGGAGAGATTTAACAGAGTATGGAGTATGCTGGAAATCACTCCGCCCCCTTTGATGGATTGGGTGCCTTCGGAGAAAGGACCCAAGAAGTGGAAAGCCGAAGCTGGGACTTCGAGCTCCGCAAAGACTCCAGTGAAGAAGGTGGCTCGGAAGCCAAAAAATCTTGCACCTTCGAATCCTGCACCTTCGAGCTCAAGAGCTTCAGTTTCCGACTCCCAGGAGGATGAAGGGAGATTGCTTGTGCGTCTAATAGAAGAGAATGAAACTCAAAGGACTGCACAAGTCGAAGTACCTGCGAACGTGCCGGAGTCCCGAGACAATATTGATCAACCAAGGACTTCGGTAGTTCAAGAAGATGTATCTCAGGACGAAGTTCCTGTGAATGAGAGTGGGGTCGAAGTTACTATAGCTTTGATTCCCAAAGAAGCAACGAGGACTGCTCAGGACGATGCTCCTGCAGTCCAAGACTTAACGGCTGATTCGGATGAAGAACTAGCCTTCGATCCACCGAACAGTCCGACGATGACTCCTTTGCAAAATGTCGAAGGTAGACTTCGAATAACTTTTTCATGTTTATTTTGAGTATTTATACAATGTATAATACTTTTCATTATTTTTTATAGAGTCCACTCCTATGGAAGAAGTCCGACAGGAAGAAATAATTCCTGGACCTTCGACAACTTCGGAGCCAGCCCAGAGAGTTACTCAAATGGGACCTGGAAGAGGCAAAAGACATATAGAGCCCCTCCCTGCTGTGAGCTCCGGATCAACTCCGTCTGATTCAACAGACGAGAGCCAATCTTCCGGGGAGGGCCAGTCTCCAGTGGCTCCGAAGACCACAAGTCAAAGTTCCGGTCCTTCGCTGAACGAAGATGACCAACAGGCAATAAGCATGCTCCCCTTGCTGGCTCCTTTCTTAGGGCAAACAACTGGTCTTCGGACTTTGCTCGAACCTTTGGATCGAGCTAGCCGTGACATTGGGGAGACTAACTTAGTAGCCATCTTGAGCAAGGCAGATAGGACGGAGCTTAATGCCACCATAGAACGTGCAGCCTACCAGGTACGGAGCAACTGCGAAAAATCATAGAATTTATCTACGAATAAATATTTACCTTAGTTTTTATTTTTGCAGCAAACTGTCTTGGCCCGTGCTGCGAATATATGCAATGACGAATAGATCGCTCGTCTTCGGGAGGAAAATATTGTCCTTCAAAGGAATTTTAACATCTCCGAAAGTTGAGTGGCTCAAATGGATAATATAATATCAACAGAGCGAAGGGCCAGGCAAAGTTTGGAGGCTGCGAAGAAAGAGCTCGAAGCAGAAAGGATTGTGCTTCGAGCAGAAGTTGAAAAGCTGCGGGCGGAGCACGCTACTGCAGGGTCCGAGCTCGTCCGACTCCAAGAGGAAGCTAGCCAATTGTTAAACCAAAAGAATATTTTGACCACTGAAAATGCTAGACTTTCTGGGGTTTTGGGTGAAGTCACTTCGACGAAGGATGCGTTGATCGAAGACAAGCTGAAGTCTGAAAAGGTGGCTGTGGAAGTTATGAGTCAGTTGTTAGATGTCCTGGAGTACTTTGGTACTACTGGGATACTTCCTTCTGACGATAACATCACTCTTCTGCGCCGGTTGAAAAGGATCCAAGGAGTGGCGAAGCAGATGAAGACAGCGGGCATTAGATACGGAGAACTCTCCGGACAAGTGTCTGCTGTTGGCCTACTTCGCTACTACGAAGATCTGGGCCGATCGATAACTCCGGACGCAGGAGGGGGCCCAATCACCTTCGACGACGAGCGACTTTTGAAACCTTCCGAAGGTGTGGCTGCTGCTTGGCGAGCCTTCCAAACTTCATGGAGAGCCGAAGGTCGTTCCGCGATCAAGGCTTGGATCGACGAAGGCCAACGCCAGAAGAAAGTTCGGACCCAAGCTTCGAGCAGTCAGCCTCCGAACCCGCAGGTTTAGAAATATCTTAGGTTTTTTGGCCATGTAAAGCTTTATGATTATAAACATTTATCAATGAAAATTTGTTTGTTATATTTTTAGGCTTTGCCTCTTACGAAAGATATCGAAGTGTTAGACCTTAACGACGAAGTTCGCTCATTATGGGCTACCTTCGATCTTCTAAAAGCTTATAAACGTCCTCGATTTCTAATTCCTCGAGATGACTCCGGCATAATTGCGCCCGAAGTAATCAAAGATGTACTGTCTTATATTAAAGAGGAAGAAAAAGAGGTTAACGTAAACACTTCGTCTTCTGAAGACGTTATTTGGTCTGAAGACGAAGATGAAGCTCGAAATAAAAAGCCTGAAGAACTTGGAAGCTGGGAAAGGAGCCCTGAACGGCTTCGAACTTGGGCCGAGCTTCAACAAGAACAGAAGGATTTTAGAGCTTCGAAGGGGGGCAAGAGAGTTAAACGCAAAGTTATTAGAACCCCCGGCGCTGGAACTAGTCATTCCACCCCTAGCTCTAGGGACCGAAGAGGTCTTCGATTCCTTCTTGGTATAGATACCAATTTTTCATAATGTAATCTGTAAACACATTTGTTTGAATAATGAATACCGATTTAAAATTGTCTCCATATTTACTAGCCCCTCTTTGGGTATAAGCAACTTCGAACTGTATTCAAAGATGGTTATGCGCAAAGAAAAAACTTTGGAGTACAATTTTTTGGGGGTTCGGAGCCCCTCTGTAATTTGAAGATCTTTTAAAATCTTATAAAATGTCTTCGACTATTTGTAGTCTGAAGAATGGCAACTTAGCACCTTTGATTTTTGAAAGAAATCACTTGAAATAACTTTCAAGATACCTTAGTATCTTAGATAATTTGTCACTTTGGACTGTGTTAACAGACATTCGAAGCTCGTGGCTCAAATTCTGTTTTGCTTTAGCCACCTTCGGCTCTTTTTTGCGATCTCTGTCGAACCAATGGTTCGGAGTTTGCAATGGTCTCTTTGGACTCTTTTTATGGATGTCTACCAGCCAATGGCTTGGACTCCGTATATTTTGGTCACCTTCGGCTCTTTTTGCGGAAGTCTACCAGCCAATGGCTTGGACTTCACAGGTTTTGGCCACCTTCGGCTCTTTTTACGGAAGTCTACCAGCCAATGGCTTGGACTCCGCATGTTTTGGCCACCTTCGGCTCTTTTTACGGAAGTCTACCAGCCAATGGCTTGGACTCCGCATGTTTTGGCCACCTTCGGCTCTTTTTACGGAAGTCTACCAGCCAATGGCTTGGACTCCGTATGATGTGGTTTTGGGCTCTTTTACGGATGCTTACAAGCCGGTGGCTTGGACTCCAGATTATGTCAGCCCCCACGTCGGAAGCTTCGAACTTGCAAGTTCGAAGTCCGAAAATACAACCCAGCTTCATGACACTTCCCTCTCGGTCGACCCCGCGGTTCCAGTGCGTCCACTCGGAAGCTGGAAGTCTATGAGGGGAAGGCACTATCAGGATCATATGCTTTATTAATTTAGAAGATGATTACAAGCGAATTACAAGGAGCCCTTATGCGAAGTATCGCTTTAGGTGCTCCGCATGCCAAGTATGTGCTAACTCTTCACCTTCTAAATTAGCTAACTTAAAAGAGCCAGGGCGTCCTGAACGGACAATTAGGTATGGACCTTCCCATTTATTCCCTAACTTTCCTGGTGCTATAATGCTTCGTAGAACAAGATGACCTGGTCTTAGTTCATTGAGCTTAACCTTCGGGTCGAACCAAGCCTTCGTCTGCTGATGATACTTTGATAAATTTTCCACAGCTCGAAGTCTTGTTTCTTCTGATAAATCTTGCGAAGCTTGTCTTTCTTCTTCCATGTCCGGTTCGGTGCTGCGAAATGATCCTCCTTTGAGCTCCGTTGGAGTCATAGCTTCATCTCCGAATAGTAGTCTGAACGGAGTAAAACCTGTGGACCTTGTTTGCGTAGTCCGAATGGACCACAAAATCTTCGGAAGCTCTTTGGTCCACAGTCCCTTTGCTAATCCTACTATTCTTCGATTTAGCCCTCACAAAATATTTCCATTGGCTCGTTCTACGGCTCCATTAGACTGAGGATGCCTCACTGCAGCAAAACATAACTGAATGCCTAGATCTTCGCAAAACTTCCTGAAGGGTTCTACGTCGAACTGTGTTCCATTATCAACTATGAGTTGTCTAGGCACTCCGAACCAGCAAATGATGTTCTTCCAAAAGAATTTATGTACATTGTTCGAAGTGATAGCTGTCAAGGGCTCTGCTTCCACCCACTTAGAAAAATATTCAATAGCTACCACTGCGAACTTCAGATTTCCCTTGGCTACTGGAAAGGGTCCAATTAAATCCATACCCCATCTGGCCATAGGCCATACCGGAGCAATGACTTGAAGAGCAGTTGGTGGGCGATGACTTCGTCGACCCATCCACTGGCATCCTTGACAAGTGCGGACTAAGCTCTCCGCATCAGCTGTTATTGTAGGCCAGTAAAGCCCCTGGCGAAGTGTTTTTCCTGCCAAAGCTCGCGGGGCTAAATGGCTACCACAAAGGACTTCATGAATTTCTCGAAGAATTTCTTGATCTTCGGCTTGAGATATACATCGGAGTAGAGGGGAACATACTCCGGCCTTGTATAAAATACCGTTGATTATTTGATAATTTCTAGCTCTAAGCTTTAATCTTGACAACTGTGGCTCTTTGGGCAAATTTGTTCCTCCCTGTAAAAGTTCCATGATTGAATTTTTCCAATCTGCACTAGGAATGCAAAGAATCTCTGCAGAGGGAATTTGTGGCACCGAAGGTATACTGAGCTCCTCATAGAAAGCTTCTTCTGGCACATCCACAGCTCTGGCTGCAGCTTTTGCTAAGATGTCCGCTTGCACATTTTCTGCTCTTGGTATACTCCGAATGGAAATACCCTTGAAGTGTGCTTCGATCTTACGGATTTCTTCTAAGTACTTTGCAAGCTGTGGATGCCTAACCTGGAAACTTTTATCTACGTGCCCTGCTACTATTTGAGAATTTGTCTTTATTATAATTCTTGTAGCCCCTAGAGCACGTGCTTTTCGGAGTCCCAATAAAATTCCTTCATACTCCGCTATATTATTGGTAGACTTAAAGTTGAGTCTTGCGGAGTACATTGCTCTTTGCCCTGAAGGTGAAATTAATACTGCTCCGATGCCTGCTCCGGATGCTTGGAAAGCTCCATCGGAGTAAACAGTCCAAACTCCGTCACTTGACTTCTCCGGAACCAAATTTGCAGGTGGAGTCCATTCTGCTACAAAATCTGCTAGAACATGCGATTTGATTGCTGTCCTTGCTAAGAAAGATATGCCGGAGGGTGCTAGCTCAACTGCCCACTTCCCAATCCTTCCAGTGGAATCCTTGCTTCGAAGCATATCTCCTAAAGGATACGAAGTTGGTACAATTACATTGTGTGCCAAAAAATAATGTCTTAATTTCCTCGAAGCCATTATCAGAGCATCAACAAACTTCTCAAGTTCGGAGTATCTTGTCTTCGCTCCTGATAATGCTTCGGATACAAAATAAAGAGGATTTTGGACCAACTTCCCATTGAAATCCACTTCTCCGACAAGGACTGCACTGACAGTAGAACCTGTAGCTGCAAGGTAAAGGAGTAGGGTTTCGTCCGCGGTAGGCACCGTGAGTGTAGCAAGATTACTGAGATACTCTTTAATATCTTCGAAGCTTCTCTGACACTCCAGTGTCCATGCAAAATCTTCGGACCCTTTCAATGCTTTAAATATAAGCAAACTTCTCTCCGCAGACCTTGATAAAAACCTACTAAGTGCTGCCAGACGCCCAGTCAGCTTTTGCACTTGCTTTAAATTTTCCGGAGGAGCCATCTTTTGTAGCGCAGTTATTTGAGTAGGGCTAGCTTCAATTCCCCTGCTTGAAACTAAATACCCTAACAACTTTCCAGCCTTAGCTCCGAAGATACATTTTTCGGGGTTAAGATGGATCCCACATGCCCGAAGGCTATTGAATGTTTCTGCTAAGTCTAGGCTATGCTGTTGCTTTAAAGCACTCTTTATTACAATATCATCCATATAGGCCTCCACATTGCGACCTAATTGATGACCTAGAGCCTTAGCAACTAACCTCGAAAAAGTAGCCCCGGCATTTCTTAAGCCGATGGGCATTCTTACATAACAGAAGACTCCCGAAGGAGTTACAAAGCTTGTCTTGATCTCATCTTCGTGCTTCAACCATATTTGATGATAACCAGAATACGTGTCAAGGAAGCTTAATAACTCCGAACCTGCGGTGGAGTCAACCAATTGATCAATTCGGGGCATGGGGTAGGGGTCACGTGGGCATGCTTTATTCAAGGATGTGAAATCAATGCACATGCGCCACTTCCCAGAAGACTTCTTTCTGACGAAGACTGGGTTGGCTAACCATTCTGTGTGAGCCACTTCTCTGATAATCCCAGCCTTCAACAATTTCTCAACTTCGTCCTTCGCTAGAGCAGCTCTTTCTGCAGACATTTTCCGGAGTCCTTGCCGAACAGGTCGGGCCTTCGGGTTTACAAGTAAACTATGTTCAATGATATCCCGATTAACTCCGGTGATATCTTCGTCAGACCAAGCGAAGACATCCAAATTCTCTTCCACCACTTTTTCCAAGGAGGTTGCAACTTCTGGAGGTAAATCTTTACCAAATTGAAATGTATACTCTTTACCATCTTTAACGATGGCCTTCGTTGCAATCTCTCCTTCAGGACTTGGTCTCTGAAAGGACTTCTTCGAAGCTTTGGAGGAGGCTAAAAAAATTTCTTCATTATCTTGTACACTGTTTACTTGTCTTGGATCAAGAGGGGGACCATGACCATATTCCGCTCTCCGAGCAATAGCTTGATCTCCGAAGACAGTAAGGACTCCTGCTTGTGTGGGCATCTTCATGCACAAATAATTGTGATGCGCCACAGCTCCGAACTAGTTTAGCATGCCTCTTCCGAAGATGACGTTGTAAGTATACGGGGCATCTACAACATCGAAGATTACTTCCTCAGTTCGAGCCAACAAACCATCTCCGAAGGTAACTTCCAGGCCTATTTGGCCAAGTGCATCAAGCGGAGGTCCTGCGAAGCCTTGCAAAGGACGAGCCACTGGAAGGAGATGCTTCCTGGAGATGCACAATTGATCGAAGGCTTGAACAAAAATGATATCTGCTGAACTACCTCCGTCAATCAGCACCCTTCGAACTTCAGTGCCCGCAATATCAGCAGTGATAACCAGTGGGTCTGCATGCGAGAACTTAATTCCAGCTGCATCCTCCGTAGAAAAAGATATCGGTACATGAGACCACTCCGGCATTGCAGCTGCAGATGACGAAGTTCCAATATGGCCTACTTCTCTGACGTAGTCCCTTCGCTGTCTCTTGGACATGCTTCCGAGGGTACCTCCTCCGGAGATGGGGAGGACTACTCTTTTTCCTCGATCTTGCCCTTCCTCTTGCTTCAGAGGTGGCATAACATTGGCCACTGGAGGGTGTCTTGCAGCATAAAAATTTTCTATCCGCGCCACAGCCTGGACCGGCTCTGGGCGCGTTGCAGCTGGAACTCGGTCGGTAGTACCCCGACCCGAAGTTCTTTCTAGATACTCTCCCCTTAGGGTAAGTATAGCCTTGCAAGTATCAGTTGCATGGCTTCGATTTTCACCATGGATGCAGCAGAAAAGGGTCTGGCCCTTGCCAGGCGTTTTCCCTGGCGGCCTCCAGCCGCTGGCCTTGTTCCCCGAAGACTGTGGAGCTCTCTGTGTAAACTTCTGTGGGGGTGCAATATTCATGACTTCAGAACGAGGGTGCTTTTGCCCTCTTCTCCGATCATGTTGGACTTCGAAGACTGGTTCCTGCGGTTGTGCCGAAGTTTTCACTTCTACTTTAACTTCTTGCAATATGGACGAAATAGCGGCAGTCCTTCGGAGCCAACCCTCTTCTGACCTCGCATACTCCTCGAAGTATGACATCAACTGAGAGACCGAGGAGATGCTTTTCCAATAAATCTTATCCAGGAGGCCTTGATGAGTGACGCCTTCCCGAGCTACATCAACTACCGAAGATGCAGTCAACCCCCGAATTTGCGACTTCGTATGAGCGAAGCGCTTAAAATATTGCCTCAATGTCTCTCCGGGGAGCTGTTTCACCTGGAAGAGGCTTCCTATTGACATGGGAGGCACGAAGGTGCCTTGAAAATTGCTTATAAACTTCTTCTTCAGCTGCGCCCATGAATTAATTGATCCTGGCCTCAAAGACCAGAACCACCTTAATGCCACTCCTTGAAGAGCTAAGGGGAAGCACTTCGCCATGGTGTCTCGAACTCCTCCGCTAGCTTCAATTGCTAGGGCATAAGAACGAATGAACTCTCCGGGATCTTCATCTCCGGCATACTTACAGAGCTTCGAAGTTTTGAACTTTGGATCAAAGCGAACTTTCTGCAGCTCAGGATGCAGCGGAGATTCATTATCGAAGGAGGTGTTCTCCGGGGCTTCCGGATAATCGGGTTCATCGTCTTCGGGCACTTCTGGGATAGTTGGGATGGCTTGAGAGCGAAGCCTGTTCGCATCTTCTTGTCGCCACCTTGCTACCTCAGCTTGAAGGTTGGCCATTTGAGTGGCCATATCTCCAAGATTGTCTTCATCTCCTCCGGAAGGATCTTCCGGGTCTTGAGAACTAGTAGGATCAGTTCGAATTGGGATGGAAGGTGGAGGAGGGACTCCGGGTGGTCGAAGTATAGAAGGGGTTGGCGGAGAAGCTTCGTATGTTCGAGGGATGGAAGCCCCTTCTGGAGTTTGCGGAGGGAATGTCGAAGGCCCTCCGACTTCAACCGTGTCAAATGGTATCTCTCCGGAGATCCGAGAAGACCTCCGAACAGGATTGCGGGGTGCGCTCCGATTAGGAGGCATGATGTAAGAAATTGGTAGAGAACGAAGTTTTTCGGACTAGGTTCCCCACGGACGGCGCCAACTGTTGGCGTAAAAGATTACGCTAACAGGTTTCTGTAGATTAGAAACTAACAAACGAAGTGTTTGCAAGAGAACTGTTCTAAGCCTCCGAAAGGATAACAACTTAGAATAGTTCGAATGTGTGTATTGAATAACTTGTATTCGGTCCCTATTACAGGGTGAAATGGGGGGTATTTATAGGCCCAAATATTAAGGAAAAGACCTATTTACCCCTCTATTACAACCGACATAGTGGGAACTATTCGGTATCCTTGATAGGACTAAAATGGTAAAAGACTAATCTAATAATATAAAAGATAAATCTTCCATCTTAGCTGGCAATAAAGATCTCGCAGGACCTTAGTTCGAAGATGTACTCCGAACCAATGCATATCTTCGTACTTCGAGCTTGACTCAGGGTATCTTCGAAGATGGACGTCTAGAAACCTTCGAATCTACTATCTGTTGTCATGCTGTTGCGGCAATAACCCCGAGGATGAGATATTTTCCCCCAACAGATAGCATTCGCAAAAAGAGCCGAAGGAGGTCAAAACAAAACAGAGTTTGAGCTGATAAGCTTCGAATATCTGTAAAAAGAGTCCAAAGTGACCAATCATTTGGGACAGTAAAGTGTTCGTAAAGTTGTCCGACTAGACTTCTTTTAAAAACAAAAGGTACTAAGTTACCAGTTTTTAGACTCTAAGTAGTCGAAAACGTTTTGTAAGATTTTAATTAATCTTTAAGTCAAAGAGGGGCTCCGAACCCCCAAAATTGTACTCCTAAGTTTTTCTTTGCCCCTAACCACCTTCGAGTATAACGTGAAGTTGCTTATGCCCAAAGAGGGGCTGGGAAGTAGGGAGACAATTTTAAATCGATATTTATTATTCGAACAAATTACAATTACATCACGAAAAATCGGTGTCTATGGCGAGAAGGAATAGAAGACCCCTTCGATCTCTAGAGTTACTACTAAGGTTGGAACGACTAGTTCCAGAGTCGGGAGTTCTAATAACTTTGTGTTTAACTCTCCTACCTCCCTTCGAAGCTCTAAAATCTTTCTGTTCTTGTTGAAGTTCAGCCCAAGTTCGAAGTCGTTCGGGGCTCCTTTCCTAGCTTCGAAGTTCTTCAGGTTTTTTCCCTTGATCTTCAGCAATACCTTCATCCTCAGACCATGCAATATCTTCAGAAGATGAAGTTTCCAAGTTAACCTCTTTTTCTTCCTCCTTAATATAAGATAGTATATCTTTACACATTTCGGGCGCAATTGCACCAGAGCTATCTCGAGGAATTAAAAATCGAGGTCGCTTATGAAGTTTTAAAAGATCGAAGGTAGCCCATAGCAGGCGAAGTTCTTCGGTAACGCTTAACACTTCGACATCATCCATACAAGGTTGAGAACCCTAAAAACATGATAAGTAAATTTTCATTCATAATACATGAAAACATGATTTTTTACATAGTCAGGATCCTAAAACAAATCTAGACCTGTGGGTTTGGCGGAGGCTGGCTGCTCGAGGCTTGCGACCGAGCTTGCTTCTAGCGTTTCCCTTCGTCGATCCAAGCCTTGATCGCAATGCGACCTTCGGCTCTCCATGAAGCTTGGAAGGCTTGCCAAGCTACGACCACATCTTCAGAAGGATTTAGAAGCCAGTTTTCGTCGAAGGTAATGGGAGCCGCCCTCGAGTCCGGTGTAATCGATAATCCCAGATCTTCGAAGTAGCGAAGTACTCCGAGAGCAGCCACTTGTCCGGAGATTTCTCCATACCGAATGCATGTTGTCTTCATCGTCTTCGCAGCTCCTTGGATCATTTTTAACCATCGCAGAAGGGGGACGTTGTCATTTGAAGGAAGTGTCCCAGTAGTATCGAAGTACTCTAGAACACTCAGGAGATGTGTCATGACTTCTGCAGCTACCTTCTCTGATTTCACCTTGTCTTCGATTAAAGCGTCCTTTGATGAAGTCAGCTCATCCACCATAGCGGAGAGTCTAGCCGCCTCCGTAGGCAGAGAGCTCTTTTGGCTAAGCAAATTGCTAGCCTCCTCCATAGCTTTAGCCTTTTCTTCCTGGAGCTTGACAAGCTCAGCCCCCGCCGTAGCATGTTCTGCCCGCATCCTTTCTATCTCTACCCGAAGCACAATTTGTTCTGCTTCGAGCTTTTTATTCGCAGCTTCCAAGTTTTTTCTAGCCCTCCGCTCCGCTGAGACCATTTTGTCCAAGTGGGAAAACCGACCTTCAGAGATGTTAAGGTTCCTCTTGAGAGCACTAGTTTCCTCCTGAAGGCGAAGGCTTCCGCGCTCGTTCGAGACAGCCACAACTCGGACCAAAACTATTTGCTGCGAAGAGGAAAAAGCAAGGGGAGAAATTATTTGTAAGTGATTAATTTTATTTTGCAGATATTTTGTACCTGGTACGCTGCACGCTCCAAGGCGGCGTTGAGCTCCGAACCCTCAGCTTCGCTCAGGATGGCTACCAAGTCTGTCTCCCCAACTTCGTGGTTAGCTCAATCCAAAGGCTTGAGCAAAGTCCGAAGCCCGGTCCTTCGCTCCAAGAAAGGAGCTAGAAGAGGGAGCATAGACAAAGCCCTCTGGTCATCTTCGTTCGGCGAGGGATCGGAGCGCTGGGCTGCATCCTTAGAGACTTTGGTAGATTGGCCCCCCTCCATAGATTGACCCCCGTCTGTTGATTCAGATGGAGTTAATCCTGAATTCGGAGAAGGGAAGGGGTCTATTTTGCCTTTACCTTTTCCAGGTCCCATTTGGGTGACCTCTGGAACTGGCCCCGAAGTTGCTGAGGTTCCAGGAACCGTATCATCGAGAGGGACCACTTCCATAGGTGCGGACCCTACTGAGACAAAGGTATTATATATTGCATACTTTTGTAGAGAAAAAGAACAAAGGGATTGTGTGAAGTTTACCTCTGAAGTCTTGTCGACGACTGAGCATCGGGCTGCTTGGAGGGTCAAAAGCTACCCCAAAGTCTTCGTCGAAGTCAAAATTCAGGACCGAAGCTTCGACTGTCAGAGCCTCTCTGGGATCTACAGTCGTTGCTTCGTCCGGAATCGGAGCTAGCTCTGCAGCAACTTCGAATCCGTCTTCAGTCATAGGGGATCCATCATGTGGCAAGTCTTGCTGGACAGCCGAAGTCCCAGCCTGCCTGGAGCTGCTTGGAACATCCGGCATGTTTGCAGTGTCGCCAGTGCTTGCATCTGCCTGGGTTTCATCCTTGTCAATTAGGTTGACGAGGATTCTTCCTTCATCCTTTGAGGAGTCGGAGACCGAAGCCACCGGACTTGAAGGCGCCGCAGTTCTTGGTTTTCGGGCTACCTTCTTTGACGGAATCTTGGCAGGGGCTGAAGTTCCAACTTCTGCCTTCCTTTTCTTAGGCCCTTGCTCCGAAGGCACCGAATCCAGAAGAGGAGGGGGGCAACTCCGAGTACCCCCCATAATCGGTTGAATCGTTCCCAAGTACCTACTAGCTTTTTTCTCCATTCCTTCTCGGCCGGAGTTGGAATTCCAAGAATCTTCTCTAAAGCTCGCACAATTTGCTCCGAAGTCATAGGAGCTAGAGAAGCTGAAAGATAAGTTGGCATTAGTTATTTCATCAAAGAAATATACATGAAACATGTTCTTTTCGAAGTCACCTATAGGGCTCGAGTTCGAAGAAATCTTTCGGAGGCCGCCCTCCGGATCTTCCTTGAAGGTGATAGGCCAGTTGGCCATCAGAGGAGGGATTTGAAGTCCGATGAACTCCTCCGCCAGGTCCCGCATGCTCAGGCGGTGGCTAATTCATTGAAGTAGGCTGAGGCGAGCTTCGAACTGGCCTGGATCCAGGTGGACAAAGGCTCCCCTCCGGAAGTTTATATCCTGTAAAGGTCCGGCAAGGCGGCTTCCTGCCCCAACTTCGGCATAAAATCATGGGAGGATCCAATCCGTATACCATCTGGCATTGATGGCCTCTGCTGGAAATCGAAGAGCGTACTCATCCCGAAGCCGGAAGTTAATACTCCCGAAGGCCACCACCATCTTTTCACCTCCGGGGCCTACGAAGGTCTTTGGTTGGCAAGAAGCTCTATGCAGCGCTGCGAAGATCTCAACTCTCCCTTCACAACCTTCGGCTCGCACCACCCATTCGAAGATGGCAAGGCGTGCTATCACATTCAGAGAAAGTTGGGGGAGGGTGACATGGAATAAGTCTAGTACCTCCGACAGGAAGTCGACTGCCGAAAGCCCTAATTCGGCTTTGAAGAAGGCTTCGAAGACTACCACTTCTCCGGGCCTTGGCGAATGAATGGCCTCCTTTCTAGGTTTGCAGATTACGATCTCCGAGCTAATCTTGCCTTCTATTGCTGCCGCAAGCGACTCCCTCTTGTAGGTTGACGGTCCCAGTTGGTAAGACTGGTCTGCATACTTCGATGATGCTGGAAGGAGATCGTGAGGACCAACATTTTGGGGGTTTCTTCCTGGCGCCGTCATCGGTGCTGCTATTGCTGCTACCAGAGTCGCCGCCGTTGATGCCGCTGCTACCACTGTTGCAGTAGCCTGCTGTCGGGCAAGGGCTGAAGCCGCCACAGGGACTTTGAAATTGGTCTTCGCCATGGAATCACTCTGGTTGTTCAAGGAGGAAGATGGAGGTTAGGTTTTTGTTTTCACTAAAGCGGTGAGAAGCGTACTCGAGAAGGGCCTGGGTCCTCTATTTATAGTCCAGGCCACGATTTTTTACTGTTCATGTTCATCGTTTCGCATTCCTGACTGTTACCCTTTGCGAAGTTAACGCATCGTGTAACTTCCATTGGAAGGAAAAGCCAACGACTATTTCTTCTATGCCTAAAAAAGCTTTTAGACTTTTTAAGTTAATTCTAAAATAGTTCGAATATAATTTTTTTAGAAGTTAATTCGAATCTTTGAATCTCCGCATATTTCGGAGGTTGATTAAATCTGTTAACTCCTGCGCATGATTATTTTTCTTGCGTATACTGCTTTCCTAACGTCACAGGTCTAGCGAAGAAGCGTATTCGAGGGGCTACTGTTGGGGGAAGAACTTTCATCCTCAGAGTCATTGTTGCAACAAGACAGGTAGATGATTTAATCAAAGGCTTCCTGCGTCCAACTTTAGGAATACATGGGATCAAGTTCGAAGGATGAGGGCGAACTCCAGTTCGAAGTATATCTTCGAACATGGACTCTTCAGAGAACTTCTTTGCCAGCTAGGATGGAAGACTTATCTTCTTTCTCAATAGATTAGTCTTTTACTGTTTTAGCCCTATTAAGGGTACCGAATAGTTTCCACTATGTCGGTTGTAATAGAGGGGTAAAACAGTCTTTTCCTTAATGTTTGGATTATATTGGACCAAAAAGGACGACTAGGGGAGTGAATGAGAGCTTTTAAAATTTTAGGCTAAAGCTGGCCTTCTGTTTTAATTCAGTCTTCTACTAAACAGGCTTCGAACACACCCTTCGGAGGTCTGATTCAGAGGTATTTTATAGCTCCGAACTCAGTCTTCGTAAAGAGCAAAAGTCTGAAGTCAAGAAGACTTCGCTCACACCCACAAACCCCAAGAACAACTCTGCTAGATTAGTGTATGCTCGACACACAAGGTGCCTTGAGCAGGCTTCACACTTCACACTTTGCAGGAGTAAGTTTCCCTCAGGGCTTTGACTAGATACTCTGCACTACCTACTGGTACTAGGCTTCATATTTCGAGAGGGAGAAACCATACAGAATAGACCGTGCCATGGACTTCGGCTGAGGAAAGAAAACAGGCCTCGAGTCCGACTCCACTCAGTGCTTCACTAGTAAGGAGAGAGGACTTTGCCTCTAGTTTACACAGAGTGAACTCACACTGAGAGACACACACAAATAGCAAGCACAAAAGACTCTCCCACTTCGCTTGAACAGAAATAGAGAAAAGACTCTAGCTAGAATAGACCGAATTGTAGCACAGAGAAATCAACACAGGTAGTGCAAAATGCAGATACAAGTTCAAGCAATAGATGAAGAACAAAATGAAGATTTCATTGCATGAACAGGGAACACAAAACACTCACAGGACTGAGTACATGGATGGGGCGACTAGCTCTGGAGTTCTAAAGATGGCTGCTCAAAGTGTTGCCTAGACCTAGTCAGCCTTCACTATTTATAACCCTACTCAGCCATACGAATAGACTACTTTACCCCTAGGGTTTACACTATTTTTGTCCCAGCCAGACAAGGGGGTACAGATGGTAGTCTACTTTTCTGGAGGGTTCTTTTGTCAGCTTCGCGGAGGAGACAGCATCAACATTTGCATAGCAGACATGATTAGCCTTTGCAAAGTTGGAATCTTCTAAAGCCCCCTTCACACACGAAGTTTGCAGAAGCTTCGGTGACAAGCTTTGAGTTAGATGCCTTCGCTTCACCGAAGTCAGTCTTCGATACAGTGACGGTTTTGAGCCAAAGCCGTCAAAGCTCTTGATCCCTCGCACCATCACCTCCGAAGTGGACCACCACGGCTTCGTAGCTACTCCCAGCTTGAACTCCATCAATCTGTGTACCGAAGCCATGCATGGCCGAAGTACCTCAAGTTAGCCACACTCCGAAGCCCCACCCTCAGAGTACCTTCGCCACCTTCCGAGGTCCCTCCGTACAAGGTCTCCACATGAAGCATATCCATAAGCACCCGTTCTTAGTGTCTCAACCCCAAACACACTTCTATGAAGACCCTTATCCAGACATGCCTTCGATGCACCTTGACATGTGAGACCTTCATCAGGTGTCCCTTCGAGTGCCTCCATCCAGAGCACACTTCGAACGCCTTGGCTCAATGCTAAGGACTTTGACCACCATACTCCAAAGTCACTCCTTTCGGAGCACCCTTCGAAGTGCCTCGCCTCCGAGGACTTTGCCTCAGGGTACCTTCAACAGGATCCACCCTCCGCACTTTCTGCCTTCGCCTGGCGCACCTTGACCCGAGGACCGACCTCGACCTCATGCAACCTTCATGTTCGAGCTCCCCACTCGCTTGGCATCAAGCCTCCCTCTTGACCCAGGTTCACTTGCTACGAACCGTCCATTGCCTCTGAAGTCACCCGCACACCACCGACAAGAAGACAAGAGTTTCCGGTACCCCAGAGACCTCTCCGGTAAGCAACCTTCTGTACACACTACGGTGTACCGCCCAAAGTACCGAGCCCTTCAGTACACACGTCATCGTGTTCTATCGGATCCCTCCGGCAGACACAGTTTGCTGGACAGCTACAGTCAGCAACCACCGAACCCTTCGGTAAATACCTCCGAACCCCTTCAGAGGGACCCCTTCGCCCAGAAGGTAGCTTCTCAATCACTCATCACAGACTTGAAACCAAGGCATAGTTCAATTTGGTTTCTCAGATTAAGAAAATTGCAAAGAATTGGTTCTTGTGCAAGTGGGAGATTGAAGGAATGGTGCCCAAGAAAATTCCGGTTGGATCGTACGATTTGGAATTGAAAATTCTGATTATTTTTTGAATTGGAAATAGAGAGATCAAATCAGAAGTTCTGATATGGTATCAGAAGTTCCGATAATTTATTGTTTATGAAATAGAGTGCTCAAATCAGAATTTTCGATATGGCGGCAGTGGTGGCGGGATCCTCAGTTAAACCTCGGCCCGCTGGTCCTCAGGATCTTCAACCGGCCTCCACCAAGTATACGGATCAGTCATATTGCTTGGGGGCATCGAACTGCTCAAAGAAATCCATAGCCAAAGCGGTTTCTGGGAAGCTAGGGCCTGAAGTAAAGGTGCGAGCCCTTGGGAAAGAAGTCATTACAGTACCGCAAGCGGACGAATTCGTGGTTTTCGAGGCATTTTTCGAAGCCAAACTCGGGCTCCCCTCCATAGACTTTTTGGCCTAGGTACTGGACTTGTTCCACGTTAAGATCCCTCAGCTTTCCCCAAAAGCCATCGCTCACTTAGCCATATTCTAATGTGATGTGCACGGGTGCTCGATCTTCCGTTAGAGGGGGTAAACTTGATTGGTGGAGGACTCGACGTTGATGATCTGGCTTCCGATCAACACTAATACGAACCCCACAATCGCTACCCCACGGCTTTGTTGGTTATCAACCACGCACGAACATGATTGACCTTGCAAAGAAGGCTTATCTCTGCATGCGAATCAAGAACACAAACAAGAACATGGAAACACAATCTCGCAAAAAGATGAGAGATCGATTTCTCGAGCGGGGGTCCACAATCTGACGAACGTCAGAGTTCAATCTGCAAGGTAGTTCGAAACTAAGCAAAACCCAACCCTAATTCATGATGGCTATAGAGTATTAATACCTAGGGTTTGTGGATAGTCTTCCCTAATGTTGGGCTTAAAGCCCAAACGAATACAAGACCCAAAGTTACCAAAAATGGTGACACAACACCTGATGACTTGTTCATACAATACAGAACGTTTCGTAATGAACTAGGACTTGGAACTAGATTCATTGGAAATATATTTTCGTTATCTTTCCAACGCCTTAAAGAACGCCTCAATCCGTCTCCGTACGAAAAAGTTATGCCCATTTTAATGAAGGGTGTTCCGCTGAACCCGAACTGAAATTGGAGTTTGAAGTGGAATCCGAATTGGAATGTTGTGCCGCCTCTCCCTCTTGTGTTTGATCCATAAGTGTTTCTCCCATGTTCTTTAGAGTCAAAATATCATCCATAAGTATCATCCCATCCATATCCATATCATTATATAAAGTAAGAAATAAACGCACCTCATAATTGAGCTTGTGGGCACAAGAGCGAGTGATTGGTCCAAGAATGATAGAGTGTTGAATGTCTTTATCATTTTTATCGATGTCCTCATCATACTCCCCTTCTTGAATTGGAGTCGTTGTCCACTCAAACTCATCTTCTTCTCCCAAATATGGCTTCAAATCTGAAATGTTAAATGTGGGGCTAACCCCAAAATCTCCAGGCAACTCAAGCTGGTATGCATTGTCATTAATTTTCTTAACTATCTTGAAAGGACCATCAGCTCGAGGCATCAATTTAGACTTTCTCAAAATTAGAAATCTATCTTTACGGAAGTGTAACCAAACAAGATCTCCTATATCTAAGGTTAAATGTCTCCTACCCTTACTACCAGCAATTTTATACTTTTTGGTGATTTTCTCAATGTGTTCTATAGTTGTGGTATGTAATTTCAGAATAAAATCAGCACGTGTCTTAGCATCTAAATGCACATGTTCATAAGTAGGCAATGACAAAAGATCAATGGTGGCATGGGGATTAAAGCCATACACAACCTGGAAAGGACTCACCTTGGTGGTAGAATGTATCGCTCGATTATATGCAAACTCCACATGAGGTAAACATTCTTCCCACATCTTCAAATTCTTCTTCAAAAAAACTACAGTAAGGCGCAGGTGAGTTTTTTATCTCGATTTGATTTTGGTGAGGCCTTTTCTGATGATTTTACTGCAGAACATGAGTATGATGTTTATACAACTTTTTTTGTGGATGATTTGAATGTTACATTTTTGAAGTTTGCAACTAGTTTCAGCGATTTCTTCTTAATTCTTTTGCTGGTCAAAAGTGATATCCCATTACTGAAAAATATCTCTGGTTGAAGCTGTTTTTGATGAACTTCTGATTCTTTTTTAGTTCATGCAACTTTTTATCAGCTGCCTTTTGAATCAATAAAAGATCACAAAAAGCACTTATCATCCTGTTTTCTACTATCCACTTTTTGCTGCACAAAAATTTTATGGCTGGTGGTTGGTGCTTCTAACCTGTGATCCAAGACACCTGAGATCTTCTCCTGTTTTGCTACAGTTGGATGGGTTGGACATATTGCTTCAAGATCACCAAGGTCTGGATTATTCTGAACCAGAAATCTTCTTGATTCTTTGCTATTTGCTTGTGCAACTTTTCCTATGAAATTTTTACTTCTGCAAATCTATTTTGAGGTTTTTGCTGTTGAAATTCAGAGGTGATTTCCAGTGCTTACTGTTCTGTTGTTAATCCTGAGTTATTTCTTGAGTGAGTTTTCTTGAAGAAATCTTGTGAATACATCATATGTGAAAGACTAGGATCTGATCAAGAAAGTTTCAGACACAAGGGTTCTGCTCTTCCTCAGGTAAACTTCTGTTCTTGATTTATTCTCTGTTTAGATTGCGATTAAACTTTCAAGCTCTGTCTGAGTGTGTAAAACAGAATGTGGTTCTGAAATTTGCATTCCTTGTTCAATTCAAACATTATGTGTCACTTGCTCATTGTCTTGTCAAGTTTCTAAAAATGAAGGAATTCTAAAAATAGTTACTCATGTGTGAGTGATATAGTTTTGTTGATATATATATTTCTTCACATCTGAAAGCTTTACTCAAAGTGTTTGGTTATTGAATTTAAAACCTGAAATAGCCTTTTGAATCTCATTCAAAATCCTTGCTTATACTGAATATGAAGTAGTTTTTTAAGTGAGTGTTGTTTCAGAAAAGTTTCAGTGCTGAAACGGTGCTTTGTTTTTCGGATTTTTGTCAGTTTGGCTCAGTCTCTAGTTTGTATATATACAACTGAATTAACCAAAATAACTTGAGTATTCTGAGAATGTTTGAACACTTAAAATTACATAATGCTGATCTGATTTGACTCTTGTAATCCAGTTTTTCTATTTAAACTGAAGTTACTAATCCAGATTGTTTTCATCAAAATTCTGTTTACAGTTTTCAGTTCTTGTGATTTCAGTCTTGCTACTGTTCTGAATTTTTGAATTGCTGATTTAATATATCTCATCATCTGAACTCAATTTACTCAAAAGTCATTTCAGAACTCAGTTTGGTTTAGTTTTTCAGACGTGCAACAGTAATATGCAATATCTTTTCTGAATTGAAACTAATTTGAGTGTATTCAATTCTATTTCCTGAAAACATTTGAAACTGAATCACTTGATCTGTTTCAGAAATTGTTGCTATGCTTAACCAAAGTCAGATTGTTTGAGTCTTTTATCTGGTTTGAAATTGAAATCGATCTGAAATCAGAACTGAAGTCTAACTGAAAAACTGTATTTGTGATCAGTTTTGAATCTAGTGTCTCTGTTCATCTTCAAGGAGGGTTCTGGAATTTTGTAAATTCAACAGAAATACATTTGTTTCATCAACTGAAATCTGATCTGGAATTCTTTGTGAGTTTAAAGTCTGTTTTTCAATTTGGAGCTAGTATGGGTGATTGCCATTTCAGAAAAGCTATATTGATTAAGAGATAAATCAAAGTCAAGTTGCAAATCTGAACTAACATCAAGAGTGAAATTTGAATCAGTAATTTGAACTGTTATGAATTTGAAATCTGAATTCTGAACACTAATTTGAACGTATTTTTTTTTACTATTCATCATCCAGAACTTTTCAGAAGTATTGTGATTTCATTTGGAATTAAATTGTGATAAGTTGATTCATTATTACAAATCTGATGTGAAATTTTTTGTAAGTGTTTTGATCTTTATTGACAAATCATCCTCCGATATCTTCCTGTCGGCAACTAATTGTCGATCTAGGCAGTGAACTTCGGAGCTTCAGTTTTCGACAAGATAGTTCGACCGACCAAACTCCGAACTAAGATAAATTGTGATTTTCAAACTAGTGATGCTCAAATATTTCACTGATTGGTTTAAATTTGACTCTAAGATTTTGGAGGTATGTTGGGTGTTTTGAAAAGGCCATCTAATTCCAGAAAATTAGTCGAGGCGCCTATTCACCCCCTATAGTCGCCATTCCGATCCCACAGTTCTAGGACAAGGCGAAGAACAATCTAAGGGATACAGTGATACCTGATGGGACACTTAGGCTCTGATACCACTTGATGCGCATGGGTGGCCGATCTTCCATCAGAGGGGGTAAACTCGATTGGTGGAGGACTCGACGTTGACGATCTGGCTTCCGATCAGCACTGATCCGAACCACGCAATAACTACACCACGGCACCGTTGGTTATCAACCACGCACAAACGCGATTGACCTCTCCAAGATGGCTTATCGCAAACATATGAGAGATCGATTTCTCGAGCGGGGTTCCATAAACTAACGAACGTCAGAGTTCAATCTTTAAGGCAGTTCGAAAACTAAGCAAAATCCAACCCTAATTCATGATGGCTACAGCGTATTAATACCTAGGGTTTGTGGAGAGTCTTTCCTAATGTTGGGCTTAAAGCCCCAAACGGATACAAGACCTAAAGTGGCCGAAAACAGTGATGCAACACCCGATGACTTGTTCGGGTGACATAGAATGTTTCATAACGAACCAGGACATGGAACCAGATTCATTGGAAAGATATTTTCGTTATATTTCCAACGCCTTAAAGAATGCCTTAATCTGCCTCCGTATGAGAAAGTTATGCCTGTTTTAATGAGGGGTGTTCTGCCCCCTCTCCCTCTTTTGTTTACTCCAGAAGTGCTTCTCCCATGTTCCTTAGAGTCAAAATATCACCCATAAGTAGCATCCCATCCATATCCATATCATTATATAAAGTAAGAAATGAACGCACCTCAATTAAACTTGCGGGCACGAGAGTGAGTGATTGGTCCAAGAATGATAGAGTGGTTGATGTCTTTATCATTGTTATCGATGTCCTCATCAGAATGGGCCTTGCGGGCCGAAGGGTGTGTGGGGAAAGCTGATATCTTCACGGCCCTGCACAAAGCTTCTTGCCAGTCGAAGATGTATACCGGACCTGTCGGAGAGAATATGGTGGTGGCCTATGAATGCATTAATTTCTAGCTTCGGGTTGAGTTACAAGACAAGTTCCCAGTGAAGGCCATCAACGACCGATGGTATTCGTATTGGATCCTCCACTAGTTTTATCCGGAAGTAGGTGTGACCTCTGTCTTGGCGGGGCCCCTAAAAGAAATCATGTACCAGAGGGAAGCAGACATTAATCCGAACCTAGTCCAGCTTTAGGTACGCCTCATGCTGTTGTACACCATAAGTCGACGCTTGAGTATTCATGATTTGGTGGAGGAATTCATAACCCTCCAAATTCCTCCTATGATGGCCAACTGGCCTATCATCTTCGAAGAGAACCCGGAGGTGGGACTTTGGGAAATCTCCTCAAACTTTGTAGGTAAGCTTCCTGAATATACGGCATCAAATTGTTTCATACATGCATTGGTTTAATTTCATTAAACTAACATATGATTTCTTAAATTTTAGCTCCATGGATGACGTTGACTCCGAAATAGATAGTCCGAGCAGCGGAGAAGGCTCTTGGAGCTCCTTTACTCGTGAAGAAGGAATAGAGAGTGAAGCTAGTTGGGAACTAGGAGCGGTTCAACCAAGTATGAAGTGCACTCGGATTAGAGCCCACAACCCTTGCAGATTGGTCTACGACAGAGCCGGTGCCAAAGAAGAGGAAAGCCAAAGCTAGGGTCTCCGGCCCGGTAAAGACTCCGAAGAAGAAGGTGGTTCGCAAGCCGAAGGTTCGTAGTCCTCCAAAGTCTCCATCTTCGTCATCAAAGATGTCCAAGGAGGAAGGGAATGCGGATGCGCAAATGGCAGAGGAGTTCAAAGCTTTGCTTATGGGGTATGATGAAGGGGGTTCTCGGTCGAGAATCTAGACTCTCGTCTTTGATGTCACGGAAATGGCATTGAATGAAGAGGGGGGCGATCTCGGGCAAGCGGATGCCGAAGTCGGTCCATTGAGCCGTATGGAGGTCCTAGTTCATGATGAAGGCAGAGTTGAGGCCGAAGGGGATCAGTCCCTGGAAATGTAGGGTCTCATCCCAGATGAAGTGGTGGTTGTCGTGGCTGAGAGGACCCCTGTGATCATTGCTTCGGTCCAATCTCCTGATGAGTACGACGAGGACTTGACTCGGATGTTCGAACATTCGGGTAGTATCGCGTCCAATACTCGTTCGGTAGTAGGGTTGTGGAGGTACACTTTTACCAATTGAGCTTGGCTTTATTTTTTACCTGCATCATTTAAATAATGGTACATACCTTCATGTTTAAAAAATCAACTCCAGTTGAGGTGGCTCTGGCACAAGAGACGGCTCCGACAAAGGAGGTGGCTCCAGCACGAGAGACGGCTCTATCACAGGTGATGGCTCCGGCGCAGGTGATGGCACCGTAGCGGGTGATGACCCTTGGGAAAGGAAAAGGCAAATCCTGGCCAATGCCTATCCCCAGAGCATGGTTGACTCTGTCTGAGTCAACCGAGGGGGGCAGTCTACAAATGCTTTAGAGGATGCTTCCCTTTGGTCAGGGCCTTCTCCTACAGGTGATGACTGGAATGCCTTGGCAAGGCTCCCCCACTTGGCCCCTTTTCTTCAGCAGAGGACAACGCTTCGGCCTTTATCGGAGCCCCTTGTTTGGGTTAGCCGAGAGGTGGATGAGACCGAGCTGGTCTCCCTATTAAGCTAGGCCGAAGGGTCGGAGCTAGGCACCACCCTTGAACGGGACGCCTATCAGGTACGGTACACCTGCACATGTTAGTTTTATTTGAAATACATGCCATACTCACCTAGATTTTTTGGTAGCACATTGTTATTGCCCCGCGACTGCGACATCTAATGAGTGCGAATGCAACCGGCTCAAACAGAAGTTAAGGACCCTCCAGGAGAGCCTTGCTGACTCCGAGAGCAGGACTTCGGATTTGGAGGGATAGTATGTGTAGAGCGTAGCACGAAGGCGGAGTTAGAGGCTACGAATGAAGAGCTTCTGGCTGAGCTGGTGGTACTCCGGGCTGAAGTCAATAGGCTTCAAGAGGCGCAAGCAGTCTCCGGAGCTGAGGCTATCATCTTCGGGAAGAGCGCCAACATTCAGCTAACAAGGTATGCCATCTGCTTGCTCAGAAGACCATCTTCATGATGAAGACGACTGAGCTCAGCACTCTGGTCCACGACTTGCGGGCTTCGTTAGAGGCTTTGGTCGCGGAATGGGCAAAGTGTAGCAGTACAGCCTCCGAGACCATGGATGTCCTTCAGGGCATATTGGAATACTTCGGGACATCTTGTGCTTCTTCCTCGTTAGCGAACGAACCTTTGGCCCGTAGATTGAAGATGATCCAAGCAGCGGCGAAGACCATGAAGTCTTCGGGTACTCGGTATGGAGAGATATCCGGACAAGTAGCCACACTCAGCGTTCTTCGCCACTTCAAGTACATTGGGCTTTCTGTTGCGCCAGACGTAGGCGTAGTGCCTGCTAGCTTCACGGGCGATCGGCTATTGACCCCTTCGCCTGATGTCGCCATAGCCTAGGAAGCTTTTCAGGCAACCTTGAAAGCTGAAGGTCAGATAGCAGTGAAGGCATGGATCGACGAAGCCCATCGTCAAAAGCAGGCACGGACGTTGCCTCCGGCAAAGCCTTCGTCAAGCATACCTCCTCCGGACCCGAAGGTCTAGCTCTCCTTAGGACCTTGTCATGTAAAAACTTGTATTCATGTCTTGCTTTTAATGAATGAAAAAGACTTATTTGGAATCCTTTTAGGATTTGTTGTACTCTCTAGATGATGACCTTGAAGTACTAGAGGTTAACGAAGGGCCCCGCCAACAATGGGCTACCTTCGAAGCCTTAAGGCCTCACAGACGTCCTCGATTTTCCATTCCTCAGGGGAGTCACAGAGAGGTCGCGGCTGATATTTGTAGCGAAGTGCTTTCTTATATTAAGGAAGAAAAAGAGGAAATTGTAATTCTAACATCTTCATCTTCGGAGGACATCGACTGGTCCAAAGAGGAGTGGTTTGATGAAGACCTAGCGGAGACTAGCTCTAAAAGACTTCGTACCTGGGCCGAACTCCAACAAGAGCAGAATGATTTCAGAGCTTCACAAATAGGGAAATAGATTAAAAGAAAAGTTCTTAAGACTCCGGGCTCAGGAATGAGTCGCCCTCGAGGTCAGGCGAACCCCGAAGCTAGTGTTAGTGATCGAAGGGGATTTCGCTTCCTTCGTGGTTTAGACACCGATTTTTCATAATGTAATATAATTGATTAAGTAATATAAATTGCTGAAATGTATTTAAATTGTGCCTTACCTCCTCGCCCCTCTTTTTGTGTGGGTGCCTCCGATTATCATGCGAGGTCGGTCGTGCCCAACACCTGGCATGCTTACTTAGGCTTCAATTATTTCTGCTTAATGGACAATTTTCATAGAGTTTTTCGACCCTACACGATCGGAGCCCAAATTTTATTGAACAGATAATTTGAACCATTGGTTCAAAATACGAAAGGATGGTCATTATGGACCTTGTAGGATTCTTGAACCTAATGGCTCAGATTCCTTAGTTCGTAGCTTAGTACTCTTTTTCAGATGTATTGGAATCTAGTAATTTTGGTCACCTTCGACTCTTTTACTGATGCTTTCAAGCCAATGGCTCGAAAACCATTTGTCATGGTCACCTTCGACTCTTTTCCGGATGTTTTCAAGCCAATGTCTTGAAATCCATTTGTCATGGTCACCTCCAACTCTTTTCCGGATGCTTTCAAGCCAATGGCTCGAAATCCATTTTTCATGGTCACCTCCGACTCTTTTCTGGATACTATCAAGCCAATGGATCAGAATCCATTTTACATGGTCACCTCCGACTCTTTTCCGGATGCTATCAATCCAATGGCTCGAAATCCATTTTTCATTGTGATTTCCCACTTTTACAGACGCTTCGAGCTGGTGGCTCAAAGTCCATTTACTGGGTTCGTATGAATGATGCATACCTCTACAATCAACTTCGGTCCCCTAGTGCATCCACCGGGGGTAGGAATCATTTTGAGAGGTAGGCATAATTCGAACCATAAGATTTATTTATTTAGAAAGTTGTTTACAACCCATTACAAGGAGCCCCTAAACGAAATAACGTTTAAGGTGCTCTGCATGCCATGCATGTTTTAATTCTTCTCCTTCTAAATTGGCTAATTTAAAAGATCTAGGGCGTCCTGAACACAAAATAATGTATGGTCCTTCCCATTTGTTTCCCAATTTTCCTGGAGAAATTATGCTTCATAGAACCAAATGACCCGACTTAAGTTCATTAAGCTTTACCTTCGGGTCATACCATGTCTTCATCTGGTTCTAGTACTTTGTTAGATTGGCAACAACTCGAAGCCTTGTTTCTTCGCTCAAATCAAGCGAAGTATGCCTTTCATTGTCAACTTTTGCTTCTGTGGTCTGGAGAGAACCGCCTTTTAGCTCCATCAGTGTCATGGCTTCATCTCCGAACAATAACTGGAATGGAGTGAAACCTGTAGACCTAGCTTGAGTGGTCCGGATGGACCACAAAATCTTCAGGAGTTCCTCGGTCCACAACCCCTTTGCCAACCCTACTATCCTCCGATTTAACACGGACAAAATATTACCATTGGCTCCCTCGACAGCTCTGTTGGATTGGGGATGATGGACAGTTGCAAAGCACATTTGGATGCCAAGGCGTTCTCAGAATTCTCTAAAAGGCTCAACATCAACTGGGTGCCATTATCAATTGTAAGCTGCCTAGGTACTCCGAATCTAAAAATAATATTTTGCTAGAAAATTTTTTGTACATTTTTGAAAGTGATAGCGGTGAGGGGCTCGGATTCGATCCATTTAGAAAAATATTTAATTGCTACCACTGCAAATTTTAAACCGCCCTTTGCCGTCGGGAAGGGACCAATGAGATCCATTCCCCATCGAGCCATTGGCCAAACTGGAGTGATAACCGGAAGAGGTGTCGGAGGATGATGTCTCCATCTTCCCATCCACTAACATACTTGACAAGTGCGGACTAATGACTCAGCGTCAGCTACTATAGTAGGCCAATAGAGCCCTTGGTGAAGGGTTTTGCATGCTAGAGCTCGAGTGGCTAGATGACTACCACACAAACCTTTGTGAATTTCCCGAAGTATATTTTGTCCTTCGGGTTAAGAGATGCATCAAAGCAGGGGAGAGCAGACTTTGGCCTTGTATAATATACAATTGATAATATAATAATTTTGTATCGTCGACTATAGCCTTAACAACTCTGGGCTTTCGGACAAATTAGCTTTGTCTTGCAATAAGTTCATTATTGGACCCTGCCAATCATTGCTTGGTATGCAAAGTACCTCAATAGGAGGGAGTTGTGGCACCGAAGGGGTGACAAGTTCTTCATAAAAATCCCATTCTGGAATATCTAAGGCTCTGGTTGTAGCTTTGCACAAGACATCCGCTTGCTGGTTGTTAACTTGTGGAATGCTCCGAACAAAAATACCTTTAAATGCTGCTTCAGTATTGCTGATTTCTTCCAAGAATTTTTCAAGGTGTGGATGCCGAGCCTGAAAACATTTATCAACATGTCCTACAATGACCTGAGAATCTGTTTTTATGACAACCCTCGTGGTGCCAAGCGCGCGCGCTTTGCGGAGGCCGAGTAGGATCCCTTCGTACTCTGCAATATTGTTGTTGGACTTAAAGTTGAGCCTTGTGGAGTACATCACTTTTTGCCCTAGAGGCGAGATTATGACTGCTCCGGCGCCTACTCCGGATGCCTGGAAAGCCCCATTAGAGTACACGGTCCACACACGTTCACTTGATTCTTCCGGAGCCCATACTGCAGACGGGGTCCACTCCGCTACGAAGTCAGCCACCACTTGTGATTTAATGAATGTTCTTGATGTGAAAGAAATGCCAAAAGGGGCTAGGTCGACAACCCATTTCCCAATTCTCCCCGTGGACTATTTACTACGGAGAATATCTCCAATGGGGTATGAGGTTGGAACAATTACATTATGCGCCATAAAGTAATGTCGTAGCTTCCGCGAGGCCATTACTAAGGCGTAAGTGAATTTCTCGAGCTCAGAGTACAGTGTTTTGTGTTTTGGCTCTCAACAAAGCTTACGATACGAAGTATATGAGGAGCCATGTTGAAAAGCATGGGCCTCATGGCTCTTGATGTGATGAGTGATTGTCAACGGAAGTCAAAGAGGACATGAAGAGAAGAGAAGAACTGTTGTGTCTAGGCCTCATGTGACTCAGGTACACGGGCAGCGAGCGACTGTCGGGCAGAGGGACCATGAAGTCGGGCTGGCCCAACCGGGTACATGGGCTAGGAGCAGCAAAGGATCTGAGAAACCATGTTGAAGAATATGGTTTTGATATTCCAGATGTGATGAGTGATTGTCAACGGAAGTCAAAAGAAGGGAAATATGAAGACCTGCCGAGTCTGAGGCGCATGTGACTCAGGTACACGGGCAGTGAGCGACGGCCAGGCAGAGGAGCCACGGAGTCGGGCTGGTCCAATCCGGGTACATGTCTAGGAGCGGCAGATGATCCACTAGTCTGTTGACTGGGTTTGACTCAGGTACACGGGCGGCGAGCGATTGCCGGGCTGAGGAAGCTGCGGGGTCGGGTCGGCACAATCGGGGTACCCGGTGCGAAGACGGTGTACGCTTTGTCAGTTTCGGCGTAAAACTAACAATCTATGTTTAATTTGTTTTTAGGATATTAATATTTAGTGTTTAAGTTTATAATATTTTTATTTAAGTCAGGTGATTTTTCTAAGAATATTTTAGTAATTTTCGGATTTTATTTTAGAGTCAGTTTAATTTTACCCGATGGCAAATTAGACTTTTCATGTATTAGGATTTGCCTATAAATAGGCCCCTATCCCCTTGGGATAGATGACTATTTCCAATAGATCAATCTACGGTCCATTTTTCATCTTCCACCGAAAACTTTTCTCCTGCGATTTTTTTCCTCGTTTTCTCCGCCGGTGTCACATCGGAGAAACAGAGGCTTTATTTCTTCGCTCGAGCCCCCACAGGCGGCAGCCAAATACACGCGTCGCCAGCAGCAGCACGACGGTCTTCTCTGGCCAGCAGCAGGCGCACAGTGCAAGATTTCTCTCCAGCGTTCACACGGTGGCGCAAAGCAAGAAGCAGTCTTGGTTTTTCTGAGTCATCATTACGCCTATTTGCACAACAGATCCTGTAGGGAATCATTGTGAGGCATACACTACAGCAGTTGGGTGCTCCACACGGTAGAACTTGCATCACGCACGGCAGCAAAAGCACGGTCAGTCTTCTTTTTTTCCCGGTGGGCCCCACAGTGACATGCAAAGCTGCGCCTACTTTATTTTCTCGCCGGCACGGATCTCTGCGGCGGAAGCTAGCGCATGCATTTGGCTAGGCGTGACACGCAGGCGGCTGCTAGCCTGCAGCTCCTGATTTCGCACGTGAGACGAGGCTGCAGCACGGCTAACGGCGGCGGCGTTTGACTCCGGCGAAAATTTTTAATGCCAGTTAGTTTCCTATTTTTTAGTAGATTAGTTTTAGAGATAATCATCTATTAATTAATTAGCTAAAAATCTTTTTTGAAATGTCGTTTTATTTTAATCTGTTAAATTTTATTAGTTATCTCGTGATACCTTTTTATCTGTATAATCTGCTCATATAAAAAGAATAGAAAAATTTATTAGTCGCGGTTATATTTTTATACTATTTTTTTTTCCTGAAATATTTTCGGTTTAATTTCGAATTAATCTTTATTGATCCATGTTTTATTTATTTAATTAGTATTTTATTTCTAGACTAAAATATTAATATTTCGAGTTTTATCTAGGTATTTTTATTTACAGTAGTATTTTATTTAGACTGTCCTTAATATCATTTTTAGGCTAGACAACTGTCATTTCAGTAACTTGCTTTGCTAATATTAATTGTCTAGTTAAGTTAGCTTGGGTGTTGGGATTAGATCATAGTTTAGCAAGAATTTTTTAGGCGCCCATTCATCCCCCCTCTGGTCGCTACATTCGGTCCTACAAGTGGTATCAGAGCGAGGTTAGGTTTTTCTAATATCTTAACCGATTCTAAACCTAGGTAGTGACCATGACGTCTTCTGGCAAAATCCCGTCCCTAGAGGCTTTTGGCTACACTTATTGGAAGACTCGTATGCGAGCATACCTTATGAGCCAGAGCTCGAACGTATGGGAGATTTGTGTTCATCCTAATTTCACCATAACAACTATTGTTGCGGATACTGCTGAAAATGTAGTTACCCAACATCAAAATAATAGTAAGGCGGTGAATATTTTATTTTCTGGTCTAGGTCCTAGTGAGTTAGAGCGTGTTAGCCATCTCACCACTGCTCGAGAGATCTGGGCTACCCTCTAGGCACACCATGAGGGTACAAATCAGGTCAAGGCTAGGCTCTACCAGACCTACCGGCGTGAGTATGAAAATTTTTCACAGAAGCCGGGTGAGACTGTTGAGGCTTTGTTTGGTCGTTTTCCATCGATCATTAACAAGCTTCACGTTAACAAGGCCGAGCATGATCAGCTGGTCTCAGATCATGAACAGGCACTTAAGGTTCTCCATACCTTGGACGCTAAGATCTTAGAGATCAAGGTTTCTTCTATTGTTGAGAGCGCGTCCTATTATACCTTGACTGTCGCAGAGCTTTTTAGTAAGATCAAGGCCTCAGAGGTCGATATTCAGTTGAGATCAAATCTCACTGATTCTGGCTCAAAGACTCTAGCGCTTGCGACACCGTCGGCTGATCCTAATGCCATGAGTTGTACTGCCTTTTCCTTGATGTCTATCTCCGAGGAACAACTTGATACTCTAGGAGATGATGATTTGTGCTTGTTTAACAACCGGGTGCGACGTGTCTATGATAAGCGAATGTTTAAGAGACACGGTACAAAATCTGGGTGCTTTGAGTGTGGTGATCTAGGCTATTTCATCGCCGACTGCCCTAAGTAGAAGAATTACAAGAAGGGCACCGGTGGCAACTCCTACAACTCCGGCAAGTACGACAACTCCACGAAGGGCAAGCCCAAGACAAGATTCTTTCGAAAGGCTATGAAAGATTATAGGCATGAGAACAAGAAGCGAGACAAGACCTTCTTCACCGAGATGGAGAAAAGATACTCCAAGAGATCCTCGTCTTCCTCATCGTCTTCAAGTTCAAGTGATGAAGATATCATGATCAGGAAGGGGAAGGACAGGGACAATCCGGCGGGCCTCTGTTTCATGGGCTTCGGGGACAAGCCGAAGAATCGCTCACGTCACAGTCGAAGACCCCACAAGAGCTTCTACTCAATGGCTCTTGGGGAGAAGAAAGAGAAGGACTCCTCCGACGACTCCGACGACGAAGACGATGAGAAAGCATCTTCCTATGAACAAGAAGTTGTTAATTTACTAGAACAGAACGGTCAGGAGTTAAAGTATAGGGAGAAACTGCTTAGAGGGGCTAAGAAGAGGATAAATGAGCTTGAGAGTGAGCTTGCCGCAACAAATAGCAAGATTGAGAGTATGTCTTCTTCCCTTTGCTTGGGTGATAGTGGTGAGTGCCCTAACTGTGAGGTGCTGTTGTGTGACTTGACGACTCTTAAGTCCAGGTACACAGAGAGAGTAGATGAGAGAGACACGTTGGCCACTGAGCTTGAGAGCGCTCAGCAGGAGCTGAAAGATGCTCATGTCACCGTCGTCGCACCTTGTGTAGACTGCCCATCCCATTTAGCTAGTATAGCCGAGCTGAGAGCCAAGGTTGATGAGCAGTTGTGCGAGTTAGCTAGAGTGAGAGCTGAGTTGGAGCAGACTAAGCTAGAGCTTGAGACCTTGTTAGTTCCATCCACTGTTTGTGAGAACTGCCTATCCATTATAATGGAGTTGATCAAGCTAAAAGCTGAGAAATCTATCGAAGTTGATAAAGAGTGTGAGATCTACTTGTCTCAGGTGGAGGTGTTAGCTTCTTTGAGAGAGGAGCTAGCTGATGTTCAGAACGAGAACTTTTACCTCCGTTAAATCCTGAGTTGGATCAGTGCTAAAGAGCCACAACTCGGCATGATGATCCAGTAATTCAAGAGACAGGATGGGTTTGGGGTAGGTTACACCTATACCAAGGCTGATTTTGAGAGCGCCATTAGCCGAGCAGTGGAGTGGAGCAAGATGACTCCCGATCAGAGATATCCCAAGATGCACTCCACTGAGTCCTTTAAGGATAGTCAGCCCAACATGGAGTGTTCGAAGAACAACCTAAAGCTCCACCTAAGAAGCAAATCTTGGTCCCAAAACCTAAAACCCTTCACACTTCTCTTGATTCTTTACCTGGACCCTCTCACACCAAAGATGATACATCAAACACCACCAAGGCTAAGAATCCCAAGCCTCAACAACATCCCAAGAAGCCTACCTATCACTGTGAGTTTTGTCAGAGAGACGGGCATGTTGAGGAATTTTGCTTTAGGAGGAAGCGGTTTGAGCGAGGAGAGAGAGCTCGAGGTGGGCAGGAGCAGTTCTACCAGTAGGGTGGTAGACAGAGAGTCCCTCGACGTAGAGAAAGGCTAGAGGCCAGGCCACGTCTTGTAGGTGGTGGTAGTGGAGACGGTTTTTATGGTCATGCTCCGGAGGGTGGTTTCCGTTCCGGCAGAGTTCCAGATCGTTCGGTATACGATTTTGGTTCTCGTGACCATGATTTTAGGCAGAACAAAGGACCACGCTTTGAGAGCCGCGTTTTGGTCCAGACTCATATGATTCCTTCTGCTTTCCTACATTTGAGCAGATGGCTCAACACTGGTTTAACACCTTTGCCAAACCTGTTGTTGGACCGGTTGTTTCCACTCATGATTATTGATCTTGATTTGGGAGTTGTGTGTCCTTTTGGGGATATTTTGAGTCAGCTTTTCATTGGTATCAATATTCTTTCTTATTTATTTTTATTGAGTTTTTTTTGTGTGTGCATTCATATCATGCATAATCATTAATCACATTTTGAGCTTGCTTCTGTTATATGATTAATCTGCTTTACTTTCTCTAGCTAGTATATGTTTTTGATTACCTGTCGATAATCATGTTCTGGTTCAGTTCACATGATATATCTGATATTTGTCATATGCATGGCTTTTATGCTTTAAAATTAAAAAAATGATCACCATTGCTTCTGGTAACTAGCATGTGTAGGCCGAATGCTTTCGCTATCTTTTACATGCCTTGTAGCTAGATCCTTACTTAGATGCAGATACACAACTTGGACATCCATATGCTTTAAATATGAAAATTGTGCTATAAAAATGATAAAAAATTCAGGAAAATGAAATATTTATGCATTTCTATGATTATCAGAAAAGATCCAGGTGGGTTTGTTTTGTCGCATTGCATTGTTCTAGACTGCTTACCATAGCACTTTGGTATGAACTAGGTTGGTGTAATGTATGCCAAGACCAATGTCTTAAGCTTCTGATGGTCCAGTTCTGGCCTAGGCTTGACTTGGTCGGTTAGTATAAGGTTTGACATGCAAATAACCCTTGGCAGAAATGAAAAAGAAATAATCTGAAAAAATTAAAAAGATGACGAGTTTGCTAAAGCACTTTGTTTTGGACAATGCTTATCTTGGTAGATATCAGTTAGCTTTTGCATCTCATGCTTTACTTTGCTTGTCAACTAGAAAATGTGGTGATGCTTTTGTTTGCAAAAATCGAAAAATGTGTGCTAATGACCCTCTTTAGATATCATCTGATGCACTGATCATGTCATGTATCTTAGACAGTATATCTTTTGCTATACCTGTTAGATGTTGTAATAGCAGTCAATCATATCAAAGAAGTATGCTTTTCACACTCCACCTGCACCCCATCTGCATTCATGGCATATTTTGAGGGGGAGCTACATTTCAGGGGGAGTTTGTGTCTATGTCTCTTTAAAGTGCATTTAGTCTCACTTGATGAGTCCAATTGTCAACAAGGGGGAGAAATTTTGGGATATATTTTTGGCTTTCTCTGGGATTTATTTCAGGGGGAGTTTATTCTTGTTGGTAATTCTGAGATTTGCACTTGTTTTGAGGTTTTATTTTTGGTTAACCATAATGAACATTTTCTTGCTTCTGTTTGGCTTTTGGTCATTAGGGTTAAACTTTTATTTTCCTTCTTCTATTTTCTTTTGTTTTTGTTTTCCTTGTTTCCACATGTTTTTGCAGGTTCGGGAGATGAGCTGAAAAGGATGTTGACAATGCACTCATCAAGGGAGAGATTAAGAAACCATGTTGAAGAATATGGTTTTGATATTCCAGATGTGATGAGTGATTGTCAACGGAAGTCAAAAGAAGGGAAATATGAAGACCTGCCGAGTCTGAGTCGCATGTGACTCAGGTACACGGGCAGTGAGCGATGGCCGGGCAGAGGAGCCGCGGAGTCGGGCTGGCCCAATCCGGGTACATGGCTAGGAGCGGCAGATGATCCACTGGTCTGTTGACTGGGTTTGACTCAGGTACACGGGCGGCGAGCGATTGCCGGGCTGAGGAAGCTGCGGGGTCGGGTCGGCCCAATCCGGGTACCCGGACGAAGACGGTGGACGCTTTGTCAATTTCAGCGTAAAACTGACAATCTATGTTTAATTCGTTTTTAGGATATTAATATTTAGTGTTTAAGTTTAGAATATTTTTATTTAAGTCAGGTGATTTTTCTAAGAATATTTTAGTAATTTTCGGAATTTATTTTAGAGTCAGTTTAATTTTACCTGCGGGTAAATTAGACTTTTCATGTATTAGGATTTGCCTATAAATAGGCCCCTATCCCCTTGGGATAGATGACTGTTTCCAATAGATCAATCTACAATCCATTTTTCATTTTCCACCGAAAACTTTTCTCCTGCGATTTTTTTCCTCGTTTTCTCCACCAGCGTCACATCGGAGAAACGGAGGCTTTATTTCTTCGCTCGAGCCCCCACAGGCGGCAGCCAAATACACGCGTCGCCAGCAGCAGCACGGCGGTCTTCTCTAGCCAGGAGCAGGCGCATAGTGCAAGATTTATCTCCAGCGTTCACACGGTGGCGCAAAGCAAGAAGCAGCCTTGGTTTTTCTTAGTCATCATTACGCCTATTTGCACAGCAGTTCCTGTAGGGAATCATTGTGAGGCATAGACTACAGCAGTTGGGTGCTCCACACGGCAGCACTTGGATCATGCACGGCAGCAAAAGCACGGTCAGTCTTCTTTTTTTCTCGGTGGGCCCCACGGTGACATGCAAAGCTGCGCTTACTTTATTTTCTCACCGGCACGGATCTCTGCGGTGGAAGCTAGCGCATGCATTTGGCTAGGCGTGACACGCAGGCGGCTGCTAGCCTGCAGCTCCTGATTTCGCACGCGAGACGAGGCTGCAGCATGGCTAACGGCGGCGGTGTTTTAGTCGGGTGGAAATTTTTAATGCTAGTTAGTTTCCTATTTTTTAGTAGATTAGTTTTAGAGATAGTCATCTATTAATTAATTAGCTGAAAATCTATTTTGAAATGTCATTTTATTTTAATCTGTTAAATTTTATTAGTTATCTCGTGTTACCTTTTTATCTGTATAATCTGCTCATATAAAAAGAATAGAAAAATTTATTAGTCGCAGTTATATTTTTATACTAGTTTTTTTTCCTGAAATATTTTTGGGTTAATTTCGAATTAATCTTTATTGATCCATGTTTTATTTATTTAATTAGTATTTTATTTCTAGACTAAAATATTAATATTTCGAGTTTTATTTAGGTATTTTTATTTACAGTAGTATTTTATTTAGACTGTCCTTAATATCATTTTTAGGCTAGACAATTGTCATTTCAGTAACTTGCTTTGCTAATATTAATTGTCTGGTTAAGTTAGCTTGGGTGTTGGAATGAGATCATAGTTTAGCAAGAATTTTTTATGCGCCCATTCACCCCCCTCTGGTTGCTACTTTCGGTCCTACAGGATCCACTGGGTTGTTGACCGGGATTGACTCAGGTACACGGGTGGCGAGCGATTGCCGGGTTGAGGGAGCTACGGAGTCAGGCCGGCCCAATCCGGGTACTTGGTGCTAAGACGGTGGATGCTTTGTCAGTTTCAGCGCAAAATTGACCGCTGATCTCGAATCTGATCATTCAGAGGCAAAGCCGTAGCCGCTACGAAAGCTCCGCATCAGGACAAGTTATCTTTATTTAGGTTTTTACTATTTTGCTTTTAGGCCCACAGTCTGTCAGTCGAGTCTGTAAAAAACCCTAATAGCATTTTGATCTTTTCCATCTTTTATTCAGCGTCTGTAAAAACCCTAGGGGTATTTCTGCATTTTTCCATTTATTGGGCTACCTATAAAAGGGCCCCAATACCCTAGGGTTAGGGTTACCCATTTTTGAGAAATCACTTTTCCAATTCTGAAATTTGTGGGTCACTTTTTCCCTTCTTCTCCACTGTTTTCTACCGCCGGCATGTATTCATCGGTTTAGAAATTGCCACCGCCGTCGTGTTGTTTTCTCTCTGTCGGCTCCTCTCGTTTTCTCCACCGAACAACACGAAAGCAGCTTGCAGCGGCTAGCGCAGCTAGCTGGTGCATCCTACGATGTGGCTAACTGCAGCATAGCCTGCTAGCGCTAGCTCCTAGCACGCGCGCTACAGGAGGCTAGCCTCTATCTTCACGATAGTAGCCGCAGCCTACGGCTAGACAGCTAGCAGCACTGCATCGGCACGGCGAAGGAAACCGGAGAAGGCTTCGGCTAGGTTTTGCATGGGCATGGATTACGAGGAGCTTCGTCCGCACTGTAGATCCTAGAAGCTTCCGCCACGAATAGGATAGAAGGTTAGTACTAATTGCTTTTTCTCGATCCACGTGCAGTACATTTTTTATTTCTAGATGGTCCATGATTTATTCACTTGATCAGTAGTTTATTGTTAGATTAAATCATGAATACTCACTAATATTTCTAGAGCACTGTTATTGTCTACTTTCATCTTATCATTTTAAGTGCGATTAACATTGTACTTGTTCATGGTCATCAATAGCCTGTGAATGATGGATATCTTTATGCGCTTGATATATCATTTGTGATTTGGTGAAACTATTGTGGAAATGCTATTTGTTGTGTGAATGACTTTAATATGCCTCTAAGCACTGTGTTGGTGTCTTTTCAATTAGGACACCGGTCGTTTTTAGGCTAAATTATTTTTGGAATCTGTGTTTTGTTTTTGTTTCTGCTAATTGTTGTTAGAGGTGCGTTGGGTGTTGGGAGTAGGCCATTAATCCGCAAGAATTTTTTAGGCGCCCATTCACCCCCCTCTGGTCGCTACTTTCGGTCCTACAACTGGTATCAGAGCCTGGTTAGGTTTTTTCCATACCTTAACCGGTTCTAAACCTAGGTAGTGATCATGACTTCTTCTGGAAAGGTCCCATCCCTGGAAACTTTTGGCTATACTTATTGGAAGATTCGCATGCGAGCCTATCTCATGAGCTAGAGCTCGGACATTTGGGACATTTGTGTTCATTCTACTTTCACCATATTGCCTGTTGCTGAGCGTACATCCCCCGATATAATCGCTCAGCATCAGAACAACAACAAAGCGGTGAACATTTTGTTTTCTGGTTTAGGTCCCACTGAATTTGAGCGTGTGAGCCATCTCAACACTGCTAGAGAGATCTAGGCTACCCTCCAGGCACACCATGAGGGGACAGCCCAGGTCAAGGCTTGGCTCTATCAGACCTACCATTGTGAGTATGAAAATTTCACACAGAAGCCGGGTGAATCTGTTGAAGCCTTGTTTGTTCGTTTTCAATTGATCATCAACAAGCTTCATGCCAACAAGGCCGAGGGAGTTCAGCTGATCTCAAATCATGAGCAGGCGCTCAAGGTTCTTCATACCTTGGACCCTAAGATCTGGGAGATCAAGGTATCCTCTATCATTAAGAGCACCTCTTATGATACCTTGACAATTTCATAGTTGTTCAGCAAGCTCAAGGCCACAGAGGTTGATATCTAATTGAGATCAAATCTCACTGGCTCTGGTTCAAAAACCCTGGCCCTTGCGACTCCTTCTGCTGACTCCTCTTCTGTGAGCTGTGCTGGGTTCTCCTTGATGTCTATCACTAAGGACCAGCTTGAGTCGATAGGAGATGATGATCTATGTTTGTTTAACAACTGGACGCGTCGTGTCTATGATAAGAGAATGTTCAAAAGACACGGCACAAAATCTAGATGCTTTGAGTGTGGTGATCCAGGTCATTTCATCACCGACTGCCCCAAGCGCAATTGTCACAAGAAGGATACCGGTGGTGACTCCAACGACTCCGGCAAGCACGACAGCTCCTCCTTCACAAAGGGCAAGCCCAAGACAAGATTCTTTCGAAAGGCCCTGAAGGACTACCGGCATGAGAACAAGAAGTGAGACAAGGCCTTCTTCGCCGAGATGGAGAGAAGATACTCCAAGCGGTCTTCGCCTTCTTCCTCTTCATTAAGCTCAAGCAATGAGGAGTTCGTGATCAGGAAGGGGAAGGACAAGGACAATCCAGCTGGCCTCTGCTTTATGGCTTTTGGGGATAGGCCAAAGAGCCACTCACATCATCGCCGAAGATCCTGCAAGAGCTTCTACTCAATAGCTCTTGGGGATAAGGAAGAGAAGGGCTCCCCCGACAACTCCAACGATGACAACGATGAAAAGGTATCCTCCTATGAACAAGAAGTCATTGATTTACTTGAAGAGAACCGTCAGGAGTTAAGGTATCGGGAGAAACTACTTAGAGGGGCTAAGAAGAGGATATATGAGCTTGAGAGTGAGCTTGCCGTGGCCAACATCAGGATTGAGAGTCTATCTTCTTCCCCTTGCTTGGGTGGTAGTAGTGAGTGCCCAAACTGTGAGGTGTTACTGTGTGACCTAACGACTCTGAAGTCTAGGTACACAGAGAGGGTAGATGAGAGGGACGCTTTGGCCACTGAGCTTGAGAGCGCTCAGCTGGAGCTGAAAGATGTTCATGCCACTGTCGTCGTTCCCTGTGTAGACTACTCATCCCATCTAGCTAGTTTAGCTGAGCTGAAAGCCAAAGGTGATGAGCAGTTGGGCGATTTGGAGAGAGTCAAAGCTGAACTGGAGCAGACTAGGCTAGAGCTTGAGACACTATCAGTTCCACCCACTGTTTGTGAGAACTGCTTGTCTCTTAGATTGGAGTTGATCAAGCTGAAAGCTGATAAGTCTGTCCAAGTCGATAGAGAGTGTTATACCTGCTTGTCTCAGGTGGAGGTACTAGCTTCCTTGAGAGAGGAGCTAGCTGATGTTCAGAATGAGAACTTTTACCTCCGTCAGATCCTGAGTTGGGTGAGTGCCAGAGAGCCACAGCTCGGCATGATGATCCAGTAGTTCAAGTGGCAGGATGGGTTTGGGGTAGGTTAGTTACACCTATACCAAGGCTGATTTTGAGAGTGCCATTAGCCGAGCAGTGGAGTGGAGTAAGATGACTCATGAATAGAGATATCCGAAGACTCACTGCACTGAGTCTTTCTAGGCTAGTCAGCCCAAGGATGGAGTGTTTCAAGAACAACCTAAACCTCCACCCAAGAAGCCCATCTGAGCCCCAAAGCCCAAACATCTCCACACTTCTCTAGACTCTCTACCTGGACCCTCTAACACCAAAGAGTCTACACGCAACACCACCAAGCCCAAGAGCCACAAGCCTCAACCACATCCTAAGAAGCCCACCTACCACTGTGAGTACTGTCAGAGAGATGTGCATCTTGAGGAGTTTTGCTTCAGGAGGAAGCGGGTTGAGAGAGTAGAGAGAGCTCATGGTGGGCAGGAGCAGTTCTACCAGAAGGGTGGTAGACTGAGAGTTCCTCAACGCGGGGAGAGGCTAGAGGCCAGGTCATGTCATGTCATGTAGGTGGTGGTAGAGGAGACGGCTTTCATGCCCTTGCTCCTGAGGGTGGTGTTCATTCCAGCAGAGCTCCAGGTCATTCTGGATATGACTTTGGACCTCGTGGCCGAGACTTTAGGCAGAACCAAGGACCGCGCTTTTAACCGCTCTTTGTTCCAGACACATATGACTCTTTCTGCTTTCCTTCTTTTGAGTAGATGGCTCGACACTGGTTTAGCTCTTTTGCTAAACCTGGTGATGGACCATTTGCTCCCACTTACGGCCACTGATCGTGCAGGATCGAGGACTGGAGGACGTGTGGATCATGGATTCAGGATGTTCTCACCACATGACGGGACATTGCAGATGGTTCTCCAGCCTCTCTCCCCTGAGCTCCAAAGAGTATATTACTTTCGGGAACAGTGGTCAAGGGAAGGTACACAACATTGCCTCAATTCACATATCTGACCATTTCTCTTTGAAGAATGTTGCTTTGGTTGGAAACTTGAATTTCAATATGATTTTTTTTCGCAACTTCTTGAGGATGGTTAGGAGGTTCGTTTTAAGAAGGGCATGTCTTCTGTGGTTAATTCTTGAGGATCTTTGGTTTGCCAGATATTACCCTTCGGTAAGGTTTTTCGGATTGATTTCTCTGGTTATTTTGGCCCTTCTCGCTGTTTGATAGCTGGATCCTCCTCTGAGCTCTGCAAGTGGCATACGAGGTTAGGCCATTTGAGCTTTGATCTGCTAGTCATATTGAGATCTATGGACCTCATCCAAGGATTGCCCAAGCTTAAGATGGAGAAGGATTTAGTTTGCCATCCCTATCGTCAAGGGAAAATGGTTGCCGCTTCTCATGCACCTGTGACTCAGGTGATGACTTCGTACCCGGGCGAGCTATTACACATGGACACTGTTGGTCTAGCTCGGGTACACTTAGTCAGTGGGAAGTGGTACGCGCTTGTGATAGTTGATGATTTTTCTCGATTCTCGTTGGTTTTCTTCTTGGAGTCTAAGGATGAGACTTTTCAGTTTGTTCATGACCTGATTTTGAAGTTGAAGAATGAGAACAATGGTCGGATGCGAGCAATTCACTCTAACAATGGCTTTGAGTTCAAGATATCTCAGTTCGTCAGCTTCTGTAGTGGTCAGGGTCTTGATCATCAGTTTTCTGCTCCATACACTCCCCCACAGAACGACATTGTGGAACGAAAGAACCACACGCTAGTCGAGATGGCCAGGACAATGCTCGATGAGCATAGGACTCCTAGGCGCTTTTGGGATGAAGCCATGAACATGGCTTGCTATCTGGCCAACCGCATTTTTCTTAGAGCTTACCTAGGTAAGAATTCATATGAGTTGCGGTTTGGCAGATAGCCCAAGGTGAGCCACTTGCGAGCGTTTGGCTGCAAGTGCTTTGCGCTCAAGAAGGGAGGGCATTTGGACAAGTTTGAGTCTCATTGCTGGGATGGAGTCTTTCTTGGTTATGCTTTGCATTCTCGAGGCTTCCGTGTGTTGGCGTAAAAGATTACGCTAACAGGTTTCTGAAGCTTAGGAATTAACAAACAAAGTGTTTGTGAAGTAAACTATTTTAAGCTTCCAAAGTGGATAATAGCTCAAACAGTTCGAAGATGTGTATTGAATAACTCAGCATTCGATCCTCATTACAGGGTAAAACGGGGAGTATTTATAGGCCCAAACATTAAGGAAAAGACCCTTTTACCCCTCTATTACAACCGACATAGTGGAAACTATTCGTTACCCTTAATAGGGCTAAAATGGTAAAAGACTAATCTAATGAGAAAGAACATAAGTCTTCCATCCTAGCTGGCAAAGAAGCTCTCTGAAGAGTCCATGTTCGAAGAAATACTTCGAACTAGCGTTCGCCTTCATCCTTCGAACATGATCCAATGTACTCCCGGAGTTAGACGCTGAAAACCTTTGATTAAATCACCTACCTTTGTCTTGTTGCAGCAATGACTGAGGAAGAAATATTTTCCCCCAACAGTAGCCCCTCGAATACGCTTCTCCGCTAGATCTATAACGTTAGGAAAGCAGTATACGCAAGAAAAATAATCATGCGCATAGGTTAATAGATTTAATCAACCTCCGAAATATGCGGAGGTTCAAAACTTCGAATCAACTTCTAAGAAAATTATATTCGAACTATTTTAGAATTAACTTAAGGAGTCCGAAAGACTCTTTTCTTTTTTACTTAGAAGAAATAGTCGTTGGCTTTTTCTTGCAACGGAAGTTACGCGATGCGTTAACTTCGCAAAGGGTAACGGTCAGGAATGCAAAACGGCAAACACAAACGGTAAAAAATCGTGGCCTGCGCTATAAATAGGGGACCGAGACCCTTCCCGAATACACTTCTCACCGCTTTCGTGCAAACAAGCCCTAGCCTCCATCTTTCTTCTTGAGCAATCTGTGCGATCTCATGGCAAAGACAAGCGTCAAGGTCCCTGGGCGGCTTCAGCCCTTGCCCGGCAGCAGGCGGCGGCAGCAGCAGCGGCAGCGACATCAGCGATAGTGACTCCGGCGGCAGCAGTAGCAGCACCAATGGCGGAGCCGGGAAGAAATCCCCAAAATGTTGGTCCTCATGATCTCCTCCCAGTGTCCTCAAAGTATCCAGACCAGTCTTATCAACTGGGGACGTAAACCTGCAAGAGGGAGTCACTCGCAGCAGCAATAGAAGGAAAGATTAGCTCAGAGATCGTAATCCGCAAACCTAGAAAGGAGGCCATTCCTTTGCCAAGGCCCGGAGAAGTGGTAATCTTCGAAGCCTTCTTCGAAGCAGGATTAGGGCTTCCGGTAGTCGACTTCCTGTCAGAGGTATTGGATCTATTCCACGTCACCCTTCCTTCGCTTTCTCCGAACGCAGTAGCACGCCATGCCATCTTCGAATGGGTGTTGCGAGCCAATGGTTGCGAAGGAAGGGCTGAGATCTTCGCAGCACTGCACAGAGCTTCTTGCCAACCCAAGACCTTCGTAGGCCCCAGAGGTGAAAAGATGGTGGTGGCCTTCGGGAGCATCAACTTCCAGCTTCGGGATGAGTATGCTCTAAGATTTCCAACAAAGGCCATCAATGCTAGATGGTACACAGATTGGATCCTCCGGTGGTTTTATGCCGAAGTTGGGGCGAGCGGCCGTCTGGCCAGACCCTTGCAAGACATCAACTTCCAAAGGGAAGCCCTAGTTCACCCGGATCCTGGCTAGCTCAAAGCTCACCTCAGCCTGCTTCAAAGAATTAGTCGCCGCCTGAGCATGCGGGACTTAGCGGAGGAATTCATCAGACTTCAGATTCCTCCTTTGATGGCCAACTGGCCTATCACCTTCGAAGAAGATCCAGAGGGCGGCCTCCAAAAGATCTCTTCGAACTCGAGCCCTGCAGGTGACTTCGAAAACAACATGTTTCATATATATTTGTTTGATGAAATGACTAATGCCAACTTATCTTTCAGCTTCTCTGACTCCCGTGACTTCGGAGCAAATTGTTTGAGCTTCGGAGAAGATCCTGGGAGTTCCGACTCCAGCCGAGAAGGAATGGAGAGTGAAGCTAGTGGGTACTTCAGAACAAGGGCCAAAAAAGAGGAAAGGGGAAGCCGGAACTTCGGCTCCTGTTAAAACTCCGTCCAAGAAGGTAGCCCGAAAGCCAAAGAATGTGGCGCCTTCAAGTCCGGTGGCTTCAGTCTTGGATTCTTCGGAGGACGAAGGAATAATCCTCGTTAACTTGATTGATGGGGATGAAGACCAGGCGGATGCAAACACTGGCGCCACCACAAATGTGAAAGATGTTCCAAGTAGCTCTGGGCAGGCTAGGACTTCGACTGCCCAGCCGGACATGCTGCGTGAGGGAGCCCCTACGACTTAAGGCGGAGTGAAAGTTGCTGCTGAGCCAACTCCGATTCCGGACAAAGCGACGACTGAAGCTCCCAAAGAGGCTCCGACAGTCGAACCTTCGGTCCTGAACTATGAGTCCGATGAAGACTTCGGGGTAGCTTTTGACCCTCCAAGCAGCCCGATGCTCACCCGCCGACAAGACTTCGGAGGTAAACTTCGCTCAATCCCTTTGTTCCTTTTCCCTACAAAATTATTCAATATATAATACCTTTGTCTCAGCAGGGTCCGCTCCTATAGAAGTGGTTCCTCCCGAAGATACGGTTCTTGGGACCTCAACAACTCCGGAGCCAGTTCCAGAAGTCACCCAAATGGGACCTGGAAAAGGTAAAGGCAAAATGAACCCCTTCCCTACTCCGAATTCAGGATTAACTCCGTCTGAATCAACAAACGGGGGTCAATCTACGGAAGGGGGCCAATCTACCGAAGTCTCTGAGGATGCACCCCAGCACTCCGACCCCTCGCCGAGCGAGGACGACCAAAGGGCTCTGTCTATGCTCCCTCTTTTAGCTCCTTTCGTGGAGCGAAGGACCGGACTTCGGACTTTGCTCGAGCCTTTGGATCGAGCTAACCGTGAAGTTGGGGCGACGGACTTAGTAGCCATCCTGAGCGAAGCTGAGGGTTCGGAGCTCAACGCCGCCTTGGAGCGTGCAGCGTACCAGGTACAAAGTATTTGCAAAACAAAATTAATCTCACCTACAAATAATTTCTCACCTTGCTTTTTACTCTTTGTAGCAAATAGTTTTTGCCCGAGCTCCGGCTGTCTCGAACGAGCGTGGAAGCCTTCGCCTTCAGGAGGAAATTACTGCTCTCTAGAGGAATCTTAACATCTCCGAAGGTCGGGTTTCCCATTTAGACGAAATGGTTTCAGCGGAACGGAGGGCTAGACAAAAATTGGAAGCTACGAATAAAAAACTCAAAGCAGAACAAATTGTGCTTCGGGCAGAGATAGAAAAGATGCGGGCAGAGCATGCTACGGTGGGGGCCGAGCTTGTCAGGCTCCAGGAAGAAAAAACTAAAGCTACGGAGGAGGCTAGCAACTTGGTTAGCCAGAAGAGTTCTCTGGCTACAGAGGCGGCTAGACTCTCCGCTGTGGTGGATGAGCTGACTTCATCGAAGGACGCTTTAATTGAAGATAAGCTAAAATTGGAGAATGTAGATGCGGAAGTCATGAACCATCTCCTAGGTGTCGTAGAGTACTTCGGTACTACTAGGACACTTCCTTTGAATGACAACGTCTCCCTACTGCGATGGCTAAAAATGATCCAAGGAGCTGCAAAGACGATGAAGATAGCAGGCATTCGGTATGGAGAGATCTCCGGCCAAGTGGCTGCTCTCGGAGTACTTTGCTTCTACGAAGATCTAGGGTTATCGATAACGCCAGACTCAGGGGCGGCTCCCATTACCTTCGACGAAAACCGGCTTCTCAATCCTTCTGAAGACGTGGCCGCAGCTTGGCAAGCCTTCCAAGCTTCATGGAGAGCCGAAGGTCGCACTACGATCAAGGCTTGGATTGATGAAGGGCAACGCCAGAAGCAAGCTCAGTCACAAGCCTCAAGCAGCCAGCCTCCATCGAACCCGCAGGTCTAGCTTTGTTCTAGGGTCCAACTATGTAAAAAATCATGCTTTCATACATTATGAATGAAAATTTAATTATCATGTTTTTAGGCTTCTCGACCTCATATGGATGATGTCGAAGTTTTAAACATTACCGAAGAACTCCGCCTGCTATGGGCTACCTTCGATCTTTTAAAACTTCATAAACGACCTCAATTTTTAATTCCTCGAGATAGCTCCGGTGCAATTGCGCCAGAAATATGTAAAGATATACTATCTTATATTAAAGAGGAAGAAAAAGAGGTTAAGTTGGAAACTTCATCTTCTGAAGACATTGCATGGTCTGAGGATGAAGGTATTGCTGAAGATCAAGGGAAAAAACCTAAAGAACTTCGAAGCTGGGAAAGGAGCCCCGAACGACTTCGAACTTGGGCTGAACTTCACAAGAACAGAAAGATTTTAGAGCTTCGAAGGGAGGTAGAAGAGTTAAACGCAAAGTTATTAGAACTCCCGGCTCTAGAACTAGTCGTTCCAACCTTAGTTGTAGCTCTAGAGATCGAAGGGGTCTTTGATTCCTTCTCGGCATAGACACCTATTTTTCATGATGTAATTGTAATTTGTTCGAATGATAAATATCGATTTTTAAAATTGTCTCCCTACTTCCCAGCCCCTTTTTGGGCGTGAGCAACTTCGCGTTATACTCGAAGATGGTTAGGCACAAAGAAAAACTTAGGAGTACAATTTTGGGGGCTCGGAGCCCCTCAACAACTTAAAGATTAATTAAAATATTACAAAATGTTTTCGACTACTTGGAGTCTGAAAACTGGTAACTTAGTACCTTTTGTTTTGAAAGAAGTATCCTCGGACACTTTTCGGACACTTTAGTGTCCCAACCGATTGGTCACTTTGGACTCTTTTTACAGATATTCGAAGCTTATCAGCTCAAACTCTGTTTTGTTTTGGCCTCCTTCGGCTCTTTTTGCGAATGCTATCAAACCGGTGATTTGGAATTCGCAGTGGTCTCCTTGGACTCTTTTTATGGATGTTTTCAAGCCGGAGCTTGGAATCCGCATTATTTGGTCTCCTTCAACTCTTTTTACGGATGCTTTCAAGCCGGTAGCTTGGAATCCGTTTTTCAGTGACTTTCCCACCTTGTCAGAAGCTTCGAACCAGTGGTCCGAAGTCCGAAAAAATGATTCAAATTAATGACACTTCCCTCCCAACCAACTTCGCTCTTCCAATGCGTCCACTAGAAGTAGGAAGTGTTTGGGGGGTAGGCATTATCTGAACCATGAACTTTATTAACTCGGAAGGTGTTTACAAATGATTACAAGGAGCCCCTATGTGAAATATCACTTTAAGTGCTCCGCATGCCATGTATGCGTTAGCTCTTCACCTTCTAAAGTAGCTAACTTAAAAGAACTAGGGCGTCCTGAACGGAGAATTATATATGGACCTTCCCATTTTTTCCCTAGTTTCCCTGGTGTTATAACACTTCGCACAACAAGATGACCCGGTTTAAGCTCGTTAAGCTTAACCTTCGGATCAAACCAAGTCTTCGTCTGCTGATGATACTTCGACAAATTGGCGACGGCTCGAAGTCTTGTTTCTTCTGTTAAATCAAGCGAAGTTTGCCTTTCTGCTTCTATTTCCGGTTCGGTGATGCGAAGGGATCCTACTTTAAGCTCCGTCGGCGTCATGACTTCATCTCGAATAATAATCTGAAAGGAGTGAAACACGTGGACCTCGTTTGAGTGGTCCGAATGGACCATAGAATCCTCGGGAGCTCTTCGGTCCACAATCCTTTTGCCAGTCCCACTATTCTTAGATTTAGCCCTGACAAGATATTACATTGGCTCTTTCCACGGCTCCGTTAGACTGAGGATGTCGCACTGCAGCAAAGCATAATTGGATGCCTAGATCTTCACAAAATTTCCTGAAGGGTTCTGCATCGAATTGTGTTCCATTGTCAACTGTGAGTTGTCGAGGCACTCCGAACCGGCAAATGATATTTTTCTAGAAAAATTGTTGTACATTATTCGAAGTGATAGCTGTAAGGGGCTCTGCTTCGACCCACTTGGAAAAATACTCAATTGCTACCACTGTGAATTTCAAATTTCCTTTTGCTACCGGGAAGGGGCCAATCAGATCCATGCCCCATCTGGCCATGGGCCATACTGGAGCAATGACTTGAAGAGTTGTTGGTGGGCGATGACTTCTTCGTCCCATCCATTGATATCCTTAGCAGGTGCGGACTAAGTTCTCCGCATCAGCTACTATTGTAGGCAAATAAAGCCCCTGGCGAAGTGTTTTTCCTACCAAAGCTCGAGGGGCCAGATGGCTACCGTAGAGTCCTTCATGAATTTCTCGAAGAATTTCTTGACCTTCGGCTTGAGATATACATCGGAGCAGAGGGGAACATACTCTGGCCTTGTACAAAATACCGTTGATTATATGATAATTCTGAATTCTAAGTTTCAACCTCGAAAGTTTTGGCCCTTCAGACAAATTTGCTTCTCCTTGCAACAATTCCATAATTGAACTTCGCCAATCTGTACTTGGAATGCAAAGGACTTCCGCAGAAGGAATTTGTGGAACCGAAGGTGTACTGAGTTCTTCGTAAAAAGCCTCTTCTGGAATGTCCATAGCTCCGGCTGCAGCTTTTGCCAAGATATCACCTTGCACATTTTCTGCTCTGGGTATACTCCGAATGGAAATCCCTTTAAATGCTGCTTCAATCTTACGGATCTCTTCCAAATATTTTGCAAGCTGTGGATGCTGAACATGAAAACTCTTATCTACGTGCCCTACTACAATTTGAGAATCTGTTTTAACAACAACTCTTGTAGCCCCTAGAGCGCGTGCCTTTCGAGGTCCTAGCAAAATTCTTTCATACTCCGCTGTATTATTGGTAGATTTAAAGTTGAGTCTTGTGGAGTACATTGCCTTTTGCCCTGAAGGCGAAATTATCACTGCTCCGACACCTGCTCCAGATGCTTGGAAAGCTCCATCAGAGTAAATGGTCCAAATTCCTTCACTTGGCTTCTCCGGACCCATGCTGCAGGGGGAGTCCACTCTGCACAAAGTTCGCCAACACTTGTGACTTAATTGTTGTTCTTGCCACGAAGGATATGCCGAAGGGTGCCAATTCAACGGCCCACTTCCCAATTCTTCCCGTGGAATCCTTACATCGGAGCATATCTCCCAAGGGATATGAAGTTGGTACAATTACATTATGCGCCAAGAAATAATGTCTTAACTTCCTCGAAGCCATTATCAGAGCATAAGTGAACTTCTCAAGCTCGGAATATCTTGTTTTTGCTCCGGACAATGCTTCGGAGACAAAAAAGACTAGATTTTGTACCAACTTTCCGTTGAAATCAACCTCTCTAACAAGGACTGCACTAACAGTAGAGCCAGTAGCTGCAAGGTAGAGGAGTAGGGTTTCGTCCGCAATAGGCACTGTGAGTGTAGCGAGGTTACTGAGATAATTCTTAATATCTTCGAAGCTGTTTTGACACTCCGGTGTCCATGTAAAATCTTCGGACCCCTTCAATGCTTTGAAAATGGGCAAACTTCTCTCCGCAGACCTTGCCAAAAATCTGTTAAGTGTTGCAAGATGACAGTCAGCTTTTGTACTTGCTTTAAATTCTTTGGAGGGGCCATCCTTTGAAACACAGTTATTTAAGTGGGGCTAGCTTCGATCCCTCTGCTTGAAACTAGATACCCTAACAATTTTCCAGTCTGCGATCCGAAGATACATTTTTCGGGGTTAAGATGAATCCCACATGCCCGAAGGCTATTGAATGTTTCTGCTAAGTCTAGGTTATGTTGGTGCTTTAAAGCACTCTTTATTACAATATCATCCATATAGGCCTCTACATTGTGGCCTAGTTGATGACCTAGAGCCTTAGCAATTAACCTCGAAAAAGTAGCCCCGACATTTCTTAAGCCAAAGGGCATTCTTACATAATAGAAGACTCCCGAAGGAGTTACAAAGCTTGTCTTGATTTCATCTTCGCGCTTTAGCCAAATTTGATGATAGCTGGAATACGCATCGAGGAAGCTTAATAACTCCGAACCATCAGTAGAGTCAACCAATTGATCAATTCGGGGCATGGGGTAGGGGTCGCGGCGGCATGCTTTATTCAAAGATGTAAAATCAATACACATGCGCCACTTTCCAGAAGATTTCTTCCTAATGAAGACTGGGTTGGCTAACCACTCCGTATGAACCACCTCTCTGATAATCCCAGCCTTCAGCAACTTTTCCACTTCGTCTTTAGCAAGAATATCCCTCTCCGTAGATAGCTTCCGGAGTCCTTGGCGAACAGGCCGAGCCTTTGGGTTCACAAGTAAACTATGCTCAATAATATCCCGACTGACTCCGGTGATGTCTTCATCCGACCAAGCAAAGACATCTAAATTCTCCTCAACTACTTTCTCTAATGAAGTAGCGACTTCTGGAGGCAAGTCCTTGCCAAACTGAAATGAATATTCCTTGCCATCTTTGACAATAACCTTCGTTGCAATCTCTCCTTTAGGGCTTGGCCTTGGGAAGGACTTTTCGAATATTCGCCAGGAGCAGAAAAAACCTTCGAGTTATCTTGCACGCTGTTCACCTGTCTCGGGTCAAGAGGAGGGCCATGACCATACTCCGTTCTTCGCTTAGTGGCCTGATCTCCGAAAACAGTGAGCACTCCCGCCTATGTGGGCATCTTCATACACAGGTAATTATGATGCGCCACAACTCCGAATTGATTCAACATGCCCCTTCCGAAGACAACATTGTATGCATATGGGGCATCCACAACATCAAAAATCACTTCATCCGTCCTGGCCAGTAGCCCCTCTCCGAAAGTAACTTTTAGGCCAATTTGGCCGAGGGCATCGAGAGGAGGTCCTGTGAAACCTTGCAAAGGACGGGCTGCTGGGAGAAGATGCTTCCTGTAGATGCAGAGTTGATCAAAAGCTTGGACAAAGATAATATCTGTCGAACTCCCTCCGTCGATTAGCACTCTCTGGACCTCTGTCCCTGCTATGTCGGCAGTGATGACAAGTGGGTCTGCATGTGGAAACTTTATGCCAGCTGCATCATCTGCAGAAAATGATATCGGCACATGGGACCATCCAGGCATAGAAGTGGCAGACGAAGAAGTTCCAATATGGCCCACTTCTCGGACATATTCTCTTCTCTGCCTCTTCGACATACTTCCGATGGTCCCTCCTCCGGAGATGGGGAGGACTACTCTTTTCCCTCGATCTTGACCATCTTCCTGCTTCGGTGGTTGCATAACATTGACCACCGGAGGCCGTCTCGCAGGGTCGAAGTTCTCTATACGCGACACAGCCTTGATAGGCTCCGGACGCACCTCAGTCGGAACTCGGTCAGACCCGAAGTTCTTTCTAGGTACTCGCCTCTTAAAGCGAGTATATATTTACACGCATCAGTCACGTGACTTCGATTCTCACCATGGACACAGCAGAAAAAGGTCTGGGTTTTGACAGTCGGTTTCCCTCGCAGCCTCCAGCCACTGGTCTTGCTTCCTGAAGGCTGCGAGGTCCTTGGGGCAAATTTCTACGGGGGTGCAATGTTCAAGATTTCTGAACGAGGATCCTTTTGCCCCCGATGCTTATCGTGCTGAACTTCGAAGCTAGGCCCCTGCGGTTGTGTTGAAGTCTTCACTTCTAGCTTAACTTCTTGCAGAATTTACGGAGTTGCAGCAGTTCTCCGAAGCCATCCCTCTTCTGAACTTGCATACTCTTCGAAGTAAGACATCAACTGAGCAACAGAAGATATTTTCTTCCGATGAAGTTTATCAAGGAGGCCTGCGTGGGTAACTCCCTCTCGAGCTGCAGCAACTACAGAAGATGTAGTTAACCCTCGAATTTGCGACTTCGTATGGGCGAAGCGCTTGAAAAACTGCCTTAAAGTCTCTCCAGGGAGCTGCTTCACCTGGAAAAGACTTCCTGTTGACATTGGGGGTACGAAGGTACCCTGAAAATTGCTTATGAACTTCTTCCTTAATTGCTCCCAGGTTCTGATTGACCCTAGTTTCAAAGACCAGAACCACCGCAGCGCCACTCCTTCAAGAGCTAGAGGAAAACATTTGGCCATGATGTCTTGCACCGCTCCGCTGGCCTCAATTGCTAATGCATAAGAACGGGAGAACTCCCTAGGGTCTTCGTCTCCAGCATACTTGCAAAGCTTCGAAGTTTTAAACTTAGGATCGAAGCGCACTTTCTGTAGCTCAGGATGTAGCGGAGATTCAGTGTCGAAGGACGCGTTCTCCGGGGCATCGGGATAATGAACCTCGTCGTCTTCGGGCACTTCGGGAATGACTAGGGTGGCTTGAGGACGAAGCCTATCTGCGGCTTCTTGTCGCCACCTCGCTACTTCAGCTTGGAGACTGGCCATTTGAGCGGCCATATCGCCAAGACCGTCTTCATCTCCAACGGAAGGATCTTCCGGGTCTTGAGACCTGTATGCATCGGTTCGAAGTGGAACTTGAGGTCGAAGAGGAACTCCGGTTGGCCAAAGTATGGATGGAGTTGGGGGAAGAACTCCGTGTGCTCGAGGAAGGGGAGTTCCTTCCGGAGTCTGAGGTGGAGGAAATGTCGAAGGTCCTCCAACCTCAAATGTGTTTGAAGATCTTGCTCCGGATGTCCGAGGGGACCTCCGAATAGGGCTACCACCTGAACTCTGCTTGGGAGGCATGGTTTAAAACTTGGTAGAGAATGAAGTTTCTTGGACTAAGTTCCCCATGGACGGCGCCAACTGTTGGCGTAAAAGATTACGCTAACAGCTTTCTGAAGCTTAGGAACTAACAAACAAAGTGTTTGTGAAGTAAACTATTTTAAGCCTCCGAAGTGGATAATAACTCAAACAGTTCGAAGATGTGTATTGAATAACTCAGTATTTGATCCTCATTATAGGGTAAAACGTGGGGTATTTATAGGCCCAAACATTAAGGAAAAGACCCTTTTACCCCTCTATTACAATCGACATAGTGGAAACTATTCGGTACCCTTAATAGGGCTAAAACGGTAAAAGACTAATCTAATGAGAAAGAAGATAAGTCTTCTGTCCTAGCTGGCAAAGAAGCTCTCTAAAGAGTCCATGTTCGAAGATATACTTTGAACTAGCGTTCGCCTTCATCCTTCGAACTTGATCCAATGTACTCCCAGAGTTAGACGCTGGAAACCTTTGATTAAATCACCTGCCTTTGTCTTGTTGCAGCAATGACTGAGGATGAAATATTTTCCCCCAAAACCATGTTTGGAACCTCGACTCCCAGCAGCTTTTCAATACGTGTGAGGTTTCTTTTGATGAGTCCTTGCCTTCGTTGACTTCCTCTTTTTGAGTTTTCTAGAGATGATGAGCTTGGAGAGTCCATCTTTAAGGAAGATGATGACATTCTAGCTGTTGATGAGGGTGGGCCTTCTACACAGCCTGCAGACCCCACACCTTCAGAGACTTCAACTGAGGACGAGGACGGACCTCTAATCACTTCTTCCACTCCGATCAAGCCCCCTCAGTCAAGTGTAGAGGTGCCAACTGCTGCCTTTAGTGAGTTGACTTCAGATCACCTGGGATCCCGAGCAGTTCAGCGTGATCACCCCTTAGAGCTCATCTTCGGTGATCTTTTTGAGAGAACTTTGCGCTCTTCTGTTGACTCACTTCCTGTGTTTGCTGAGTCTACGTTTGTTGCATCTTTTGAGCCCAGAGACATTTCTCATGCTATTTCTGATTCGAATTGGATTAATGCCATGCAAGAAGAGCTTGAGAATTTTGTCCGCAATCGGGTTTGTACACTGGTTGAGCTGCCACCCGGATGCAACCCAATAGGCACCAAGTGGGTGTTAAAAAACAAGCAATGTGTAGATGGGGTTGTGGTGCGCAACAAAGCTCGACTAGTTGCCCAGGGTTTTTGCCAGAAAGAGGGTATTGACTTTGAGGAGACTTTCGCCCCTATTGTCTGCCTTGAGTCCATTCGTATTCTCTTAGCTTTTGCCGCTTCTAAGGGTTTTAAGCTTTTTCAAATGGATGTCAAGAGTGTTTTTCTAAACGGGTACATAGAGGAGGAGGTCTATGTTAGGCAGCCCCCCGGTTTTGAGAACCCTAAGTTTCCTCGACATGTTTTAAGCTGCAGAAAGCTTTATACGGTCTAAAGCAAGCCCCCATGGCTTGGTATGACCGGTTGAAGCAGTTTTTGTTGGGGAAGGGCTTTGTGATGGGTTCTGTGGACAAAACTCTTTTCTTGCTCAAAGATGCCTCAGACTTCTTGATTGCTCAGATTTACGTGGATGATATTATTTTTGGTGGTTCTACTGGTGCACTTGTGTCCAAGTTTTCTGAGAAGATGCACAGTGAGTTTGAGATGAGCCTCATGGGTGAGCTCAAGTATTTTCTAGGGCTCCAGATCAAGCAGACCAAGGACGTCATATTCGTCCACCAAAGTAAGTACACGTGGGACATGTTGAAGAAATTCGACTTTGGTGGAGAGCTGAAGCCTCAAATGACACCAATGGGTACATCTGGGTGCCTGGACAAGGACGAGAGCGGCGTCAAGGTCAATGAGAGAGAGTATCGAGGGATGATCGGTTCGCTGTTGTATTTGACGGCGGCGAGGCCAAACATACAGTTTGTCGTGGGACTATGCGCGCGCTTCCAGTATTCACCACACGCATCTCATCGGCAGGCTGTCAAGCGTATTTTCAGGTACCTTACCTATGCGCCCGATCTAGGTCTTTATTATTCAGCATCATCGTCTCTTGATTTATCTGGCTTTTCAGACGCTGACTTTGGTGCGTGCCGGTTGGATCGCAAGTCGACTTCTAGTACTTTCTAGTTTCTTGGTTTTTCTCTTGTCTCTTGTTCTTCTCGAAAGTAGTCTGGAGTTGCGCTTTCTACCACTGAGGCTGAGTATGTAACTGCTGCTAGCTGCTGCTCACAGTTGGTTTGGATGATTTCCACTTTGCCAGATTTTGGGTTGTTCTTTCCTACCAGAGTTCCTTTGTTCTGTGATAGCACTAGCGCGATTAGTGTAGTGAAAAACCCATGTCTCCATTCAAAAACCAAACATATTGATGTGCACTTTAACTTTCTGAGGGATCAATATGAGAAAAGTGTCATTGACCTTGTTCATGTTGATACCCATCATCAGTTGGCTGACATTTTCAAAAAACCCCAAGATCAGTCTACTTTTGAGCATTTGCGAGGGGATTTTGGAGTTGTGTATCCTTTTTAGGATATTTTGAGTCAGTTTTCTTTCTTTTTACACTTTTCTTGAGCCTTTTTGTGTGTGTTCATATCATGCATATTCACATATCACACTTTGAGTCTGCTTCTGTTATATGATTGATTTGTTTTACTTATTCTAGCTGGTACATGCTTTTGATCACTTGTCGATGATCATGCTTTGCTTCAGTTCACATGATATGTCTGATATCTGTCATATGCATGGCTTTTATGCTTTAAAATTGAAAAATGATCACCATTGCTTCTGGTAACTAGCATGTGTAGGTTGAGTGCTTTTGCTATCTTTTACATGTCTGGTAGCTAGTTCCTCACTTAGATGCAGATATGCAACTTGGACATCTATATGCTTTAACATGGAAAGTGTGCTATAAAAATGATAAAAATCAGAAAAATTGAAAATCCATGCCTTTTTAAGCATAATTTGAAACGATCCAAGTGGGTTTGTTTTGTCACATTACATTGTTCTGGATTGCTTACCATGGCACCTTGGTATGAACTAGGACAGTGTAATGTATGCCAAGAGCAATGTCTTAAGCTTGTGATGGTCCTATTCTGGCCGAGGCTTGACTTGGTCGGTTAGCATAAGGTTTGACATGCAAATAACCCATGGCAAAAATGAAAAAGGAAAAGAAAAAGCCTGAAATTTAAAAGGATAACAAGTTTGCTGAAGCACTTTGTTCTGGACAATGCTTATCTTGTTAGATATCAGTTAGCTTTTGCATCTCATGCTTTACCTTGATTGTCAACTAGAAAATGCGGTGATGCTTTTGTTTACAAAAATTGAAAAATGTGTGCTAATGACTTTCTTTAGATATCATCTATTGCACTGATCATGCCATGTGTCTTAGACAGTATGTCTTTTGTTATACCTGTTAGATGTTGCAGTTGCAGTCAATCATATCTGAGAAGCATGCTTTCTACACTCCACCTATACCCTAGTTGCATTCATTGCATATTTTGAGGGGGAGCTGCATTTTAGGGGGAGTTTGAGTCTGTGTCTCTTTAGAGTACATTTTATCTCGCTTGATGAGTCCAATTGTCAACAAGGGGGAGAAATTTTGGGTTACTCGATCTTTTAGAAGAGTTTAGGGGGAGTTTTGGCTTTCTCTGGGATTTGTTTCAGGGGGAGTTTTAGTCTCTTTTGCTTTTACTCTTTGAATATTCTTGTTGATAATTCTAAGATTGCACTCGTTTTGAGTTTTTATTTTTGGTTAACCATAATGACTGTATTCTGGTGTTTGTTCGACTTTTGGTCATTAGGGTTAAACTTTTATTTTTCTTCTTTCTGTCTTCTTGTGTTTTGTTTTCATATTTCCACATGTGCTTGCAGGTGCTTGATAGATGATGAAGAGAACTGTTGACAATGCACTCATCAAGGGGGATATTGAGGAGCCATTTTGAAAAGCATGAGCCTCATGGCTTCAGATGTGATGAGTGATTGTCAACGGAAGTCAAAGAGGACATGAAGAGAAGAGAAGACATGCTGTGTCTGGGCCACATGTGACTCAAGTACACGGGCAGCGAGCGACTATCGGGCAGAGTGGCCGTGAAGTCAGGCTGGCCCAATCTGGGTACATGGGCTAGGAGCAGCAGAGGATCCACTGGGCTATTGACCGGGATTTACTCAGGTACACGGGCGGTGAGCAATTTCCGGGCTGAGGGAGCTACGGAGTCGAGCTGACCCAATCCGAGTACCTGTTGCGAAGACGGTGGATGCTTTGTCAGTTTCGGCTCAAAACTGACCACTGATCTCTGATCTGATCGTTTTGAGGTGAAGCAATAGCTGCTACGAAAGCTCCGCATTAGGACAAATTATCTTTATTTAGGTTTTTAATATTTTTCCTTTAGGCCCACAGTCTGTCAGTCGAGTCTGTAAAAAACCCTAAGGGCATTTCTGTCTTTTCCATCTTTTATTCAGTGTCTGTAAAAACCCTAGGGGTATTTCTGCATTTTCCATTTAGTGGGCTGCCTATAAAAGGGCCCCAATACCCTAGGGTTAGGGTTACCCATTTTTGAGAAATCACATTACCAATTTTGAAATTCATGGGTCACTTTTTCCCTTCTTCTCCACTGTTTTATGCCGCCGACATGTATTCATTGGTTTAGAAATCGTCGTCGCTATCATGTTGTTTTCTCTCCGCCGACTCCTCTCGTTTTCTCCACAGAATAGCACGGAAGCAGCTTGTAGCGGCTAGCGCATCTAGCTGGCGCAGCCTACGACATGGCGAGCTACAGCATAGCCTGTTAGCGCTAGCTCCTAGCACGCGTGCTATAGGAGGCTAGCCTCTATCTTCATGGCAATAGCTGCAGCCTGCGGCTAGACAGCTAGGAGCACTGCATCGGGACGGCAAAGGAAGCCGGAGAAGGCTTCGGCTGGGTTTTGCACGAGCATGGATTACGAGGAGCTTCGTCCGCACTGTAGATCCTAGAAGCTTCCGCCACGAACAAGACATAAGGTTAGTACTAATTGCTTTTTCTCGATCCACGCGAAGTACATTTTTTATTTTTGGATGGTCCATGATTTATTCACTTGATCAGTAGTTTATTGTTAGATTAAATAATGAATACTCACTGATATTTCTAGAGCACTGTTATTGTCTTCTTTCATCTTGTCATTTTAAGTGCGATTAACATTGTGCTTGTTCATGGTCATCAATAGCCTATGAATGATGGATATCTTTATGCGCTTTATAGATCATCTCTCATTTGGTGAAACTATTGTGAAAATGCTATTTGTTGTGTGAATGACTTTAATCTGCCTCTAAGCATTGTGTTGGTTGTAGGACTGAAAGTAGCGACCAGAGGGGGGTGAATGGGCGACTAAAAATTTCTTGCTAAACTATATTTTGATCCCAACACCCAAATGAACTTAATCAGATAAATAATATTTTCAAAGCAAAGTTCAGAAATTAAAGTTGTCTAGCTTAAAAATGACCGGTATCTTAATTAAAATGATATTAAAAATAATCTAAAATAAAAATACTGCAGTAAATCAAAACACCTAGATAAATCACGAAATATTTATATTTCAGTCTAGAAATAAAATACTAATCAAAAGAATAAAACATAGATCATAAAAAAATTAATTCAAAAATAAAATGAAAATATTGCACGTAAAATCTAGACTAAAAATATTACTGCGACTAATAATAATAATAATTATTTTATATGAGCAGATTAAAAATACTTAAATAAAATATGCAATCATTAATAATATTTTAGCAGATAAAAATTTAACCACAAAATTAATAATCAGATATGCAGGCTAAAAAATAGATGATTAATGATTTAATTATTCTAACTGAAAAATAGTAGATTAGATCAAAAACCAATTACCTTCTCTGTTCACGTCTTCGCGCACCGCAGAGGAACCGACGCCGAGCGATCCGTTTCCTGGCGTCAAACACTACGGCTGCAGTGAAGCCGGCGCGTCGCCGCTCCCAGGCTCTGCCGGCGAGCAACTTGCTTGGGACCCGCGCTGAAAAATGCTGCTCCGGCACGCTGCCGCACAACACAAAGAAAAAGGGCCAAGATTCAAGTCCCGTGGGGCCCGCCTAACACAGCGCATGGACTGTCGTGTACCCGGATTGGGCCGATCCGACCCCGTAGCTTCCTCAGCCCGGCAATCGCTTGCCGCCCGTGTACCTGAATCAAACCTAGTCAACAGACCGGTGGATCATCTGCCGCTCCTAGACATGTACCCGTATTGGGCCAGCCCAGCTCCGCGGCTCCTCTGCCCAGCTGTCGCTCGCTGCTCGTGTACCTGAGTCACATGCGCCTCAGACTCGGCATGTCTTTATTTCTCTTTTTCTTTGACTTCCGTTGACAATCACTCATCACATCTAGAGTATCAAAACCATATTCTTCAACATGGTTTCTCATTGGTGTCTTTTCAATTAGGACACCGGTCATTTTTAGGCTAGATTATTTTTGGTATCTGTGTTTTGTTTTTGTTTCTACTGATTGTTGTTAGAGGTGCATTGGGTGTTGGGACTAGGCCATTAATTCGCAAGTACTTTTTAGGTGCCCATTCACCCCCTCTGGTCACTACTTTCGATCCTACAATATACTAGATTCTGCACCAACTTTCTGTTGAAGTCCACTTCTCGAACAAGTACTGCACTGACTGTGGATCCTGTTGCTGTGAGATAAATAAGTAGAGTTTCGTCTGCAAGGGGCACAGTAGGAGTTGGAAGATTGCCGAGGAAGTCCTTATTTTCATTAAAGCTCTTATGGCACTCCGGTGTCCACGCAAAACTTTTGGACCCCTTCAAAGCTTTGAATATCGGGAGGCTCCGCTCTGCGGACCTTGCTAGAAATCTGCTAATGGCTGCGAGGTGTCCAGCAAGCTTCTGGACTTTCTTTAAATCTTCTAGTAGAGCCATTCTTTGCAGTGCACTTATATGTGTTGGGCTAGCTTCGATTCCTATGCTCAAAACTAAATACCCTAACAATTTTCCTACTTGAGCCCCGAAGATACATTTCTCGGGTTTGAGGCGAACTCCACATGCTCGAAGGCTCTCAAAAGTTTCTGCTAAGTCTATACTATGCTGGTGCTTCAAAGCACTCTTTATTACAATGTCATCCATGCAGGCCTCGACATTGCAGCCTATCTGGTGACCTAGATCCTTAGCAAGTAATCTTGAAAAAGTTGTGCCGGCGTTCCTTAAGACGAAGGGCATTCGAACATAACAAAAGACTCCCTATGGAGTTATGAAGCTTGTCTTTGCTTCGTCTTCGCGTTTTAACCATATTTGATGGTATCCGGAGTACGCGTAGAGGAAACTCAAGAGCTCGGAGCTAGTTGTAGAATCAACGAGCTAATCAATGTGGGGCATGGGGTAGGGGTCATGTGGGCATGCTTTATTTAGAGATGTGAAGTCAATGCACATGCGCCACTTGCCGAAGGCCTTTTTCTTGACGAAGATGGGGTTGGCTAACAACTCCGTGTGGGCCACTTCCCTGATGATCCTGGCTCTTAGTAATTTTTCTACGTCTTCCTTGGTGAGGTCTGCTCTTTCTGTTGACAACTTGCAGAGCCCCTTGCAAACAGGTCGAACCTTAGGGTTGACGAGCAGACTATGCTCGATGATGTTCCAGTTGACTCCGGGGATATCTTCGTCTAACCAGGCGAAGACATCCAGATTATCTTGAACCACTTCCTCCAGCGAAGTGGCAATTTCCAGGGGCAGCTCCTTGCCAAATTGGATGGGATAGTCCCTGCATTCCTTGACTATGATCTTCGTTACAACTTTGTCCTCTGGGCTTGGTTTGAGGGAGGGGACCTTCGAACGGTCTCTTGACACCAAAGCATCCTTTGAATGCTCCTGCACATTATTTACATCAGGGAATCGACGGGTTGGCTGTGGCCATACTCCACCCTCCGCCCTGTAGCTTGGTCACCGAGGACCACAAGTACTCTTCCTTGCGTGGGCATTTTTAGGCACAAATAATTATGATGTGCTACAGTTCCGAACTGGTTCAGCATTCCCCTTCCGAAGATAGCATTGTAAGCATAAGGGGCATCGACGACATCAAAGATAATTTCCTCCGATCTGGCCAGGTGCCCCTCTATGAAGCGACATCGAGGCCTATTTGACCGAGGGCATCGAGAGAAGGGCCTGCCAAACCTTGTAGTGGATAGGCCGCTGGGAGTAAATGCTTCCGCGGGATGCATAGTTGATCGAAGGCTTGGACGATGATGATGTCCACGGAGCTTCCACCATCGACCAACACTCATCGGACCTCGGTTCCTGCAATGTCAGCTAAAATAACAAGAGGGTCTGCATGGGAAAACATAATTCCAGTCGCATCAACTGCGGAGAAGGATATGGGCACATGAGACCACTCGGACATATCTGCCGCTGATGATGAGGTCCCAATGTGCCCCACTTCATGTACGTATTCTCTCCGTTGATGCTTCAACATGCCGCTCAGGGTGCCCCTCCAGAGATGGGCAGGACCACCCGTTTCCCGCGATCTTGGGTGTCTTCTTGCTTCGGTGGTGGCATAACATTGGCCACCAGAGACTACCTTGGGGCTTCGAAACATGTCGCGGGAGGGGCTTGGTCAGTAGTTCCTTGACCAGAACTCCTCTCGAGATATTTGCTCCGCAGAGCTAATATGGACTTGCATGCATTAGTGGTGTGGCTTCGATTTTCGCCATGCACACAACAGAAGAAGGCCTGGCCTCGACCTGCTGGCTTCCCTAGCGGCCTTGAGCTGCTGGCCTTGTTGCCCTGAGCCTGTTGATATTTAGGAGGCAATTTCAAAGTAGAAGGGGTAATATTTAGAACCTCAGAGTGGGGATGTTTCCGCCCTATTCGTCGATCATGCTGATGATTTTCGAAGATAGACACATGCGGTGGACTTGAGGCCTTCGGTTCAGTTTTGTATTCTTGGAGGAAAGTTGATGAAGACAAAGCAGTCCTCCGAAACCATCCTTCTTTAGACTTGGCATATTGCTCGACGTAGGCCATTAACGATGCCACCGAGGAAATATGTTTCCGATGAAGCTTGTCGAGGAGGCCCGGGTTCTTGACACCTTCGTGTGATGTGTCGACGATGGATGATGTAGACAACCCCTTTCTCTGGGACTTCGTATAGGCAAAGTGCTTGAAGAATTGTCAAAGGGTTTCTCCGGGCTGCTGATTCACCTGAAAAAGACTTCATGTTGACATTGGGGCCACAAAGGTACCTTGAAAATTGATCATGAACCTTCTCTTCAGCTGCTCCCAAGACTTGATTGATCCTTGTTTTAAGGACCAGAACCAACAGGGAGCCACCCCTTCGAGCGCATGGGGGAAACACTTGGCCATCGTGTCTCGAACCCCTCTGCTAGGTTTAATCGCAAGAGCATAGGAGCGGGAAAACTCTCCGAGGTCGGCCTCTGCGGAGTATTTGTATAGCTTCGAAGCTCAAAACTTGGTGTCAAAGCGCACCTTCTGTAGGTCAGGGTGCAATGGAGATTCATCGTCGAAGGAGGCGTTCTCGGTGCCTCTCTAGACCTCGGAAGCTTTAGGATAGTAGACAGGGTCAACGTCTTGAGACGTCTCTAGGATGACGGGGCTAGGTTGAGGGCGAAGTCTATCAGCAGCTTCTCGCCTCCACCTTTCTACCTCCGCATAAAGCTGAGACATCCGGGCAGCCACGTCATCTTGATGACATTCATTTCCTCCGGAGGGGCCCTCCTGGTCTTGAGAACTGACGAAATCAGTTCGGAGCATAGACGGGGCCACAGGAGGGGCTTCGTATGCTCGAGGGTTAATTGTCACATTAGGAGTTTGAGGTGGGGGACAGTGGAGGGTCCCGCGGTCTCGAGGGTGTTTGAAGATCCTAATTCGGAGGTCCGAGAGAACCTTCGGAGGGGACTGGTGCCTAGGCTCTGCTTAGGAGGCATGCCTTCGGGAAAGGATTGGTAGAGAACGAAGTTTCTGTACTAGGTTCCCCACGGAGGGTGCCAACTATTGGCATAAAAGATTATGCTAATAGGTTTTGGTAAACTTGAAGGATTGACAAAATGAAGTGTCTATACATGTGGACTGTTCCAAGCCTCCGAATTGGATAATAACTTGAGATAGTTCAAAGTGTATATTGAATATCTGAATATTCGATACCCCTTACATAACGAAGAGGGGTATTTATAGACAAGATACATTTGGAAAAGACCTTTTTACCCTCTAATTACAATAGACTTGATAGATATTGTTTAGTATTCTTCGTAGGGTTAAAAAGGTAAAAGGCCAAGTCAAAAGTGAGAAAGTAATTCTTCCATCCTTGCTGGCAGTGCCCCTTCAGGTGAAGATGCTTCAGGATTCTTTGTCATCCCGAAGCCTTAGTGGAAACCTCTGTCTCGGAATGCTTCGAAGATAGCGGTGCCTTGATGGTTGTTATCTTCAGAGAATTTTGAATGACGCTGAGGATTAAATATTTCCCCCCAACAACCTTGATTTATTAAGTTTTTACAAACTTATTAAAATGATATCACAAAAGGGTTTGTTCAATTTTATAGAGGGAAATAGATTGTGGATATTAGATGTATTGCATTAAGCCTCGTGGGCCGATATATATAGGAGTACATGAGTTGGAATATAGTAGGTGATCTACAGATAAGGAAGAACTAGATATAATCTAATCATACTAATATTATACATATTAACATATACCTAACCTACCATATACACGCATTCCATATATTCTAGCACCCCCAATAGTCCAACCGTGAGCAAAGCAGACACTAAGACTAGAGAAGATACTAACAAGAGTACTTAAAGATGATAGCCATTTATATCACAGTCAAGGTAGCCAAAAGCAATAGAGATGAAGAAGTTGTGGTCGAGATAAATACATGAGGTAGTCATGGTCGATGTAGCCAAAGAAGTCGAGGTACTGATGACAAGGTAGCCTAAAGTCGTGGACGCATAGAGAGGCGTCGTGAAGTGGTCGCTCACGTGGGATGGTGTTGGCCAACAAAGATGAAGACGATGATGCGATTGTGTAGTCGTTGAGGAAGAAGATGCCGAAGAATCGATGTTGTTGAAACCATCGAGGATGATACGCACATTGAGTTTGCCAGACCCAATGATGATTCGAGATGAAAACACACAACGGTGTTGTTGCCAATACCGTGTGAGCGAGGTAAGGGACCATCATGTACCTTGTGCCATTATCGAAGGAGATCAACATAGAAGGCCTCTAAGACAATCGTGGCACAAAATAGCATAAACAGAAAATTGTCGATGCAACTTGCTTTGTCGAAGAAGATAGAAGTAGTCCAAGAAGATATGTTGACATTGGCGACATGGTGCAGTGAAACACATGTTTCTACTCATACGTTCTGCCGCAACCTAGACCTTCTTGACAGCCACCAGCACACCATCATTCATGGGCAACAAGGTGACCCACATATATTTACTATAATCATCCACCATCAGAAGAAAATAGCGATTGCCGCTTGGTGTCACGGGAGTGATTGGCCCAAAAATATCCCCGTGCACAAGCTCCAGCGGTAATTTGCGCATGTGATGTGCGTGTGCCACCTCCATGTGTCTTCCTCGGCGTGCACCGCTAGACAGACTGGTCGTGCGATGGTGATGTCGAGCACAAACAGTCGTCCGGCACCACGGTGGATCTTGGCGAGAAGGCGCTTCTGCTCGTCAAGCTATCCACAGCTCACAATATTGGCGGTGAGTCTTGGAATGTAGTAAGTGTTGTCGAGGGTATTGTGCTCTTTGTTCTTGCATGTGAGGAGTATTGTGCCGCAGCCTTCGATCTGCAGAACTGAACCATCACCGAACCGCATTGTGCTGCTAACGCTGGTGTCAAGATTTGCAAATACCTCCTTGTTGCCGGTCATGTGGTTGGAGGCCCCTGTGTCAAAGATCCACCGCTTGGGGTCTCCCTTTTTGGCATCTTACAGCACGGCATACGTGCCCTCCTCCTTCAGCTCGACGCACCGAGTGGGCACTGGTGAGGGGACGACGAGGCATTGCAGCTCTTCCACCGTTGCTTCTTGTTGGACCCCCTTTTGGAGTATGATCTCTTAAGTATGCGCCAACGCAAGTGTGGGCTCTTCTTCCTCCTTAGCCACATGAGCCTGTTCTTCACGCTTGGGCCGGCTACGGCATTCCCTAGCCCAGTGGCCAATCTTACCACAATTACATCACTTATCCTTGCCTCGACTCAGTGGCCCAGTGTGTTCGGCAATTGAATCAGAGCCCGCAATTGCCTTTTTTTAGGTTCCCTTCTTGCAATGACCACTGGGGCACTGCTACCAGAACCGCCTGCGCTGGATCCACCACTGTGGCGGTGAAAGTCCGACTCCTTCTGCTTGAAGTGCTATATGCACTTTTCCTCGGTGAGGTAGAGCTTATCACCTCCACCTCGATTGTCAGCGGTGACTCCATCATCCTCAACGGTCTTTAGCCGTGCTGTGACCTCCTCCACCGACAATGATGAGATGTCAAGTAATGTTTTAATTGACACAATGAGCTAGCGATACCTCGGCCGTGCGACATGTAGGTTCTTGGCGATGATCTTTTCATCATCCTCGAGATCTCCCAGCATCGCTAGCTGGTTGGTAAGGCTTGTTAAGCGCATGGAGAAATCTTCGACCGGCTCGTCATCGCGAAACATCAACTGCTCGTACACCCTTCGCAGCTTTTGTGAGCTTGCCTTGCGAACTAGCTCCCCACCGATCCTCATGATATTGATGCTCTCCCATGCCTCCTTACCGATGGCTTGGTTGCGAGAGTGGAGTTCATATCAGGTGGAACCACGCTGCATATGGCATTGAGAGCCATGCGATCCACTTGAATGTCGATGTTGCCTAGATCAATCGCCGACTAGAGTAGCTGCACCTCCAGCTTGATCTTCATCAGTAGTGACCAATCATTGTAATTGGTCTTCGTCAATAGTAGATAGTTTGTCGGTCCTGCTGATGACACCTTCTCCACTACTCGCTCCACCACCACGCGATTGCCGCCACCACGTCCAACCCGTGGCCTGCGCGATAGGGATCGTCTTCGGTGTCTATCATCGGACGACGTCAATGACCCGCTGCTTGCCATTTCTCACCGATCACCCAAGTACTGTAATACTACTTGTGAGAAACAGGTCAATTCCGGTGAGCACCAGTGAGCACACAATCGCACCTGAGAATTGCAAGTGAACACCAAAGACAAAACACACGTGAGAGAGAGTTTTGTGTTGCACAAAACATTGTAGCGTTTCTGGTTTTCTTCCTCCTCTTTATTATGCATGGCAAAACAAACATGCCTAAAGCTAAGGATCTATGACCATGTCCAGCGTAGTGAATGGATCATGATCAGGCACCACGAGTAAACGTCAAGGCGCTCTTTGCGTGCATGACACCCATAGTCTAGTGATGAGGACATCACTTCACATGATACACACATGGAGCCTCCACCTACAATTCAATTACAAGGACCAATCACACGCGCCCGTGCCCGTGGCTTGAACCATGAGGTTAATTCTTTCCTTAGCAACTATGTTAATATTTGTTTGGACGGGATGCTACTGAATACTAGTGATATTTTGTTGCTTAGGAACATGGGAGATGGAATAGAAGAGTTGGAGTTGAATACGGAGTCGCACGGATGATTTGAAGTCAAGAATTCGCTGGTTCGGACTACATCGACCACCATGCACCAAACTGGGCATAACTTCCTCATACGAAGTCCGATTGGCGCGTTCTTGGACTTTTTGGAAAGCTGAGGAGAAGACGGATCGTTTTCCGTTGGTTTCGTCTCATTTGGAGTCTCGAGTAGACCTGTGTGTTTGAAACAGTCCTGCATGACAGAATTGGGCCGTGTTGGCGCATAGTTCGAGTCTGTACGTCTTCTAGCCCATAAGTCTGAGTCTGTACGTCTTCTACAGGCTACCCACACCTTATATACTCACACCAGCCGCCTTTAGGGTTAGGTTTTGCTTTGTTTGCATCTACACTTGTGTGTTTAGATCCCGCTCCTGCACCGGACCGATTGGCTGCTGCATCAGCGTTTGTGAAACCTCTCCTCTTCATAGTTTATCTGTGATTTGGCATTCGACTTGTATCCTTCCTGTTCTTGCTTGTGTTCTTGGGTTCGCTTGCAGGAATTAGCCTTCGTGGCGAGGTCAATCATACCCTGCGTGGTTGATAACCAACGGAGACGATGGTGTAGCGATTGCAAGGTTTTGATCCGCCGGACCGGAGCCTTGGATCGTCAACATCGAGATTCTCCTCCAATCCAAGTTATCCTTTACCTAGCGGAAGATCGGGACCAATCCCCCATTAGTTTGTATCAGAGCGAAGGTTTCCCGTTAGGTAATCTCGATCTTCGTTTATTTCTACCTAGAGTCCATAAAACCCTCAAAAAAATCCCCACCGAGAACCCCTTTGTGCCTTGCGATTTTAATTTCAGTTTTTAACCTTGTTGAGTTTGTGTTCTTGGTCGAGTCTTGTTGCTGGTTTAGTAATCCCTTTGTGTCGTTTGAGTAGTAGTTGGTCTTGTGTCTCAAAAAAAATTCCCCACCCGAAAAAAACCCCTCCACAGCCCTACTCGTTTTCCACATCGACTCTTTGTGACCCCCTTCTGTAAAACAGGCATAACGTTTCGCTCGTTTGGCAGAAAAATCTGAAATTTTTTGAGCATGTTCTTGACCCAATTTGGGGGGTACCCTAACAGGGTTTCCTTGTTAGCCTTCATTAGAATTGCCAAAAAAAATCAGGCAGATAAAGAAAAAAATTGGTCAAAGTTTTTGCTCGCCGATCAGCGAACTTGTTGAATTTCTGTGAACCATATCTCACCTCAGTTGTAGGTGCCAATTTTTGTGGTTGCATCTCTTGTCATCCTTTCTCAAAAAAAATAGAGTGAAAAAAAAGAAGAAGAACCGGTCCTGTCGATTGCTTGTCCGATCCCTTGTCCGAACTCTTGTCCGATCCCTTGTCCGATCAGCGACAGCGGTAGATTCTGCTTGTCCGATCCCTTGTCCGACCTCTTGTCCGATCCCTTGTACGATCAGTGGCAGCGGCAGATTCTGCTTGTCCGATCTCTTGTCCGATCCCTTGTCCGATCAAGTGGCAGCGGCAGAGAGCTGAATTTGGCCTATTATTGCCTCCACTTGAGTTTTGGGCACATAGTTTCCCTCTATTACTTGAATTTTCACCTTGGGAGCACCAAGGCCAGCAACTTGACGAGTACTAGGAAACACTTATTGAACTTGGTTTAACTGTTATTACTATCGCTAATCCTTGCTACTGAGGAGCCATGCTGAATAGCGTGGGCCTCATGGCTCCAGATGTGATGAGTCATTGTCAACGATAGTCAAAGAGGACTGAAAAGAGAGAGAAGACCTGTTGCGTCTGGGCCGCGTGTGACTCAGGTACACGGGCAGCAAGCGACTGTCGGGCAGAGGAGGCCGCGAAGTCGGGCTGGCCCAATCCGGGTACATGGGCTAGGAGCAGCAGAGGATCCACTGGGCTGTTGACCAGGATTGACTCAGGTACACGGGCGGTGAGCGATTGCCGGGCTGAGAGAGCTGCGGAGTCGGGCCGGCCCAATCCGGGTACCTGGTGCAAAGTCGGTGGAGGCTTTGTCAGTTTCGGCGAAAAACTGACGACCGCTGATCTCGCATCGAATTGTCCAGAAGAGAAGCCGTAGTCACTACGAAAGCTTAGCTTCTGGATAAGTCATCTGTAAATAGGAGTTTACTAGTTTGTCCCTAGGCCCACAGTCTGTCAGTCGAGTCTGTAAAAATATCCTAAGGGCAGTTCAGTCTTTTCCATTTATTTTCAGCATCTGTAAAAACCCCAGGGGTATTTCTGCATTTTACCCTCTTATTGGGCTGCCTATAAATAGGCCCCAATCCCTAGGGTTAGTGGGAACTCTACTTTGGCTGGTTATTCTTGTAGCTACTATGTCATATTTACTGCTTTAAATATTCTCAGTTTCATCCTGTTTATAATCTGGAAAATGCACAGGGCAGCGAAGGCTTTGGTATGTCCTGGCGCATGAATCCCTTTTGGTCTGATTCATTTTTGTGAGGTTTTTTGTGATGATTTCTCTATAGAACTTGAGGTTGATGTTTATACAACTTTTGTTGTGGATGATTTGAATGTTCCATTTTTGAAGTTTGCACTCTGTTTGAATGTTTGCATCTTGATGTTCTTGTGTATCAAAAGTGCAATGGCACAACTGAAGTGAGTATCACAGGAACTGACAGAACAAAAAAAAAATACAGAGTTGCATTTGGAAGTTTTTCTGGTTGATGCGAATCAATTTGAGTTCTCAAGATTTATCCTGACTTTATCTTCTATCTGGCTGTTTCTCACCAAATCAATGGTCATCACTCTTGTTCATTACTGATGAGATCAAAAGAGTAATGGGACCTTGATTTTCAGAGGACAAAATATTTCTGAATACTGAACCAGATTTTGAATCTGAGTGTATGTTTCAGTTCTCATTCTGAATACTTTTCTTGATATATGCTCTATCATAATCAGTCTAGATTCTCAAAATGCTTTGCTACAAATTATGACTGAAGGATGAGAGCTATATCTATTTCTCTTCAACTGAAACTGGTTTTGTTCTTGATTTCTGAGGTTCAGGAATCTTACATTTAATTATCTGCTGAAATCGATTGTGTCATGAGATTTACTTTGTAATATCATACACATATCAGATGCGGACATAATTCTGTTTGAACCGTGAAACAAATTTGATTTGTCTCTAATTGAAATATATGTTCAAAAAGAAATGCAGTAGGAATATCTCAACTGTTCTGAAATATTCACTGAAAAGTACTGCTGCTCATCTGAAAAGCTGACTGTTCTGGAATCCCTTTTTCAGATAATTGCTGAACTCAGATCAGAGTTGTAACAGTTTACTTTTTCTGTGTTTCTGATGCAAGTTTGTTGAGAATACAAATTTGTTTTCAGTTTCCCACTCTGAATACTCAGTGTTGATTTGCTGATTCAAACATTCACTTCATGGAGTCTTTTGATTCAGAAGTATAGAAGTGTTTTGAATATGCACTGAGTAGTATATGATCTGAAACAATTTGTGTGTCTCTCAGATTGAATTCAGCAAGTATTGTCTCTGATTTATTATTCTGAAATTCAGTCTTGGTCATTATCATTTTGAACATGATTTTTCTTGAGATACAGTTTCAGTTCTGAAGTAGTTGTGAGTCATCAATCCTTGAAAAGTTTATAAAGAGCAAAACCAGTCAAAAACAAGATTCTGAACAGAGTTTGTCAAAGTCTGCATTGAAATATTTGGAAGCTGAATAATCTGCTACTATTTCTGGCTTCGCTCTGCACAGGCTTCATCAAGTACCTAACAGGAGACAACTTTGAACAGTAACCTCTCAAACTCAGATAAATTGCTGTGATGATTTATTTCTGTGAAGTTTGATCTGTCATGATTTGAATGCTTTATTTAATCTGCCTGTTAGCACTGTGTGGGTGTCTTTTCGATTAGGACACTGGTTGTTTTTAGGCTAGATCTTTTTAGGTCTTGTTGATCTGTTTACTTTTCCCTGCTAAGTCTGTCGAGGTGCGTTGGGTACTGGGAGCAGGCCATTAATTCAAAAGAATTTTTTTAGGCGCCCATTCACCCCCCCTCTGGTCGCTACTTTCGGTCCTACAAGTGGTATCAGAGCCTGGTTAGGGTTTTTCCATACCTTAACCGGTTCTAAACCCCAGTAGTGATCATGACGTCTCCTGGCAAGGTCCCGTCCTTGGAAGCTTATGGCTATAATTATTGGAAGACTCGCATGCGAGCCTATCTCATGAGCCAAAGCTCGGACATCTGGGACATTTGCGTTCACGCTACGTTTGTCATATTGCCAGTTGCTGAGCGTGATTCCCCTGGTATCATCGCCCAACATGTGAACAATAGCAAAGCGGTGAACATCTTGTTTTCTGGTTTGGGTCCCACTGAGTTTGAGCGTGTGAGCCATCTCTCCACTGCGAGAGAGATCTGGGCTACCCTCCAGGCACACCATGAGGGGACAGCTCAGGTCAAGGCTCGGCTCTATCAGACCTACCGGCGTGAGTACGAGAACTTCACACAAAAGCCGGGTGAATCTGTTGAAGCCTTGTTTGGTCGTTTTCAGTCGATCATAAACAAGTTTCGGGACAACAAGGCTGAGGGTGTTCAGTTGGTCTCAGATCATGAACAGGCGCTCAAGGTTCTCCATACCTTGGACCCAAAGATCTGGGAGATCAAGGTATCCTCTATCATTGAGAGCACTTCTTATGATACCTTGACCATTTCTGATTTGTTTAGCAAGCTGAAGGCCACCGAGGTTGATACCCAGTTGAGATCAAATCTCACTGGCTCTGGATCAAAGTCTCTGGCCCTTGCTACACCTTCTGTTGATCCCTCTTCTGTGAGTTGTGTTGGGTTCTCTTTGATGTCTATCACTGAGGATCAGCTTGAGTCGTTGGGAGATGATGATTTGTGTCTTTTTAACAACCGGGTGCGTCGTGTCTATGATAAGAGGATGTTCAAAAGACACGGCACAAAGACCGGATGCTTTGAGTGTGGTGATCCAGGACACTTCATCGCCGACTGCCCCAAGCGCAATGGTCACAAGAAGGGCAGCGGTGGTGGCTTCCACGACTCCGACAAGCATGACAGTTCCTCCTTCAACAAGGGCAAGCCAAAGACCAGATTCTTCAGAAAGGCCCTGAAGGACTACCGGCGAGAGAACAAGAAGCGCGACAAGGCCTTCTTCGCCGAGATGGAGAAGAGCTACTCCAAGCGGTCCACGTCTTCTTCCTCTTCATCGAGCTCGAGCGATGAGGAGATCTTCATCAGGAAGGGGAAGGACAAGGACGATCCAGCAGGCCTTTGCTTCATGGCCTTCGGGGACAGACCGAAGAGCCGCTCACATCAGCGCCAAAGATCCCGCAAGAGCTTCTGCTCAATGGCTCTTGGGGATAAGAAAGAGAAGAGCTCCTCCGATGACTCCGACGACGACGACAACGAAAAGGTATCATCCTATGAACGCGAAATCGTTGATTTACTTGAAAGCAATCATCAGGAGTTAAAGTATCGGGAAAAACTGCTTAGAGGGGCTAAGAAGAGGATAGATGAGTTAGAGAGTGAGCTTGCCGTGGCCAACGGCAGAATTGAGAGTCTATCTTCTTCCCCTTGCTTGGGTGATAGCAGTGAGTGCCCAAAGTGTGAGGTGCTTCTGTGTGACCTGTCGACTCTGAAGTCCAGGTACACAGAAAGGGTTGATGAGAGGGACGCTTTGGCCACTGAGCTTGAAAGCGCTCAGCTGGAGCTGAAAGATGCTCAAGCCACTGTCATCGTACCCTGTGCTGATTGCCCATCTCATCTTGCTAGTTTAGCTGAGCTGAAAGCCAAGGGCGATGAGCATCTAGGTGATTTGGAGAGGATGAGAGCTGAGCTAGCGCAGACTAGGCTAGAGCTTGAGACATTGTCAGTTCCACCCACTGTCTGTGAGAACTGTCTGTCTCTTAGAATGGAGTTGATTAAGCTGAAAGCCGAGAAGTCTGTCCAGATAGATAGCGAGTGTGAGACCTGCTTGTCTCAGGTGGAGGTTCTAGCTGCCTTGAGAGAGGAGCTAGCTGATTCTCAGAATGAGAACTTTTACCTCCGTTCTATCCTGAGTTGGATCAGTGCCAGAGAGCCTCAGCTCGGCATGATGATCCAGCAGTTCAAGAGGCAGGATGGGTTTGGGGTAGGTTACACCTATACCAAGGCTGACTTTGAGAGTGCCATCAGCCGGGCAGTGGAGTGGAGTAAAATGACTCCTGAGCAGAGATATCCAAGACCCATTTCACTGAGTCTTCCCAGGCTTGTCAGCCCAAGGATGGAGTGATCCATGAACCACCCAAAGCTCCACCCAAGAAACCCATCTGGGTTCCAAAGCCCAAACTCCTCCACACTTCTCTTGACTCTCTTCCTGGACCCT
>JAAALK010000289.1:1976216-2195812 GCA_019279435.1 Zizania palustris | reverse complement strand
CCAAGGTGGGGTGATTGACGACTGTGGCCTGCCGCTGACCGGTGGCTCTGAGGAGCCATGCTGAATAGCGTGGGCCTCATGGCTCCAGATGTGATGAGTCATTGTCAACGATAGTCAAAGAGGACTGAAAAGAGAGAGAAGACCTGTTGCGTCTGGGCCGCGTGTGACTCAGGTACACGGGCAGCAAGCGACTGTCGGGCAGAGGAGGCCGCGAACTCGGGCTGGTCCAATCCGGGTACATGGGCTAGGAGCAGCAGAGGATCCACTGGGCTGTTGACCAGGATTGACTCAGGTACACGGGCGGTGAGCGATTGCCGGGCTGAGAGAGCTGCGGAGTCGGGCCGGCCCAATCCGGGTACCTGGTGCAAAGTCGGTGGAGGCTTTGTCAGTTTCGGCGAAAAACTGACGACCGCTGATCTCGCATCGGATTGTCCAGAAGAGAAGCCGTAGTCACTACGAAAGCTTAGCTTCTGGATAAGTCATCTGTAAATAGGAGTTTACTAGTTTGTCCCTAGGCCCACAGTCTGTCAGTCGAGTCTGTAAAAATATCCTAAGGGCAGTTCAGTCTTTTCCATTTATTTTCAGCATCTGTAAAAACCCCAGGGGTATTTCTGCATTTTACCCTCTTATTGGGCTGCCTATAAATAGGCCCCAATCCCTAGGGTTAGGGAAAAACTCTACTTTGGCTGGTTATTCTTGTAGCTACTATGTCATATTTACTGCTTTAAATATTCTCAGTTTCATCCTGTTTATAATCTGGAAAATGCACAGGGCAGAGAAGGTTTTGGTATGTCCTGGCGCATGAATCCTTTTTGGTCTGATTCATTTTTGTGAGGTTTTTTGTGATGATTTCTCTATAGAACTTGAGGTTGATGTTTATACAACTTTTGTTGTGGATGATTTGAATGTTCCATTTTTGAAGTTTGCACTCTGTTTGAATGTTTGCATCTTGATGTTCTTGTGTATCAAAAGTGCAATGGCACAACTGAAGTGAGTATCACAGGAACTGACAGAACAAAAAAAATACAGAGTTGCATTTGGAAGTTTTTCTGGTTGATGCGAATCAATTTGAGTTCTCAAGATTTATCCTGACTTTATCTTCTATCTGGCTGTTTCTCACCAAATCAATGGTCATCACTCTTGTTCATTACTGATGAGATCAAAAGAGTAATGGGACCTTGATTTTCAGAGGACAAAATATTTCTGAATACTGAATCAGATTTTGAATCTGAGTGTATGTTTCAGTTCTCATTCTGAATACTTTTCTTGATATATGCTCTATCATAATCAGTCTAGATTCTCAAAATGCTTTGCTACAAATTATGACTGAAGGATGAGAGCTATATCTATTTCTCTTCAACTGAAACTGGTTTTGTTCTTGATTTCTGAGGTTCAGGAATCTTACATTTAATTATCTGCTGAAATCGATTGTGTCATGAGATTTACTTTGTAATATCATACACATATCAGATGCGGACATAATTCTGTTTGAACCGTGAAACAAATTTGATTCGTCTCTAATTGAAATATATGTTCAAAAAGAAATGCAGTAGGAATATCTCAACTGTTCTGAAATATTCACTGAAAAGTACTGCTGCTCATCTGAAAAGCTGACTGTTCTGGAATCCCTTTTTCAGATAATTGCTGAACTCAGATCAGAGTTGTAACAGTTTACTTTTTCTGTGTTTCTGATGCAAGTTTGTTGAGAATACAAATTTGTTTTCAGTTTCCCACTCTGAATACTCAGTGTTGATTTGCTGATTCAAACATTCACTTCATGGAGTCTTTTGATTCAGAAGTATAGAAGTGTTTTGAATATGCACTGAGTAGTATATGATCTGAAACAATTTGTGTGTCTCTCAGATTGAATTCAGCAAGTATTGTCTCTGATTTATTATTCTGAAATTCAGTCTTGGTCATTATCATTTTGAACATGATTTTTCTTGAGATACAGTTTCAGTTCTGAAGTAGTTGTGAGTCATCAATCCTTGAAAAGTTTATAAAGAGCAAAACCAGTCAAAAGCAAGATTCTGAACAGAGTTTGTCAAAGTCTGCATTGAAATATTTGGAAGCTGAATAATCTGCTACTATTTCTGGCTTCGCTCTGCACAGGCTTCATCAAGTACCTAACAGGAGACAACTTTGAACAGTAACCTCTCAAACTCAGATAAATTGCTGTGATGATTTATTTCTGTGAAGTTTGATCTGTCATGATTTGAATGCTTTATTTAATCTGCATGTTAGCACTGTGTGGGTGTCTTTTCGATTAGGACACTGGTTGTTTTTAGGCTAGATCTTTTTAGGTCTTGTTGATTTGTTTACTTTTCCCTGCTAAGTCTGTCGAGGTGCGTTGGGTACTGGGAGCAGGCCATTAATTCAAAAGAATTTTTTTTGGCGCCCATTCACCCCCCCTCTGGTCGCTACTTTCGGTCCTACAAGTGGTATCAGAGCCTGGTTAGGGTTTTTCCATACCTTAACCGGTTCTAAACCCCAGTAGTGATCATGACATCTCCTGGCAAGGTCCCGTCCTTGGAAGCTTATGGCTATAATTATTGGAAGACTCGCATGCGAGCCTATCTCATGAGCCAAAGCTCGGACATCTGGGACATTTGCGTTCACGCTACGTTTGTCATATTGCCAGTTGCTGAGCGTGGTACTCCTGGTATCATCGCTCAGCATGTGAACAATAGCAAAGCTGTGAACATCTTGTTTTCTGGTTTAGGTCCCACTGAATTTGAGCGTGTGAGCCATCTCTCCACTGCGAGAGAGATCTGGGCTACCCTCCAGGCACACCATGAGGGGACAGCTCAGGTCAAGGCTCGGCTCTATCAGACCTACCGGCGTGAGTACGAGAACTTCACACAAAAGCCGGGTGAATCTGTTGAAGCGTTGTTTGGTCGTTTTCAGTCGATCATAAACAAGCTTCGGGACAACAAGGCTGAGGGTGTTCAGTTAGTCTCAGATCACGAACAGGCGCTCAAGGTTCTTCATACCTTGGACCCAAAGATCTGGGAGATCAAGGTATCCTCTATCATTGAGAGCACTTCTTATGATACCTTGACCATTTCTGACTTGTTTAGCAAGCTGAAGGCCACCGAGGTTGATACCCAGTTGAGATCAAATCTCACTGGCTCTGGATCAAAGTCTCTGGCCCTTGCTACACCCTCTGTTGATCCCTCTTCTGTGAGTTGTGTTGGGTTCTCTTTGATGTCTATCACTGAGGATCAGCTTGAGTCGTTGGGAGATGATGATTTGTGTCTTTTTAACAACCGGGTGCGTCGTGTCTATGATAAGAGGATGTTCAAAAGACACGGCACAAAGACCGGATGCTTTGAGTGTGGTGATCCAGGACACTTCATCGCCGACTGCCCCAAGCGCAATGGCCACAAGAAGGGCACAGGTGGTGGCTTCCACGACTCCGGCAAGCACGACAGCTCCTCCTTCAACAAGGGCAAGCCAAAGACCAGATTCTTCAGAAAGGCCCTGAAGGACTACCGGCGAGAGAACAAGAAGCGCGACAAGGCCTTCTTCGCTGAGATGGAGAAGAGCTACTCCAAGCGGTCCACATCTTCTTCCTCTTCATCGAGCTCAAGCGATGAGGAGATCATCATCAGGAAGGGGAAGGACAAGGACGATCCAGCAGGCCTTTGCTTCATGGCCTTCGGGGACAGACCGAAGAGCCGCTCACACCAGCGCCGAAGATCCCGCAAGAGTTTCTACTCAATGGCTCTTGGGGATAAGAAAGAGAAGAGCTCCTCCGATGACTCCGACGACGACGACAACGAAAAGGTATCATCCTATGAACGCGAAATCGTTGATTTACTTGAAAGCAATCGTCAGGAGTTAAAGTATCGGGAAAAACTGCTTAGAGGGGCTAAGAAGAGGATAGATGAGTTAGAGAGTGAGCTTGCCGTGGCCAACGGCAGAATTGAGAGTCTATCTTCTTCCCCTTGCTTGGGTGATAGCAGTGAGTGCCCAAAGTGTGAGGTGCTTCTGTGTGACCTGTCGACTCTGAAGTCCAGGTACACAGAAAGGGTTGATGAGAGGGACGCTTTGGCCACTGAGCTTGAAAGCGCTCAGCTGGAGCTGAAAGATGCTCAAGCCACTGTCATCGTACCCTGTGCTGATTGCCCATCTCATCTTGCTAGTTTAGCTGAGCTGAAAGCCAAGGGCGATGAGCATCTAGGTGATTTGGAGAGGATGAGAGCTGAGCTAGCGCAGACTAGGCTAGAGCTTGAGACATTGTCAGTTCCACCCACTGTCTGTGAGAACTGTCTGTCTCTTAGAATGGAGTTGATTAAGCTGAAAGCCGAGAAGTCTGTCCAGATAGATAGCGAGTGTGAGACCTGCTTGTCTCAGGTGGAGGTTCTAGCTGCCTTGAGAGAGGAGCTAGCTGATTCTCAGAATGAGAACTTTTACCTCCGTTCTATCCTGAGTTGGATCAGTGCCAGAGAGCCTCAGCTCGGCATGATGATCCAGCAGTTCAAGAGGCAGGATGGGTTTGGGGTGGGTTACACCTATACCAAGGCTGACTTTGAGAGTGCCATTAGCCGGGCAGTGGAGTGGAGTAAAATGACTCCTGAGCAGAGATATCCCAAGACCCATTCCACTGAGTCTTCCCAGGCTTGTCAGCCCAAGGATGGAGTGATCCATGAACCACCCAAAGCTCCACCCAAGAAACCCATCTGGGTTCCAAAGCCCAAACTCCTCCACACTTCTCTTGACTCTCTTCCTGGACCCTCTCAACCCAAGAAGCCGACACCAAACACCACTAAGCCCAAGAACCCCAAGCCTCAATCACATTCCAAGAAGCCCACCTATCATTGTCAGTACTGTCAGAGAGACGGGCATCTTGCGGAGTTTTGCTTCAGGAGGAAGCGGGTTGAGAGAGCAGAGCGTGCTCGTGGTGGTCAGGAGCAGTTCTACCAGCAGGGTGGTAGACTGCATGTTCCTCGACGCGGGGAGAGGCTGGAGGCCAGGCCGCGTCGTGTAGGTGGTGGTAGAGGAGACGGCTTTCATGCCCGTGCTCCAGATGGTGGTGCTCGTTCCGGTAGAGCTCCAGGCCGTTTTGGCTACGGACCTGGACCTCGTAGCCAAGGTTTTAGGCAGAACCGAGGACCGCGCTTTGAGCCGCGTTATGGTCCAAGCTTTTCTAATGATTTCTGCTTTCCTTCTTTTGAGCAGATGGCTCGACACTGGTTTAGCTCTTTTGCTAAACCCGGTACCGGACCATTTGCTCCCACTTACAACCACTGATTGTGCAGGATCGGGGACTGGAGGACGTTTGGATCATGGACTCAGGATGCTCTCGCCACATGACGGGACATCGCAGATGGTTCTCCAGTCTCACTCCCCCGAGCTCCAAAGAGTACATCACCTTCGGGAACAGTGGTCAAGGGAAAGTAAGTGGCATTGGCTCAATTCGCATTTCAGACCATTTTTCATTGAAGAACGTTGCTTTGGTTGGAAACTTGAACTTTAATTAGATTTCTGTTTCGCAACTTCTTGAGGATGGTTTGGAGGTGCGTTTTAAGAAGGGCAATTCTTCTGTGTTTGATTCTAGAGGGTCTTTGATTTGCCAGATATTACCTTTCGGTAAAGTTTTTCGGATTGACTTCTCTAGTTCCTTTGGCCCTTCTCGCTGTTTAATTGCTGGATCTTCTTCTGAGCTCTGGAAGTGACATAGGAGGTTAGGCCATTTGAGTTTTGACCTGCTAGTCAGGTTGAGCTCTATGGACCTCATCCGAGGATTGCCCAAGCTTAAGATGGAGAAGGATCTAGTTTGCCATCCCTGTCGTCACGGGAAAATGGTTGCCGCTTCTCACTCACCTGTGACTCAGGTGATGACTTCGTATCCGGGCGAGCTATTACACATGGACACTGTCGGTCCAGCTCGGGTACGCTCAGTCGGTGGGAAGTGGTACGTACTTGTGATTGTTGACGACTTTTCTCGATTCTCGTGGGTTTTCTTTTTGGAGTCTAAGGATGAAACTTTTCAATTTGTTCATGACCTGATTTTGAAGCTGAAGAATGAGAACAATGGTCGGATGCGAGCAATTCGCTCCGACAATGGCTCTGAGTTCAAGAACTCTCAGTTCGTCAGCTTTTGTAGTGATCAGGGTCTTGACCATCAGTTTTCTGCTCCTTACACTCCCCCACAGAATGGCGTTGTGGAACGAAAGAACCGCACGCTAGTCGAGATGGCCAGGACGATGCTCGATGAGCACAGGACTCCTAGGCGCTTTTGGGCTGAAGCCATGAACACGGCTTGCTATCTGGCCAACCGCATTTTTCTTAGAGCTTACCTGGGTAAGACCTCATATGAGTTGCGGTTTGGCAGACAGCCCAAGGTGAGCCACTTGCGAGCGTTTGGCTGCAAGTGCTTTGTGCTCAAGAAGGGAGGGCATTTGGACAAGTTTGAGTCTCGTTGCTGGGATGGTGTTTTTCTTGGTTACGCTTTGCATTCTCGAGGCTTCCGTGTTTGGAACCTCGACTCCCAGCAGCTTGTCGAGACTTGCGAGGTTTCTTTTGATGAGTCCTTGCCTTTTTCAACTCCTTCTTTTGAGCTTTCTGGTGATGGTGAGCTCGGAGAGTCCATCTTCGAGGAAGATGAGGATACTCCAGCTACTGATGAGGGTGGGCCTTCTGCACCTCCTGCAGAGCCCACACCTTCTGAGACTTCGACTGAGGACGAGGGCGGACCTCTGATCACTTCTTCCACTTCGATCGAGCCCCCTCAGTCGAGTCCAGAGGTGCCAGCTGCTGACTCCGGTGAGGTGACTTCCGATCACCAGGGATCCCGAGCAGTTCAGCGTGATCACCCCTCAGAGCTCATCATCGGTGATTTGTCTACAAGAACTTTGCGTTCGTCTGTTGACTCTCTTGCTGTGTTTGCTGAATCTGCTTTTGTTGCATCTTTTGAGCCCAAAGACATTTCTCATGCTCTTTCTGACTCGAACTGGATTAATGCCATGCAAGAAGAGCTTGAGAATTTTGTCCGCAATCGGGTTTGGACTCTAGTAGAGCTGCCACCAGGATGCAACCCCATAGGCACCAAGTGGGTGTTCAAGAACAAGCAAGGTGAAGATGGGGTTGTGGTGCGCAACAAAGCTCGACTAGTTGCCCAGGGTTTTTGCCAGAAGGAAGGTATTGATTTTGAAGAAACCTTCGCTCCCGTTGCCCGTCTTGAGTCCATTCGCATTCTTTTAGCTTTTGCCGCTTCGAAGGGTTTTAAACTTTTTCAAATGGACGTCAAGAGTGCTTTTCTGAACGGGTACATAGAGGAGGAGGTTTATGTTAGGCAGCCCCCCGGTTTTGAGAACCCCAAGTTTCCTAGACATGTTTTTAAATTGCAGAAAGCTTTATACGGGTTAAAGCAAGCCCCCAGGGCTTGGTATGACCGGTTAAAGCAGTTTTTGTTGGGGAAGGGCTTTGTGATGGGTTCTGTGGATAAGACTCTCTTCTTGCTCAGAGATGCTTCAGATTTTTTAGTCGCTCAGATTTACGTGGACGATATTATTTTTGGCGGTACTACTAATGATCTTGTGTCCAAGTTTTCTAAGCAGATGCACAGCGAGTTTGAGATGAGCCTCATGGGTGAGCTCAAGTACTTTCTAGGGCTCCAGATCAAGCAGACCAAGGACGGCACCTTCATCCACCAAGGTAAGTACACTCGTGACATGTTGAAAAAATTTGACTTTGGTGGTGAGCTGAAGCCGCAGATGACCCCGATGGGCACTTCTGGGGGTCTGGACAAGGATGAGAGCGGCGTCAAGGTCAACGAGAGAGAGTTTCGAGGGATGATCGGTTCACTACTGTACTTGACGGCAACAAGGCCAGACATACAGTTCGCCGTGGGACTGTGCGCGCGCTTCCAGTCTTCACCACGCGCGTCTCATCGACAGGCTGTCAAGCGCATCTTCAGGTATCTTACCTATGCGCCTGATCTTGGTCTTTATTATTCAGCATCATCATCTCTTGATTTATCTGGTTTTTCGGACGCTGACTTTGGTGGGTGCCGGTTGGATCGCAAGTCGACTTCCGGTACTTGCCAGTTTCTTGGTTCGTCTCTTGTCTCTTGGTCTTCTCGAAAGCAATCTGGAGTTGCTCTTTCGACCACAGAGGCTGAGTATGTAGCTGCTGCTAGCTGCTGCTCACAGTTGGTTTGGATGATTTCCACTCTGCGAGATTTTGGGTTGTTCTTTCCTACCAGAGTTCCTTTGTTTTGCGACAGCACCAGTGCTATTAGTGTAGGGAAAAACCCATGTCTTCATTCAAAAACCAAACACATTGATGTGCGCTTTCACTTTTTGCGGGATCAATATGAGAAAGGTGTCATTGACCTTGTTCATGTTGATACCCATCAGCAGTTGGCTGACATTTTCACCAAACCCCTAGATCAGTCTACTTTTGAGCGTTTACGAGGGGATTTGGGTGTTGTGTATCCTTTCTAGGATATTTTGCGTCAGTTTTCTTTCTTCTTTACTCTTTTCTTGAGTCCTTTTTGTGTGTGTTCATACCATACATATTCACATATCACACTTTTGAGCCTGCTTCTGTTATATGATTGAACTGCTTTACTTATTCTAGCTGGTACATGCTTTTGCTTACTTGTCGATGATCATGCTTTGCTTCAGTTCATTTGATATGTCTGATATCTGTCATATGCATGGCTTTTACACTTTAAACTTGAAAAATGATCACCATTGCTTCTGGTAACTAGCATGTGTAGGCTGAGTGCTTTTGCTATCTGTTACATGCCTTGTAGCTAGTTCATCTCATAGATGCAGATATGCAACTTGGACATCTTTATGCTTTAACATGGAAAATATGCTATAAAAATGATAAAGAATCAAAAATGAATGAAAATTCCATGCCCTTTTATGCTTGAGTTGAAAAGATCCAAGTGGATTTGCTTTGTCGCATTGCATTGTTCTGGACTGCTTACCATAGCACTTTGGTATGAACTAGGACAGTGTAATCTATGCCAAGACCAATGTCTTAAGCTTCCGATGGTCCAGTTCTGGCCTAGGCTTGACTTGGTCGGTTAGCATAAGGTTTGACATGCAAATAACCCTTGGCAAAAATGAAAAAGGAAAATGAAAAAGCCTGAAAATTAAAAAGACAACAAGTTTGCTGAAGCACTTTGTTTTGGACAATGCTTATCTTGGTAGATATCAGTTAGCTTCTGCATCTCATGTTTTACCTTGCTTGTTAACTGGAAAATGTGGTGATGCTTTTGTTTGCAAAAACTGAAAAATGCGTGCTAATGACTTTTTTTTAGATATCATCTGTTGCACTGATCATGCCATGTGTCTTAGACAGTATGTCTTTTGCTATACTTGTTAGATGTTGTAATTGCAGTCAATCATATCTGAGAAGCATGCTTTCTACACTCCACCTGCACCCCAGTTGCATTCATTGCATATTTTGAGGGGGAGTTGCATTTCAGGGGGAGTCAGTGTCATTTTTAGAGTGCTTGATGAGTTCACTTGTCAACAAGGGGGAGAAATTTTGGTATAAGAGTTTAAGGGGGAGTTTTGGCTTTCTCTGGGATTTGTTTCAGGGGGAGTTTTTGTCCCGTTTGTCCTTACTCTTTTGATATCCTTGTTGATGTTTCTGAGACTGCACTCGTTTTTGAGTTTTGACTTTTGGTTAAACATAATGACCGTCTCTTGCTTTTGTTCGGTTTTTTGGTCATTAGGGTTAAACTTTTACTTTATTTTCTTCTTCTTTGTTTTCTTGTGTTTTGTTTTCGTGTTTCCACAGTTGCTTGCAGGTTCTGAAGAGCAGATGAAGTGAAGTGTTGACAATGCACTCATCAAGGGGGAGATTGAGGAGCCATGCTGAATAGCGTGGGCCTCATGGCTCCAGATGTGATGAGTCATTGTCAACGATAGTCAAAGAGGACTGAAAAGAGAGAGAAGACCTGTTGCGTCTGGGCCGCGTGTGACTCAGGTACACGGGCAGCAAGCGACTGTCGGGCAGAGGAGGCCGCGAAGTCGGGCTGGTCCAATCCGGGTACATGGGCTAGGAGCAGCAGAGGATCCACTGGGCTGTTGACCAGGATTGACTCAGGTACACGGGCGGTGAGCGATTGCCGGGCTGAGAGAGCTGCGGAGTCGGGCCGGCCCAATCCGGGTACCTGGTGCAAAGTCGGTGGAGGCTTTGTCAGTTTCGGCGAAAAACTGACGACCGCTGATCTCGCATCGGATTGTCCAGAAGAGAAGCCGTAGTCACTACGAAAGCTTAGCTTCTGGATAAGTCATCTGTAAATAGGAGTTTACTAGTTTGTCCCTAGGCCCACAGTCTGTCAGTCGAGTCTGTAAAAATATCCTAAGGGCAGTTCAGTCTTTTCCATTTATTTTCAGCATCTGTAAAAACCCCAGGGGTATTTCTGCATTTTACCCTCTTATTGGGCTGCCTATAAATAGGCCCCAATCCCTAGGGTTAGGGAAAAACTCTACTTTGGCTGGTTATTCTTGTAGCTACTATGTCATATTTACTGCTTTAAATATTCTCAGTTTCATCCTGTTTATAATCTGGAAAATGCACAGGGCAGCGAAGGTTTTGGTATGTCCTGGCGCATGAATCCTTTTTGGTCTGATTCATTTTTGTGAGGTTTTTTGTGATGATTTCTCTATAGAACTTGAGGTTGATGTTTATACAACTTTTGTTGTGGATGATTTGAATGTTCCATTTTTGAAGTTTGCACTCTGTTTGAATGTTTGCATCTTGATGTTCTTGTGTATCAAAAGTGCAATGGCACAACTGAAGTGAGTATCACAGGAACTGACAGAACAAAAAAAATACAGAGTTGCATTTGGAAGTTTTTCTGGTTGATGCGAATCAATTTGAGTTCTCAAGATTTATCCTGACTTTATCTTCTATCTGGCTGTTTCTCACCAAATCAATGGTCATCACTCTTGTTCATTACTGATGAGATCAAAAGAGTAATGGGACCTTGATTTTCAGAGGACAAAATATTTCTGAATACTGAATCAGATTTTGAATCTGAGTGTATGTTTCAGTTCTCATTCTGAATACTTTTCTTGATATATGCTCTATCATAATCAGTCTAGATTCTCAAAATGCTTTGCTACAAATTATGACTGAAGGATGAGAGCTATATCTATTTCTCTTCAACTGAAACTGGTTTTGTTCTTGATTTCTGAGGTTCAGGAATCTTACATTTAATTATCTGCTGAAATCGATTGTGTCATGAGATTTACTTTGTAATATCATACACATATCAGATGCGGACATAATTCTGTTTGAACCGTGAAACAAATTTGATTCGTCTCTAATTGAAATATATGTTCAAAAAGAAATGCAGTAGGAATATCTCAACTGTTCTGAAATATTCACTGAAAAGTACTGCTGCTCATCTGAAAAGCTGACTGTTCTGGAATCCCTTTTTCAGATAATTGCTGAACTCAGATCAGAGTTGTAACAGTTTACTTTTTCTGTGTTTCTGATGCAAGTTTGTTGAGAATACAAATTTGTTTTCAGTTTCCCACTCTGAATACTCAGTGTTGATTTGCTGATTCAAACATTCACTTCATGGAGTCTTTTGATTCAGAAGTATAGAAGTGTTTTGAATATGCACTGAGTAGTATATGATCTGAAACAATTTGTGTGTCTCTCAGATTGAATTCAGCAAGTATTGTCTCTGATTTATTATTCTGAAATTCAGTCTTGGTCATTATCATTTTGAACATGATTTTTCTTGAGATACAGTTTCAGTTCTGAAGTAGTTGTGAGTCATCAATCCTTGAAAAGTTTATAAAGAGCAAAACCAGTCAAAAGCAAGATTCTGAACAGAGTTTGTCAAAGTCTGCATTGAAATATTTGGAAGCTGAATAATCTGCTACTATTTCTGGCTTCGCTCTGCACAGGCTTCATCAAGTACCTAACAGGAGACAACTTTGAACAGTAACCTCTCAAACTCAGATAAATTGCTGTGATGATTTATTTCTGTGAAGTTTGATCTGTCATGATTTGAATGCTTTATTTAATCTGCCTAGTTAGCACTGTGTGGGTGTCTTTTCGATTAGGACACTGGTTGTTTTTAGGCTAGATCTTTTTAGGTCTTGTTGATTTGTTTACTTTTCCCTGCTAAGTCTGTCGAGGTGCGTTGGGTACTGGGAGCAGGCCATTAATTCAAAAGAATTTTTTTTGGCGCCCATTCACCCCCCCTCTGGTCGCTACTTTCGGTCCTACAAGTGGTATCAGAGCCTGGTTAGGGTTTTTCCATACCTTAACCGGTTCTAAACCCCAGTAGTGATCATGACATCTCCTGGCAAGGTCCCGTCCTTGGAAGCTTATGGCTATAATTATTGGAAGACTCGCATGCGAGCCTATCTCATGAGCCAAAGCTCGGACATCTGGGACATTTGCGTTGACGCTACGTTTGTCATATTGCCAGTTGCTGAGCGTGGTACTCCTGGTATCATCGCTCAGCATGTGAACAATAGCAAAGCTGTGAACATCTTGTTTTCTGGTTTAGGTCCCACTGAATTTGAGCGTGTGAGCCATCTCTCCACTGCGAGAGAGATCTGGGCTACCCTCCAGGCACACCATGAGGGGACAGCTCAGGTCAAGGCTCGGCTCTATCAGACCTACCGGCGTGAGTACGAGAACTTCACACAAAAGTCGGGTGAATCTGTTGAAGCGTTGTTTGGTCGTTTTCAGTCGATCATAAACAAGCTTCGGGACAACAAGGCTGAGGGTGTTCAGTTAGTCTCAGATCACGAACAGGCGCTCAAGGTTCTTCATACCTTGGACCCAAAGATCTGGGAGATCAAGGTATCCTCTATCATTGAGAGCACTTCTTATGATACCTTGACCATTTCTGACTTGTTTAGCAAGCTGAAGGCCACCGAGGTTGATACCCAGTTGAGATCAAATCTCACTGGCTCTGGATCAAAGTCTCTGGCCCTTGCTACACCCTCTGTTGATCCCTCTTCTGTGAGTTGTGTTGGGTTCTCTTTGATGTCTATCACTGAGGATCAGCTTGAGTCGTTGGGAGATGATGATTTGTGTCTTTTTAACAACCGGGTGCGTCGTGTCTATGATAAGAGGATGTTCAAAAGACACGGCACAAAGACCGGATGCTTTGAGTGTGGTGATCCAGGACACTTCATCGCCGACTGCCCCAAGCGCAATGGCCACAAGAAGGGCACAGGTGGTGGCTTCCACGACTCCGGCAAGCACGACAGCTCCTCCTTCAACAAGGGCAAGCCAAAGACCAGATTCTTCAGAAAGGCCCTGAAGGACTACCGGCGAGAGAACAAGAAGCGCGACAAGGCCTTCTTCGCTGAGATGGAGAAGAGCTACTCCAAGCGGTCCACATCTTCTTCCTCTTCATCGAGCTCAAGCGATGAGGAGATCATCATCAGGAAGGGGAAGGACAAGGACGATCCAGCAGGCCTTTGCTTCATGGCCTTCGGGGACAGACCGAAGAGCCGCTCACACCAGCGCCGAAGATCCCGCAAGAGTTTCTACTCAATGGCTCTTGGGGATAAGAAAGAGAAGAGCTCCTCCGATGACTCCGACGACGACGACAACGAAAAGGTATCATCCTATGAACGCGAAATCGTTGATTTACTTGAAAGCAATCGTCAGGAGTTAAAGTATCGGGAAAAACTGCTTAGAGGGGCTAAGAAGAGGATAGATGAGTTAGAGAGTGAGCTTGCCGTGGCCAACGGCAGAATTGAGAGTCTATCTTCTTCCCCTTGCTTGGGTGATAGCAGTGAGTGCCCAAAGTGTGAGGTGCTTCTGTGTGACCTGTCGACTCTGAAGTCCAGGTACACAGAAAGGGTTGATGAGAGGGACGCTTTGGCCACTGAGCTTGAAAGCGCTCAGCTGGAGCTGAAAGATGCTCAAGCCACTGTCATCGTACCCTGTGCTGATTGCCCATCTCATCTTGCTAGTTTAGCTGAGCTGAAAGCCAAGGGCGATGAGCATCTAGGTGATTTGGAGAGGATGAGAGCTGAGCTAGCGCAGACTAGGCTAGAGCTTGAGACATTGTCAGTTCCACCCACTGTCTGTGAGAACTGTCTGTCTCTTAGAATGGAGTTGATTAAGCTGAAAGCCGAGAAGTCTGTCCAGATAGATAGCGAGTGTGAGACCTGCTTGTCTCAGGTGGAGGTTCTAGCTGCCTTGAGAGAGGAGCTAGCTGATTCTCAGAATGAGAACTTTTACCTCCGTTCTATCCTGAGTTGGATCAGTGCCAGAGAGCCTCAGCTCGGCATGATGATCCAGCAGTTCAAGAGGCAGGATGGGTTTGGGGTGGGTTACACCTATACCAAGGCTGACTTTGAGAGTGCCATTAGCCGGGCAGTGGAGTGGAGTAAAATGACTCCTGAGCAGAGATATCCCAAGACCCATTCCACTGAGTCTTCCCAGGCTTGTCAGCCCAAGGATGGAGTGATCCATGAACCACCCAAAGCTCCACCCAAGAAACCCATCTGGGTTCCAAAGCCCAAACTCCTCCACACTTCTCTTGACTCTCTTCCTGGACCCTCTCAACCCAAGAAGCCGACACCAAACACCACTAAGCCCAAGAACCCCAAGCCTCAATCACATTCCAAGAAGCCCACCTATCATTGTCAGTACTGTCAGAGAGACGGGCATCTTGCGGAGTTTTGCTTCAGGAGGAAGCGGGTTGAGAGAGCAGAGCGTGCTCGTGGTGGTCAGGAGCAGTTCTACCAGCAGGGTGGTAGACTGCATGTTCCTCGACGCGGGGAGAGGCTGGAGGCCAGGCCGCGTCGTGTAGGTGGTGGTAGAGGAGACGGCTTTCATGCCCGTGCTCCAGATGGTGGTGCTCGTTCCGGTAGAGCTCCAGGCCGTTTTGGCTACGGACCTGGACCTCGTAGCCAAGGTTTTAGGCAGAACCGAGGACCGCGCTTTGAGCCGCGTTATGGTCCAAGCTTTTCTAATGATTTCTGCTTTCCGTCTTTTGAGCAGATGGCTCGACACTGGTTTAGCTCTTTTGCTAAACCCGGTACCGGACCATTTGCTCCCACTTACAACCACTGATTGTGCAGGATCGGGGACTGGAGGACGTTTGGATCATGGACTCAGGATGCTCTCGCCACATGACGGGACATCGCAGATGGTTCTCCAGTCTCACTCCCCCGAGCTCCAAAGAGTACATCACCTTCGGGAACAGTGGTCAAGGGAAAGTAAGTGGCATTGGCTCAATTCGCATTTCAGACCATTTTTCATTGAAGAACGTTGCTTTGGTTGGAAACTTGAACTTTAATTAGATTTCTGTTTCGCAACTTCTTGAGGATGGTTTGGAGGTGCGTTTTAAGAAGGGCAATTCTTCTGTGTTTGATTCTAGAGGGTCTTTGATTTGCCAGATATTACCTTTCGGTAAAGTTTTTCGGATTGACTTCTCTAGTTCCTTTGGCCCTTCTCGCTGTTTAATTGCTGGATCTTCTTCTGAGCTCTGGAAGTGACATAGGAGGTTAGGCCATTTGAGTTTTGACCTGCTAGTCAGGTTGAGCTCTATGGACCTCATCCGAGGATTGCCCAAGCTTAAGATGGAGAAGGATCTAGTTTGCCATCACTGTCGTCACGGGAAAATGGTTGCCGCTTCTCACTCACCTGTGACTCAGGTGATGACTTCGTATCCGGGCGAGCTATTACACATGGACACTGTCGGTCCAGCTCGGGTACGCTCAGTCGGTGGGAAGTGGTACGTACTTGTGATTGTTGACGACTTTTCTCGATTCTCGTGGGTTTTCTTTTTGGAGTCTAAGGATGAAACTTTTCAATTTGTTCATGACCTGATTTTGAAGCTGAAGAATGAGAACAATGGTCGGATGCGAGCAATTCGCTCCGACAATGGCTCTGAGTTCAAGAACTCTCAGTTCGTCAGCTTTTGTAGTGATCAGGGTCTTGACCATCAGTTTTCTGCTCCTTACACTCCCCCACAGAATGGCGTTGTGGAACGAAAGAACCGCACGCTAGTCGAGATGGCCAGGACGATGCTCGATGAGCACAGGACTCCTAGGCGCTTTTGGGCTGAAGCCATGAACACGGCTTGCTATCTGGCCAACCGCATTTTTCTTAGAGCTTACCTGGGTAAGACCTCATATGAGTTGCGGTTTGGCAGACAGCCCAAGGTGAGCCACTTGCGAGCGTTTGGCTGCAAGTGCTTTGTGCTCAAGAAGGGAGGGCATTTGGACAAGTTTGAGTCTCGTTGCTGGGATGGTGTTTTTCTTGGTTACGCTTTGCATTCTCGAGGCTTCCGTGTTTGGAACCTCGACTCCCAGCAGCTTGTCGAGACTTGCGAGGTTTCTTTTGATGAGTCCTTGCCTTTTTCAACTCCTTCTTTTGAGCTTTCTGGTGATGGTGAGCTCGGAGAGTCCATCTTCGAGGAAGATGAGGATACTCCAGCTACTGATGAGGGTGGGCCTTCTGCACCTCCTGCAGAGCCCACACCTTCTGAGACTTCGACTGAGGACGAGGGCGGACCTCTGATCACTTCTTCCACTTCGATCGAGCCCCCTCAGTCGAGTCCAGAGGTGCCAGCTGCTGACTCCGGTGAGGTGACTTCCGATCACCAGGGATCCCGAGCAGTTCAGCGTGATCACCCCTCAGAGCTCATCATCGGTGATTTGTCTACAAGAACTTTGCGTTCGTCTGTTGACTCTCTTGCTGTGTTTGCTGAATCTGCTTTTGTTGCATCTTTTGAGCCCAAAGACATTTCTCATGCTCTTTCTGACTCGAACTGGATTAATGCCATGCAAGAAGAGCTTGAGAATTTTGTCCGCAATCGGGTTTGGACTCTAGTAGAGCTGCCACCAGGATGCAACCCCATAGGCACCAAGTGGGTGTTCAAGAACAAGCAAGGTGAAGATGGGGTTGTGGTGCGCAACAAAGCTCGACTAGTTGCCCAGGGTTTTTGCCAGAAGGAAGGTATTGATTTTGAAGAAACCTTCGCTCCCGTTGCCCGTCTTGAGTCCATTCGCATTCTTTTAGCTTTTGCCGCTTCGAAGGGTTTTAAACTTTTTCAAATGGACGTCAAGAGTGCTTTTCTGAACGGGTACATAGAGGAGGAGGTTTATGTTAGGCAGCCCCCCGGTTTTGAGAACCCCAAGTTTCCTAGACATGTTTTTAAATTGCAGAAAGCTTTATACGGGTTAAAGCAAGCCCCCAGGGCTTGGTATGACCGGTTAAAGCAGTTTTTGTTGGGGAAGGGCTTTGTGATGGGTTCTGTGGATAAGACTCTCTTCTTGCTCAGAGATGCTTCAGATTTTTTAGTCGCTCAGATTTACGTGGACGATATTATTTTTGGCGGTACTACTAATGATCTTGTGTCCAAGTTTTCTAAGCAGATGCACAGCGAGTTTGAGATGAGCCTCATGGGTGAGCTCAAGTACTTTCTAGGGCTCCAGATCAAGCAGACCAAGGACGGCACCTTCATCCACCAAGGTAAGTACACTCGTGACATGTTGAAAAAATTTGACTTTGGTGGTGAGCTGAAGCCGCAGATGACCCCGATGGGCACTTCTGGGGGTCTGGACAAGGATGAGAGCGGCGTCAAGGTCAACGAGAGAGAGTTTCGAGGGATGATCGGTTCACTACTGTACTTGACGGCAACAAGGCCAGACATACAGTTCGCCGTGGGACTGTGCGCGCGCTTCCAGTCTTCACCACGCGCGTCTCATCGACAGGCTGTCAAGCGCATCTTCAGGTATCTTACCTATGCGCCTGATCTTGGTCTTTATTATTCAGCATCATCATCTCTTGATTTATCTGGTTTTTCGGACGCTGACTTTGGTGGGTGCCGGTTGGATCGCAAGTCGACTTCCGGTACTTGCCAGTTTCTTGGTTCGTCTCTTGTCTCTTGGTCTTCTCGAAAGCAATCTGGAGTTGCTCTTTCGACCACAGAGGCTGAGTATGTAGCTGCTGCTAGCTGCTGCTCACAGTTGGTTTGGATGATTTCCACTCTTCGAGATTTTGGGTTGTTCTTTCCTACCAGAGTTCCTTTGTTTTGCGACAGCACCAGTGCTATTAGTGTAGGGAAAAACCCATGTCTTCATTCAAAAACCAAACACATTGATGTGCGCTTTCACTTTTTGCGGGATCAATATGAGAAAGGTGTCATTGACCTTGTTCATGTTGATACCCATCAGCAGTTGGCTGACATTTTCACCAAACCCCTAGATCAGTCTACTTTTGAGCGTTTACGAGGGGATTTGGGTGTTGTGTATCCTTTCTAGGATATTTTGCGTCAGTTTTCTTTCTTCTTTACTCTTTTCTTGAGTCCTTTTTGTGTGTGTTCATACCATACATATTCACATATCACACTTTTGAGCCTGCTTCTGTTATATGATTGAACTGCTTTACTTATTCTAGCTGGTACATGCTTTTGCTTACTTGTCGATGATCATGCTTTGCTTCAGTTCATTTGATATGTCTGATATCTGTCATATGCATGGCTTTTACACTTTAAACTTGAAAAATGATCACCATTGCTTCTGGTAACTAGCATGTGTAGGCTGAGTGCTTTTGCTATCTGTTACATGCCTTGTAGCTAGTTCATCTCATAGATGCAGATATGCAACTTGGACATCTTTATGCTTTAACATGGAAAATATGCTATAAAAATGATAAAGAATCAAAAATGAATGAAAATTACATGCCCTTTTATGCTTGAGTTGAAAAGATCCAAGTGGATTTGCTTTGTCGCATTGCATTGTTCTGGACTGCTTACCATAGCACTTTGGTATGAACTAGGACAGTGTAATCTATGCCAAGACCAATGTCTTAAGCTTCCGATGGTCCAGTTCTGGCCTAGGCTTGACTTGGTCGGTTAGCATAAGGTTTGACATGCAAATAACCCTTGGCAAAAATGAAAAAGGAAAATGAAAAAGCCTGAAAATTAAAAAGACAACAAGTTTGCTGAAGCACTTTGTTTTGGACAATGCTTATCTTGGTAGGTATCAGTTAGCTTCTGCATCTCATGTTTTACCTTGCTTGTTAACTGGAAAATGTGGTGATGCTTTGTTTGCAAAAACTGAAAAATGCGTGCTAATGACTTTTTTTTAGATATCATCTGTTGCACTGATCATGCCATGTGTCTTAGACAGTATGTCTTTTGCTATACTTGTTAGATGCTGTAATTGCAGTCAATCATATCTGAGAAGCATGCTTTCTACACTCCACATGCACCCCAGTTGCATTCATTGCATATTTTGAGGGGGAGTTGCATTTCAGGGGGAGTCAGTGTCATTTTTAGAGTGCTTGATGAGTTCACTTGTCAACAAGGGGGAGAAATTTTGGTATAAGAGTTTAAGGGGGAGTTTGGCTTTCTCTGGGATTTGTTTCAGGGGGAGTTTTTGTCCCGTTTGTCCTTACTCTTTTGATATCCTTGTTGATGTTTCTGAGACTGCACTCGTTTTTGAGTTTTGACTTTTGGTTAAACATAATGACCGTCTCTTGCTTTTGTTCGGTTTTTTGGTCATTAGGGTTAAACTTTTACTTTATTTTCTTCTTCTTTGTTTTCTTGTGTTTTGTTTTCGTGTTTCCACAGTTGCTTGCAGGTTCTGAAGAGCAGATGAAGTGAAGTGTTGACAATGCACTCATCAAGGGGGAGATTGAGGAGCCATGCTGAATAGCGTGGGCCTCATGGCTCCAGATGTGATGAGTCATTGTCAACGATAGTCAAAGAGGACTGAAAAGAGAGAGAAGACCTGTTGCGTCTGGGCCGCGTGTGACTCAGGTACACGGGCAGCAAGCGACTGTCGGGCAGAGGAGGCCGCGAAGTCGGGCTGGTCCAATCCGGGTACATGGGCTAGGAGCAGCAGAGGATCCACTGGGCTGTTGACCAGGATTGACTCAGGTACACGGGCGGTGAGCGATTGCCGGGCTGAGAGAGCTGCGGAGTCGGGCCGGCCCAATCCGGGTACCTGGTGCAAAGTCGGTGGAGGCTTTGTCAGTTTCGGCGAAAAACTGACGACCGCTGATCTCGCATCGGATTGTCCAGAAGAGAAGCCGTAGTCACTACGAAAGCTTAGCTTCTGGATAAGTCATCTGTAAATAGGAGTTTACTAGTTTGTCCCTAGGCCCACAGTCTGTCAGTCGAGTCTGTAAAAATATCCTAAGGGCAGTTCAGTCTTTTCCATTTATTTTCAGCATCTGTAAAAACCCCAGGGGTATTTCTGCATTTTACCCTCTTATTGGGCTGCCTATAAATAGGCCCCAATCCCTAGGGTTAGGGAAAAACTCTACTTTGGCTGGTTATTCTTGTAGCTACTATGTCATATTTACTGCTTTAAATATTCTCAGTTTCATCCTGTTTATAATCTGGAAAATGCACAGGGCAGCGAAGGTTTTGGTATGTCCTGGCGCATGAATCCTTTTTGGTCTGATTCATTTTTGTGAGGTTTTTTGTGATGATTTCTCTATAGAACTTGAGGTTGATGTTTATACAACTTTTGTTGTGGATGATTTGAATGTTCCATTTTTGAAGTTTGCACTCTGTTTGAATGTTTGCATCTTGATGTTCTTGTGTATCAAAAGTGCAATGGCACAACTGAAGTGAGTATCACAGGAACTGACAGAACAAAAAAAATACAGAGTTGCATTTGGAAGTTTTTCTGGTTGATGCGAATCAATTTGAGTTCTCAAGATTTATCCTGACTTTATCTTCTATCTGGCTGTTTCTCACCAAATCAATGGTCATCACTCTTGTTCATTACTGATGAGATCAAAAGAGTAATGGGACCTTGATTTCAGAGGACAAAATATTTCTGAATACTGAATCAGATTTTGAATCTGAGTGTATGTTTCAGTTCTCATTCTGAATACTTTTCTTGATATATGCTCTATCATAATCAGTCTAGATTCTCAAAATGCTTTGCTACAAATTATGACTGAAGGATGAGAGCTATATCTATTTCTCTTCAACTGAAACTGGTTTTGTTCTTGATTTCTGAGGTTCAGGAATCTTACATTTAATTATCTGCTGAAATCGATTGTGTCATGAGATTTACTTTGTAATATCATACACATATCAGATGCGGACATAATTCTGTTTGAACTGTGAAACAAATTTGATTCGTCTCTAATTGAAATATATGTTCAAAAAGAAATGCAGTAGGAATATCTCAACTGTTCTGAAATATTCACTGAAAAGTACTGCTGCTCATCTGAAAAGCTGACTGTTCTGGAATCCCTTTTTCAGATAATTGCTGAACTCAGATCAGAGTTGTAACAGTTTACTTTTTCTGTGTTTCTGATGCAAGTTTGTTGAGAATACAAATTTGTTTTCAGTTTCCCACTCTGAATACTCAGTGTTGATTTGCTGATTCAAACATTCACTTCATGGAGTCTTTTGATTCAGAAGTATAGAAGTGTTTTGAATATGCACTGAGTAGTATATGATCTGAAACAATTTGTGTGTCTCTCAGATTGAATTCAGCAAGTATTGTCTCTGATTTATTATTCTGAAATTCAGTCTTGGTCATTATCATTTTGAACATGATTTTTCTTGAGATACAGTTTCAGTTCTGAAGTAGTTGTGAGTCATCAATCCTTGAAAAGTTTATAAGAGCAAAACCAGTCAAAAGCAAGATTCTGAACAGAGTTTGTCAAAGTCTGCATTGAAATATTTGGAAGCTGAATAATCTGCTACTATTTCTGGCTTCGCTCTGCACAGGCTTCATCAAGTACCTAACAGGAGACAACTTTGAACAGTAACCTCTCAAACTCAGATAAATTGCTGTGATGATTTATTTCTGTGAAGTTTGATCTGTCATGATTTGAATGCTTTATTTAATCTGCCTGTTAGCACTGTGTGGGTGTCTTTTCGATTAGGACACTGGTTGTTTTTAGGCTAGATCTTTTTAGGTCTTGTTGATTTGTTTACTTTTCCCTGCTAAGTCTGTCGAGGTGCGTTGGGTACTGGGAGCAGGCCATTAATTCAAAAGAATTTTTTTGGCGCCCATTCACCCCCCCTCTGGTCGCTACTTTCGGTCCTACAAGTGGTATCAGAGCCTGGTTAGGGTTTTTTCCATACCTTAACCGGTTCTAAACCCCAGTAGTGATCATGACATCTCCTGGCAAGGTCCCGTCCTTGGAAGCTTATGGCTATAATTATTGGAAGACTCGCATGCGAGCCTATCTCATGAGCCAAAGCTCGGACATCTGGGACATTTGCGTTGACGCTACGTTTGTCATATTGCCAGTTGCTGAGCGTGGTACTCCTGGTATCATCGCTCAGCATGTGAACAATAGCAAAGCTGTGAACATCTTGTTTTCTGGTTTAGGTCCCACTGAATTTGAGCGTGTGAGCCATCTCTCCACTGCGAGAGAGATCTGGGCTACCCTCCAGGCACACCATGAGGGGACAGCTCAGGTCAAGGCTCGGCTCTATCAGACCTACCGGCGTGAGTACGAGAACTTCACACAAAAGCCGGGTGAATCTGTTGAAGCGTTGTTTGGTCGTTTTCAGTCGATCATAAACAAGCTTCGGGACAACAAGGCTGAGGGTGTTCAGTTAGTCTCAGATCACGAACAGGCGCTCAAGGTTCTTCATACCTTGGACCCAAAGATCTGGGAGATCAAGGTATCCTCTATCATTGAGAGCACTTCTTATGATACCTTGACCATTTCTGACTTGTTTAGCAAGCTGAAGGCCACCGAGGTTGATACCCAGTTGAGATCAAATCTCACTGGCTCTGGATCAAGTCTCTGGCCCTTGCTACACCTCTGTTGATCCCTCTTCTGTGAGTTGTGTTGGGTTCTCTTTGATGTCTATCACTGAGGATCAGCTTGAGTCGTTGGGAGATGATGATTTGTGTCTTTTTAACAACCGGGTGCGTCGTGTCTATGATAAGAGGATGTTCAAAAGACACGGCACAAAGACCGGATGCTTTGAGTGTGGTGATCCAGGACACTTCATCGCCGACTGCCCCAAGCGCAATGGCCACAAGAAGGGCACAGGTGGTGGCTTCCACGACTCCGGCAAGCACGACAGCTCCTCCTTCAACAAGGGCAAGCCAAAGACCAGATTCTTCAGAAAGGCCCTGAAGGACTACCGGCGAGAGAACAAGAAGCGCGACAAGGCCTTCTTCGCTGAGATGGAGAAGAGCTACTCCAAGCGGTCCACATCTTCTTCCTCTTCATCGAGCTCAAGCGATGAGGAGATCATCATCAGGAAGGGGAAGGACAAGGACGATCCAGCAGGCCTTTGCTTCATGGCCTTCGGGGACAGACCGAAGAGCCGCTCACACCAGCGCCGAAGATCCCGCAAGAGTTTCTACTCAATGGCTCTTGGGGATAAGAAAGAGAAGAGCTCCTCCGATGACTCCGACGACGACGACAACGAAAAGGTATCATCCTATGAACGCGAAATCGTTGATTTACTTGAAAGCAATCGTCAGGAGTTAAAGTATCGGGAAAAACTGCTTAGAGGGGCTAAGAAGAGGATAGATGAGTTAGAGAGTGAGCTTGCCGTGGCCAACGGCAGAATTGAGAGTCTATCTTCTTCCCCTTGCTTGGGTGATAGCAGTGAGTGCCCAAAGTGTGAGGTGCTTCTGTGTGACCTGTCGACTCTGAAGTCCAGGTACACAGAAAGGGTTGATGAGAGGGACGCTTTGGCCACTGAGCTTGAAAGCGCTCAGCTGGAGCTGAAAGATGCTCAAGCCACTGTCATCGTACCCTGTGCTGATTGCCCATCTCATCTTGCTAGTTTAGCTGAGCTGAAAGCCAAGGGCGATGAGCATCTAGGTGATTTGGAGAGGATGAGAGCTGAGCTAGCGCAGACTAGGCTAGAGCTTGAGACATTGTCAGTTCCACCCACTGTCTGTGAGAACTGTCTGTCTCTTAGAATGGAGTTGATTAAGCTGAAAGCCGAGAAGTCTGTCCAGATAGATAGCGAGTGTGAGACCTGCTTGTCTCAGGTGGAGGTTCTAGCTGCCTTGAGAGAGGAGCTAGCTGATTCTCAGAATGAGAACTTTTACCTCCGTTCTATCCTGAGTTGGATCAGTGCCAGAGAGCCTCAGCTCGGCATGATGATCCAGCAGTTCAAGAGGCAGGATGGGTTTGGGGTGGGTTACACCTATACCAAGGCTGACTTTGAGAGTGCCATTAGCCGGGCAGTGGAGTGGAGTAAAATGACTCCTGAGCAGAGATATCCCAAGACCCATTCCACTGAGTCTTCCCAGGCTTGTCAGCCCAAGGATGGAGTGATCCATGAACCACCCAAAGCTCCACCCAAGAAACCCATCTGGGTTCCAAAGCCCAAACTCCTCCACACTTCTCTTGACTCTCTTCCTGGACCCTCTCAACCCAAGAAGCCGACACCAAACACCACTAAGCCCAAGAACCCCAAGCCTCAATCACATTCCAAGAAGCCCACCTATCATTGTCGAGTACTGTCAGAGAGACGGGCATCTTGCGGAGTTTTGCTTCAGGAGGAAGCGGGTTGAGAGAGCAGAGCGTGCTCGTGGTGGTCAGGAGCAGTTCTACCAGCAGGGTGGTAGACTGCATGTTCCTCGACGCGGGGAGAGGCTGGAGGCCAGGCCGCGTCGTGTAGGTGGTGGTAGAGGAGACGGCTTTCATGCCCGTGCTCCAGATGGTGGTGCTCGTTCCGGTAGAGCTCCAGGCCGTTTTGGCTACGGACCTGGACCTCGTAGCCGAGGTTTTAGGCAGAACCGAGGACCGCGCTTTGAGCCGCGTTATGGTCCAAGCTTTTCTAATGATTTCTGCTTTCCGTCTTTTGAGCAGATGGCTCGACACTGGTTTAGCTCTTTTGCTAAACCCGGTGCCGGACCATTTGCTCCCACTTACAACCACTGATTGTGCAGGATCGGGGACTGGAGGACGTTTGGATCATGGACTCAGGATGCTCTCGCCACATGACGGGACATCGCAGATGGTTCTCCAGTCTCACTCCCCCGAGCTCCAAAGAGTACATCACCTTCGGGAACAGTGGTCAAGGGAAAGTAAGTGGCATTGGCTCAATTCGCATTTCAGACCATTTTTCATTGAAGAACGTTGCTTTGGTTGGAAACTTGAACTTTAATTTGATTTCTGTTTCGCAACTTCTTGAGGATGGTTTGGAGGTGCGTTTTAAGAAGGGCAATTCTTCTGTGTTTGATTCTAGAGGGTCTTTGATTTGCCAGATATTACCTTTCGGTAAAGTTTTTCGGATTGACTTCTCTAGTTCCTTTGGCCCTTCTCGCTGTTTAATTGCTGGATCTTCTTCTGAGCTCTGGAAGTGGCATAGGAGGTTAGGCCATTTGAGTTTTGACCTGCTAGTCAGGTTGAGCTCTATGGACCTCATCCGAGGATTGCCCAAGCTTAAGATGGAGAAGGATCTAGTTTGCCATCCCTGTCGTCACGGGAAAATGGTTGCCGCTTCTCACTCACCTGTGACTCAGGTGATGACTTCGTATCCGGGCGAGCTATTACACATGGACATCTGTCGGTCCAGCTCGGGTACGCTCAGTCGGTGGGAAGTGGTACGCACTTGTGATTGTTGACGACTTTTCTCGATTCTCGTGGGTTTTCTTTTTGGAGTCTAAGGATGAAACTTTTCAATTTGTTCATGACCTGATTTTGAAGCTGAAGAATGAGAACAATGGTCGGATGCGAGCAATTCGCTCCGACAATGGCTCTGAGTTCAAGAACTCTCAGTTCGTCAGCTTTTGTAGTGATCAGGGTCTTGACCATCAGTTTTCGGCTCCTTACACTCCCCCACAGAATGGCGTTGTGGAACGAAAGAACCGCACGCTAGTCGAGATGGCCAGGACGATGCTCGATGAGCACAGGACTCCTAGGCGCTTTTGGGCTGAAGCCATGAACACGGCTTGCTATCTGGCCAACCGCATTTTTCTTAGAGCTTACCTGGGTAAGACCTCATATGAGTTGCGGTTTGGCAGACAGCCCAAGGTGAGCCACTTGCGAGCGTTTGGCTGCAAGTGCTTTGTGCTCAAGAAGGGAGGGCATTTGGACAAGTTTGAGTCTCGTTGCTGGGATGGTGTTTTTCTTGGTTACGCTTTGCATTCTCGAGGCTTCCGTGTTTGGAACCTTGACTCCCAGCAGCTTGTCGAGACTTGCGAGGTTTCTTTTGATGAGTCCTTGCCTTCTTCAACTCCTTCTTTTGAGCTTTCTGGTGATGGTGAGCTCGGAGAGTCCATCTTCGAGGAAGATGAGGATACTCCAGCTACTGATGAGGGTGGGCCTTCTGCACCTCCTGCAGAGCCCACACCTTCTGAGACTTCGACTGAGGACGAGGGCGGACCTCTGATCACTTCTTCCACTTCGATCGAGCCTCCTCAGTCGAGTCCAGAGGTGCCAGCTGCTGACTCCGGTGAGGTGACTTCAGATCACCAGGGATCCCGAGCAGTTCAGCGTGATCACCCCTCAGAGCTTATCATCGGTGATGTGTCTTCAAGAACCTTGCGTTCTTCTGTTGACTCTCTTGCTGTGTTTGCTGAATCTGCTTTTGTTGCATCTTTTGAGCCCAGAGACATTTCTCATGCTCTTTCTGACTCGAACTGGATTAATGCCATGCAAGAAGAGCTTGAGAATTTTGTCCGCAATCGGGTTTGGACACTAGTAGAGCTGCCACCAGGATGCAACCCCATAGGCACCAAGTGGGTGTTCAAGAACAAGCAAGGTGAAGATGGGGTTGTGGTGCGCAACAAAGCTCGACTAGTCGCCCAGGGTTTTTGCCAGAAGGAAGGTATTGATTTTGAAGAAACCTTCGCTCCTGTTGCCCGTCTTGAGTCCATTCGCATTCTTTTAGCTTTTGCCGCTTCGAAGGGTTTTAAGCTTTTTCAAATGGACGTCAAGAGTGCTTTTCTGAACGGGTACATAGAGGAGGAGGTTTATGTTAGGCAGCCCCCCGGTTTTCGAAAACCCCAAGTTTCCTCGACATGTTTTTAAATTGCAGAAAGCTTTGTACGGGTTAAAGCAAGCCCCAGGGCTTGGTATGACCGGTTAAAGCAGTTTTTGTTGGGGAAGGGCTTTGTGATGGGTTCTGTGGATAAGACTCTCTTCTTGCTCAGAGATGCTTCAGAATTTTTAGTCGCTCAGATTTACGTGGACGATATTATCTTTGGTGGTACTACTAACGATCTTGTGTCCAAGTTTTCTGAGCAGATGCACAGCGAGTTCGAGATGAGCCTCATGGGTGAGCTCAAGTACTTTCTAGGGCTCCAGATCAAGCAGACCAAGGACGGCACCTTCATCCACCAAGGTAAGTACACTCGTGACATGTTGAAAAAATTTGACTTTGGTGGTGAGCTGAAGCCGCAGATGACCCCAATGGGTACATCTGGGGGCCTAGACAAGGACGAGAGCGGCGTCAAGGTCAACGAGAGAGAGTTTCGAGGGATGATCGGTTCGCTGCTGTACTTGACGGCGACGAGGCCAGACATACAGTTCGCCGTGGGACTGTGCGCGCGCTTCCAGTCTTCACCTCGCGCGTCTCATCGGCAGGCTGTCAAGCGCATCTTCAGGTATCTCACTTATGCGCCTGATCTTGGTCTTTATTATTCAGCATCATCATCTCTTGATTTATCTGGTTTTTTCGGACGCTGACTTTGGTGGGTGTCGGTTGGATCGCAAGTCGACTTCCGGTACTTGCCAGTTTCTTGGTTTGTCTCTTGTCTCTTGGTCTTCTCGAAAGCAATCTGGAGTTGCTCTTTCGACCACAGAGGCTGAGTATGTAGCTGCTGCTAGCTGCTGCTCACAGTTGGTTTGGATGATTTCCACTCTGCGAGATTTTGGGTTGTTCTTTCCTACCAGAGTTCCTTTGTTTTGCGACAGCACCAGTGCTATTAGTGTAGGGAAAAACCCATGTCTTCATTCAAAAACCAAACACATTGATGTGCGCTTTCACTTTTTGCGGGATCAATATGAGAAAGGTGTCATTGACCTTGTTCATGTTGATACCCATCATCAGTTGGCTGACATTTTCACCAAACCCCTAGATCAGTCTACTTTTGAGCGTTTACGAGGGGATTTGGGTGTTGTGTATCCTTTCTAGGATATTTTGCGTCAGTTTTTCTTTCTTCTTTACTCTTTTCTTGAGTCTTTTTGTGTGTGTTCATATCATACATATTCACATATCACACTTTTGAGCCTGCTTCTGTTATATGATTGAACTGCTTTACTTATTCTAGCTGGTACATGCTTTTGATTACTTGTCGATGATCATGCTTTGTTTCAGTTCATTTGATATGTCTGATATCTGTCATATGCATGGCTTTTGTGCTTTCAAACTTGAAAAATGATCACCATTGCTTCTGGTAACTAGCATGTGTAGGCTGAGTGTTTTTGCTATCTGTTACATGCCTTGTAGCTAGTTCATCACATAGATGCAGATATGCAACTTGGACATCTTTATGCTTTAACATGGAAAATATGCTATAAAAATGATAAAAAATCAAAAAATGAAGGAAAATTCCATGCCTTTTTTTATGCTTGAGTTGAAAAGATCCAAGTGGGTTTGCTTTGTCGCATTGCATTGTTCTGGACTGCTTACCATAGCACTTTGGTATGAACTAGGACAGTGTAGTGTATGCCAAGACCAATGTCTTAAGCTTCCGATGGTCCAGTTTTGGCCTAGGCTTGACTTGGTCGGTTAGCATAAGGTTTGACATGCAAATAACCCTTGGCACAAATGAAAAAGGAAAATGAAAAAGCCTGAAAATTAAAAAGACAACAAGTTTGCTGAAGCACTTTGTTTTGGACAATGCTTATCTTGGTAGATATCAGTTAGCTTCTGCATCTCATGTCTTACCTCGCTTGTTAACTGGAAAATGTGGTGATGCCTTTGTTTGCAAAAACTGAAAAATGCGTGCTAATGACTTTCTTTAGATATCATCTGTTGCACTGATCATGCTATGTGTCTTAGACAGTATGTCTTTTGCTATACTTGTTAGATGTTGTAATTGCAGTCAATCATATCTGAGAAGCATGCTTTCTGCACTCCACCTGCACCCCAGTTGCATTCATTGCATATTTTGAGGGGGAGTCAGTGTCGTTTTAGAGTGCTTGATGAGTTCACTTGTCAACAAGGGGGAGAAATTTTGGTATAAGAGTTTAAGGGGGAGTTTTGGCTTTCTCTGGGATTTGTTTTAGGGGGAGTTTTTGTCCCGTTTGTCCTTACTCTTTTGATATCCTCGTTGATGTTTCTGAGACTGCACTCATTTTGAGCTTTTACTTTTGGTTAACCATAATGACCGTTTCATGTTTTTGTTTGGCTTTTGGTCATTAAGGTTAAATTTTACTTTATTTTCTTCTTCTTTGTTTTCTTGTGCTTTGTTTTCGTGTTTCCACAGTTGCTTGTAGGTACTGAAGAGCAGATGAAGTGAAGTGTTGACAATGCACTCATCAAGGGGGAGATTGAGGAGCCATGCTGAATAGCGTGGGCCTCATGGCTCCAGATGTGATGAGTCATTGTCAACGATAGTCAAAGAGGACTGAAAGAGAGAGAAGACCTGTTGCGTCTGGGCCGCGTGTGACTCAGGTACACGGGCAGCAAGCGACTGTCGGGCAGAGGAGGCCGCGAAGTCGGGCTGGCCCAATCCGGGTACATGGGCTAGGAGCAGCAGAGGATCCACTGGGCTGTTGACCAGGATTGACTCAGGTACACGGGCGGTGAGCGATTGCCGGGCTGAGAGAGCTGCGGAGTCGGGCCGGCCCAATCCGGGTACCTGGTGCAAAGTCGGTGGAGGCTTTGTCAGTTTCGGCGAAAAACTGACGACCGCTGATCTCGCATCGAATTGTCCAGAAGAGAAGCCGTAGTCACTACGAAAGCTTAGCTTCTGGATAAGTCATCTGTAAATAGGAGTTTACTAGTTTGTCCCTAGGCCCACAGTCTGTCAGTCGAGTCTGTAAAAATATCCTAAGGGCAGTTCAGTCTTTTCCATTTATTTTCAGCATCTGTAAAAACCCCAGGGGTATTTCTGCATTTTACCCTCTTATTGGGCTGCCTATAAATAGGCCCCAATCCCTAGGGTTAGTGGGAACTCTACTTTGGCTGGTTATTCTTGTAGCTACTATGTCATATTTACTGCTTTAAATATTCTCAGTTTCATCCTGTTTATAATCTGGAAAATGCACAGGGCAGCGAAGGCTTTGGTATGTCCTGGCGCATGAATCCCTTTTGGTCTGATTCATTTTTGTGAGGTTTTTTGTGATGATTTCTCTATAGAACTTGAGGTTGATGTTTATACAACTTTTGTTGTGGATGATTTGAATGTTCCATTTTTGAAGTTTGCACTCTGTTTGAATGTTTGCATCTTGATGTTCTTGTGTATCAAAAGTGCAATGGCACAACTGAAGTGAGTATCACAGGAACTGACAGAACAAAAAAAATACAGAGTTGCATTTGGAAGTTTTTCTTGTTGATGCGAATCAATTTGAGTTCTCAAGATTTATCCTGACTTTATCTTCTATCTGGCTGTTTCTCACCAAATCAATGGTCATCACTCTTGTTCATTACTGATGAGATCAAAAGAGTAATGGGACCTTGATTTTCAGAGGACAAAATATTTCTGAATACTGAACCAGATTTGAATCTGAGTGTATGTTTCAGTTCTCATTCTGAATACTTTTCTTGATATATGCTCTATCATAATCAGTCTAGATTCTCAAAATGCTTTGCTACAAATTATGACTGAAGGATGAGAGCTATATCTATTTCTCTTCAACTGAAACTGGTTTTGTTCTTGATTTCTGAGGTTCAGGAATCTTACATTTAATTATCTGCTGAAATCGATTGTGTCATGAGATTTACTTTGTAATATCATACACATATCAGATGCGGACATAATTCTGTTTGAACCGTGAAACAAATTTGATTTGTCTCTAATTGAAATATATGTTCAAAAAGAAATGCAGTAGGAATATCTCAACTGTTCTGAAATATTCACTGAAAAGTACTGCTGCTCATCTGAAAAGCTGACTGTTCTGGAATCCCTTTTTCAGATAATTGCTGAACTCAGATCAGAGTTGTAACAGTTTACTTTTTCTGTGTTTCTGATGCAAGTTTGTTGAGAATACAAATTTGTTTTCAGTTTCCCACTCTGAATACTCAGTGTTGATTTGCTGATTCAAACATTCACTTCATGGAGTCTTTTGATTCAGAAGTATAGAAGTGTTTTGAATATGCACTGAGTAGTATATGATCTGAAACAATTTGTGTGTCTCTCAGATTGAATTCAGCAAGTATTGTCTCTGATTTATTATTCTGAAATTCAGTCTTGGTCATTATCATTTTGAACATGATTTTTCTTGAGATACAGTTTCAGTTCTGAAGTAGTTGTGAGTCATCAATCCTTGAAAAGTTTATAAAGAGCAAAACCAGTCAAAAACAAGATTCTGAACAGAGTTTGTCAAAGTCTGCATTGAAATATTTGGAAGCTGAATAATCTGCTACTATTTCTGGCTTCGCTCTGCACAGGCTTCATCAAGTACCTAACAGGAGACAACTTTGAACAGTAACCTCTCAAACTCAGATAAATTGCTGTGATGATTTATTTCTGTGAAGTTTGATCTGTCATGATTTGAATGCTTTATTTAATCTGCCTGTTAGCACTGTGTGGGTGTCTTTTCGATTAGGACACTGGTTGTTTTTAGGCTAGATCTTTTTAGGTCTTGTTGATCTGTTTACTTTCCCTGCTAAGTCTGTCGAGGTGCGTTGGGTACTGGGAGCAGGCCATTAATTCAAAAGAATTTTTTTAGGCGCCCATTCACCCCCCCTCTGGTCGCTACTTTCGGTCCTACAGCTACTCACTTTGCCTTCCAAGCTACACCTTTCTCTTGGTCAGGACAGGTTCATTTCTTGCAATTGCACACCACCCTCCACTTGGTTCATCACCTGTAGGCCGGTGACCTCACTGCGGCGTGGTAAGAACACTTGCAAGCATGGGTAAGGCGCTTGACAGATTGCTTCCACCACACACCCACCACCCCACCTAGCTGTTTTCCATAAGGATTATTCTTTGTTGTTTTGTCTTTTCACTAACATGGCAACACTTATTGTACAATGTGTCTTGAGCACTCACATGGACCAGGACGACAGGGCACAACGGAACAATCTGTTTCAGACCTTCTTCGTCGTCAATAACTGCCGTGTACGTGTCATCATAGACAGCGGTAGTTGCAACAATTTGGTGAGCCACGACATGGTAACTAAGCTTCAACTTCCCACACGTGCACATCCACACCCTTACCACGTGTAATGGTTCAACAATAGCGGTAAGGTCAATGTTGGGGGAAAATATCTCATCTTCAGGGTTATTGCCGAAGATGCATGAAGGAAGTCAACCAGTTCGAAGATTCTCCGAAGATTGTCTTCGAAGATACCCGGAACCCCGTTCGAAGCCCGAAGACAGGCATTGGTTCGAAGTATATCTTTGAACTAAAGCCCTTCAAGATCTTTTCTGCCAGCTAAGATGGAAGACTTATCTTCTTTCTTATTAGATTAGTTTTTTACCATTTTAGCCCTATTAAGGAAACCGAATAGTTTCCTTAATGTCGGTTGTAATAGAGGGGTAAATAGGTCTTTTCCTTAATGTTTGGGCCTATAAATACCCCCCATTTCACCCTGTAATAGAGACCGAATACAAGTGATTCAATACACACTTTCGAACTATTCTAAGCTATTATCCTTTCGGAGGCTTAGAACAGTTTGCTTCACAAACACTTCGTTTGTTAGTTTCTTTTCTACAGAAACCTGTTAGCGTAATCTTTTACGCCAACAGTTGGCGCCGTCCGTGGGGAACTTAGTCCAAAAAACTTCGTTCTCTACCAACTTCTTACATCATGCCTCCTAAGCGGAGCGCACCTCGCAATCCCACTCGGAGGTCCTCTCGGATCTCCGGAGAGATACCCTTCGACACAGTCGAAGTCGGAGGGTCTTCGACTATCCCTCCACCTCAAACTCCGCAAGGGGCTTCTATCCCTCGAGGATACGAAACCTCTCCACCAACCCCTTCCATACTCCGACCGCCCGGAGTCATTCCGCCACCCTCCATCCCGATTCGAACTGATCATACCAGTTCTCAAGACCCGGAAGGTCCTTCCGGAGGAGATGAAGATAGCCTTGGAGACATGGCCACTCAAATGGCCAACCTTCAAGCTGAGGTAGCGAGGTGGCGACAAGAGGCTGCGAACAGGCTTCGCTCTCAAGCCACCCCAGCTATCCCCGAAGTGCCCGAAGACGACGATCTTGGTTATCCCGAAGCCCCGGAGAACGCCTCTTACGACAATGAATCTTCGTTGCATCCTGAGCTGCAGAAGGTTCGCTTCGATCCAAAGTTCAAAACTTCGAAGCTCTGTAAGTATGCCGGAGATGAAGATCCTGGAGAGTTCGCGCGTTCTTATGCCCTAGCGATTGAGGCTAGCGGCGGAGATAGAGACACTATGGCGAAGTGCTTCCCGTTAGCTCTTCAAGGAGTGGCGTTGAGATGGTTCTGGTCTTTAAAGCCAGGATCAATCAATTCGTGGTCACAGTTGAAGAGGAAGTTTATAAGTAACTTTCAAGGCACCTTCGTGCCTCCCATGTCAACAGGAAGCCTTTTCCAAGTGAAACAGCTCCCCGGAGAAACATTGAGGCAGTACTTCAAGCGCTTCGCTCACACGAAGTCGCAAATTCGGGGGTTGTCCACATCCTCAGTGGTTGATGCGGCTCGGGAAGGCGTCAGTCATAAAGGACTTCTGGATAAACTGCATCGGAAGAGCATCACCACAGTATCACAGCTGATGTCATACTTCGAGGAGTATGCGAGGTCAGAAGAGGGTTGGCTTCGGAGGACTGCTGCTGCTTCAACGGTATTGCAAGAAGTTAAAACAGAGGTGAAGACTTCGACACAGCCGTAGGAACCAGTCTTCGAAGTGCAACATGATCGAAGAAGAGGGCAAAAGCACCCTCGTTCTGAAGTTTTGAATATTGCACCCCCACAGAAGTTTATACAGAGAGCTCCACAGTCTGCGGGGAACAAGTCCAGCGGCTGGAGGTCGCCAGGAAAAACGGCTGGCAAGGGCCAGACCCTTTTTTGCTGTATTCATGGAGAGAATCGAAGCCATGCAACTGACACCTGCAAGGCTATCCTTACCCTAAGGGGAGAATACTTGGAAAGAACTTCGGGTCGAGGTAGTACCGACCGAAGTCCAGCAGCAGCGCGCCCAGACCCGGTCCAGGCTGTAGCGCGGATAGAAAATTTTGATGCTGCAAGGCACCCTCTGGTGGCCAATGTTATGCCACCTCCGAAGCAAGAGGAAGGGCAAGATAGAGGAAAGAGAGTAGTTCTCCCTATCTCCGGAGGAGGTACCCTCGGAAGCATGTCCAAGAGACAGCGAAGAGAGTACGTTCGGGAAGTAGGTCATATTGGGACTTCGTCATCTGCAGCTGCAATGCCGGAGTGGTCTCATGTTCCAATATCTTTCTCTGCGGAGGATGCAGCTGGTATTAAGTTCCCGCATGCAGATCCATTGGTTATCACTGCTGATATTGCAGGGACTGAAGTCCGAAGGGTGCTAATTGACGGAGGTAGTTCGGCAGATATCATTTTTGTGCAAGCCTTCGATCAGTTATGCATTTCCCGGAAGCATCTCCTCCCAGCGGCTCGTCCTCTGCAAGGCTTCGCAGGACCTCCGCTTGATGCACTTGGCCAGATAGGCTTGGAAGTAACCTTCGGAGAAGGTTTACTAGCCCGAACTGAAGAAGTTATCTTTGATGTGGTAGATGCCCCGTATGCTTATAATGTCATCTTCGGGCGGGGCATGTTGAATCAGTTCGGAGCTGTGGCGCATCACAACTACTTGTGCATGAAGATGCCCACACAAGCAGGAGTCCTAACAATCTTCGGAGATCAAGCCATGGCTCGGAGGGCAGAATATGGTCACGGTCCTCCTCTTGATCCGAGGCAAGTAAATAGTGTCCAAGATAATGAAGAAATTTTTTCAGCCTCCTCCGAAGCTTCGAAGAAGTCGTTTCCGAGACCAAGTCCCGAAGGAGAGATTGCAACGAAGATCATTGTTAAAGATGGTAAAGAGTACACTTTTCAATTTGGTAAAGATTTACCTCCTGAAGTTGCAACCTCCTTGGAAAAAGTCGTAGAAGAAAATTTGGATGTCTTCGCTTGGTCTGACGAAGATATCACCGGAGTCGATCGGAATATTATTGAGCAAGGATTAGCGATAATAATAACAGTTAAACCAAGTTCAATAAGTATTCCCAAGTACTCGTCAAAGTTGCTGACCGTAGTGCTCCCAAAGTGAAAGTTCAAGTAATAGAGGGAAACTATGTGCCCACAACTCAAATGGAAGCAACACAGGCCAAAATCAGCTCTCTATAGATCGGACAAGGGATTGGACAAGAGATCGGACAAGGGTATGTGCAAAATTTTTTTTTTCTCTTCTTTTTTTTTTGCTGCTGTTCGGATCGGACAAGAGTTCGGACAAAGGTTCAGACAAGAGATCGGACAAGCAACAAACAGCCAAAGACTGCCTCAGATTGGACAAGAGTTCGGACAAGAGTTTGGACAAGAGTTCGGACAAGCAAAATAACAGGACTGTTTCTCTTTTTTTTTTATTTTTTTTTTCTTCTTTTTTTTTCACTCTATTTTTTTTTGAAACAAGGATGACCAGAGGAGTAACCACAAAAATTGGCACCTACAACTAAGGTGGGATGTTGCTCACAAAATTCAAACAAGTTTGCTGTCCGGCGAGCAAAAACTTTCTCCAATTTTTTTCTCTATCTTCCCGATTTTTTTTGGCGATTTTGGTGAGGGCTAACCGACCTTTGTCGGTTAGGGGACCCTCCAAATTGAGTCAGGAACACGCTCAAAAAATTTCAGATTTTTCTGCCAAACGAGCGAAAAGTTATGCCTGTTTTACCGAATGGGGGTCACAAAGAGCAGATGTGGAAAACAAAGAAAGGTTGCGGAAGGGGGGGGTTTCGGTGGGGAATTTTTTTCTGAGACACAAGAACAACTACTACTCAAACGACACAGAGGGAGTGACTAAACCAGCAACAAGACTCGACCAAGAACACGAACTCAACAAAGTTAAAACTGAAATTAAAATCGCAAGGCACAAAGGGGTTCTCGGTGGGGAATTTTTTTTTGGTGCGGTTTTCTGGACTCTGGGTAAAACAAAAGCAGATCGAGATTACCTAACGGGAAATCTGAGCTCTGATACCAGCTGATGGGGGGATTGGTCCCGATCTTCCGCTAGGTAAGGGATAAACTTGGGTTGGTGGAGAATCTCGACGTTGGCGATCCAAGGCTCCGGTCCGGCGGATCAAAACCTTGCAATCGTTACACCACTGTCTCCGTTGGTTATCAACCACGCAGGACGCGATTGACCTCGCCACGAAGGCTAATTCCTGCAAGCGAACCCAAGAACACAAGCAAGAACAGGAAGGATACAAATCGAATGCCAAATCACAGACAAACGAAGATAAGTTGAGGTTTCACAAACGCCAATGCGGCAGCCAATCGGTCCGGCGCAAGAGGCGGGATCTAAACACAACAGTGTAGATGCAACAAAGCAAAACCTAACCCTAGAAGTGGCTGGCGTGAGAATATATAGGGCGGCGGTCTGTGGAAGGGGAACAGACTTGGGCTGTGGGCTAGAAGATGTACAGACTCAGATTATGGCCAACATGGCCCAGTTCTGTCACGCAGTACTGTTTTAAATACACAGGACGACTCGAGACTCCAAATGAGGTGAAACCAACGGCAAACGATCCGTCTTCTCCTCAGCTATCCAAAAAGTCCAAGAACGCGCCAATCGGACTTCGTATGAGGAAGTTATGCCCATTTTGGTGAATGGTGGTCGATGTAGTCCGAACCAGCGAATTCTTGACTTCAAATCATCCGTGCGGCTCCGTCTTCAACTCCAACTCTCCTATTCCATCTCCCATGTTCCTAAGCAACAAAATATCACTAGTATTCAGTAGCATCCCATCCAAACAAATATAATCAAAGTTGCTAAGGAACGAATTAACCTCATTGTTCAAGCGACGGGCACGGGCGCGTGTGATTGGTCCTTGTAGTTGAATTGTAGGTGGAGGCTCCATGTGTGTATCATGTGAAGTGATGTCCTCATCAATACCAAGAGCTGAAAACGTGCAAGCGGACATTTTAGCGAAGGCTGCAGCCGGAGCTGTGGATGTGCCTGAAGAAGCTTTCTATGAGGAACTCAATATACCTTCGGTGCCACAAATTGCCTCTGCAGAGATTCTTTGCATTCCTAGTGCAGATTGGAAAGATTTGATCATAGAACTCTTGCAAGGAGGAACAAATTTGCCCGAAGAGCCCCAATTGTCAAGATTAAAGCTCAGAGCAAGAAACTATCAGTTAATCAACGGTATATTATACAAGGCCGGAGTATGTTCCCCTCTACTCCGATGTATATCTCAAGCCGAAGGCCAAGAAATTCTTCGAGAAATTCACGAAGGCCTTTGTGGAAGCCATTTAGCCCCTAGAGCTCTGGCAGGAAAAACACTTCGCCAGGGGCTTTATTGGCCCACAATAACAGTTGATGCGGAGAGCTTGGTCCGCACTTGTCAAGGATGCCAGTGGATGGGTCGACGGAGTCATCGCCCACCAACAGCTCTTCAAGTCATTGCTCCGGTATGGCCTATGGCCAGATGGGGTATGGATCTAATTGGTCCCTTTCCGTTAGCAAAGGGAAATTTGAAGTTCGCAGTGGTAGCCATTGAATATTTTTCTAAGTGGGTAGAAGCAGAGCCCTTAACAGCTATCACTTCGAACAATGTACAGAAATTCTTCTGGAAGAACATTATTTGCCGGTTCGGAGTGCCTAGATATCTCACAGTTGATAATGGAACACAGTTCGACGCAGAACCCTTCAGGAAGTTTTGCGAAGACCTAGGCATTCAACTATGTTTTGCTGCAGTGAGACATTCTCAGTCGAATGGAGCCGTAGAGCGAGCCAATGGAAATATTTTATCAGGGCTAAATCGAAAAATAGTAGGATTATCAAAGGGACTGTGGACCGAAGAGCTTCCGAAGATTCTGTGGTCCATTCGGACTACGCAAACAAGGTCCACAGGTTTTACTCCGTTCAGACTACTATTCGGAGATGAAGCTATGACTCCAACAGAGCTCAAAGGGGGGTCATTTCGCAGCACCGAACCGGACATCGAAGAAGAAAGACAAGCTTCGTTAGATTTGTCAGAAGAAACAAGACTTCGGGCTGTAGCTAATTTATCGAAGTATCATCAGCAGACGAAGACTTGGTATGACCCGAAGGTTAAGCTCAGCGAGTTAAGGCCGGGTCATCTTGTTCTACGAAGCATTATAGCACCAGGGAAGTTAGGCAATAAATGGGAAGGTCCATATCTAATTGTCCGCTCAGGGCGCCCTGGTTCATTTAAATTAGCTAATTTAGAAGGTGAAGAGTTAGCACATACTTGGCATGCGGAGCACCTAAAGCGATACTTCGCATAAGGGCTCCTTGTAATTCGCTTGTAATCACCTCTAAATTAATAAAGCATACACCCTGATAGTTGCCTTCCCCTCATAGACTCCCAGCTTCCCGAGCGGACGCGCTGGAACCGTGGGGTCGACCGAGAGGGAAGTGTCATTAAGCTGGGCTGTATTTCCGGACTTCGTACCCATAAAGTCGAAGCCTCCGGTGTGGTGGCTGAAATCCATCCGGAGCCCAGGCCACGGCTTGTAGGCATCCGTAAAAGAGCCAAAACCACATTCTACGGAGTCCAAGCCATTGGCTGGTAGACTTCCGTAAAAAGAGCCGAAGGTGGCCAAAATCTACGGAGTCCAAGCTGCAGCTTGCAGACATCCGTAAAAAGAGCCGAAGGTGGCCAAATTCTGCGAAGTCCAAGCCATTGGCTGGTAGACTTCTGCAAAAATAGCCGAAGGTGGTTACAATTATACGGAGTCCAAGCCATTGGCTGGTAGACATCTGTAAAAAGAGCCGAAGGTGGCCAAATTCTGCGAAGTCCAAGCCATTGGCTGGTAGACTTCTGCAAAAATAGCCGAAGGTGGCTAAAGCAAAACAACATTTGAGCCATGAGCTTCGAATGTCCGTTAACATAGTCCAAAGTGACAAATTCTTTAAGACACTAAAGTGTCCTGGAAGTTATCTCAATTGATTTCTCTCATTAAACAAAGGTACCAAGTTACCATTCTTCTGACTACAAAAAGTCGAAGACATTTCATAAGATTTCAAAAGATCTTTAAATGACAGAGGGGCTCCGAACCCCCAAAAAATTGTACTCCGAAGTTTTTTCTTTGCGCATAACCATCTTTGAATACATTTCGAAGTTGCTTATACCCAAAGAGGGGCTAGTAAATATGGAGACAATTTTAAATCGGCATTCATTATTAAAATAAATGTGTTTACAGATTACACTATGAAAAATTGGTATCTATACCAAGAAGGAATCGGAGACCTCTTCGGTCTCGAGAGCTAGGGGTGGAACGACTAGTTCCAACATCGGAAGTTCTAAGAACTTTACGTTTAACTCTCTTCCTTCCCCTCGAAGCTCTAAAATCCTTCTGCTCTTGTTGAAGCTCGGCCCAAGTTCGAAGCCGCTCGGGGCTTCTTTCCCAGCTTCTAAGATCTTCAGATCTTTTATTTTGGGCTTCACCTTCGTCTTCAGACCAATTAGTGTCTTCAGAAGACGAGGTGTTTGCGTCAACCTCTTTATCTTCCTCTTTAATATAAGACAATACGTCTTTGATTACTTCGGGCGCAATTACGCCGGAGTCATCTCGAGGAATAAGAAATCGAGGACGCTTATAACTCTTTAGAAGTTCGAAGGTGTTCCACAATGAGCGAACTTCGCTGTTAAGCTCTAACACTTCGATATCTTCCATAAGAGGCAAAGCCTAAAAATATGACAAACAAGACTTTCATTGATAAATGTTTACAAGCATGAGCTTTACATAATCAAAAAATCCTAAGTAATTCCTAAACCTGCGGGTTCGGAGGAGGCTGACTGCTCGAAGCTTGGCTCTGAACTTGCTTCTGACGTTGGCCTTCGTCAATCCAAGCCTTGATCGCAGAACGACCTTCGGCTCTCCATGAAGTTTGAAAGGCTCGCCAGGCGGCAGTCACGCCTTCGGAAGGATTCAAAAGTCTTGCGTCGTCGAAGGTGATGGAGCCCTCTGCACTCGGAGTGATTGTTCGGCCCAAATCCTCGTAGTAACGAAGTAATCCAAGGGCAGACACTTGTCCGGAGAGTTCTCCATAACGCATGCCTGCCGTCTTCATTTGCTTCACTGCTCCTTGGATCCTCTTTAACCGGCGCAGCAGAGTCACATTGTCATCCGAAGGTAGTGATCCAGTAGTACCGAAGTACTCCAAGACACCTAGCATCTGCTCGATGACCTCCGAAGCCACCTTCTCAGACTTAAGCCTTTCCTCAATAAGCGCATCCTTGACCGAAGTCGTTTCTGCTAGAACTCCGGAAATTCTAGCATTCTCCGTAGTCAAAGTATTCTTTTGAGTCAGGAGTTGGCTAGCCTCTTCTTGGACCCTCACAAGTTCGGACCCCTTAGCAGCATCCTCCTTCCGCAGTCTTTCAATTTCTGCTCGAAGCACAATTCTTTCTGCTTCGAGCTCTTTCTTCGCAGCCTCCAAGCTTTGCCTGGCCCTTCGCTCTGCTAATATTATATTATCCATCTGAGCTACTCGACCTTCGGAGAAGTTAACATTTCTTTGAAGAGCTTCGTTTTCTTCCCGAAGTTGAGCAATTTCATTTTCGCCCGATAAAGCTGCAGCGCGGGCCAAGACTGCTTGCTAAGAAAAAAGAAAAACTGAAATAAGAAATTATTCATATATAATTTGCTATTTGGTTCGAAGATGCTTTATACCTGATAAGCTGCTCTTTCTACAGCAATGTTAAGCTCCGAACTTTTCGATCTGCTTAAAAGGGCTACCAGTTCTATTTCCCCGACTTTGCGACTGGCTTGACCCAAAGGTTTAACCAAAGTCCCAAGTCCGGTTTTCTCCTCCAAAAAAGGAGTTATGAGAGGAAGCATTACTGAAGCCTTCTGATCAGCTCTGCTTAGCGAAGGTCCGGAGAGTTCTTCCGAGGCCCTTGGAACTTCTGAAGATGGCCCCCCCTCAGTTGATTCACTTTCATCTGTTGACTCAGATGAAGTCGATCCTTGAGTAGGGAGAGGCTCTATGTGTCTTTTACCTCTTCCAGGCCCCTGTTGAGTAACCTCCGGGTGTGGCTCCGAAGTTGTCGAAGGCCTTTGAATTGTATCTTCGTGAGGTACTTCGACAACAGGAGGCTCTGAAAAAATAAAAATATTATACATTGTATAATTTTGCATAAATTGATATGAATTATGCGAAATCTACCTTCGACATTCTCCGGGAGATCGAGCACTGGACTGATCGGAGGATCAAAAATGAAGTCATCATCCGAATCAGCCGTTAAATCTTGGACTACAGGAGCATCGTCCTGGGCAGTCCTCGTTGCTTCTTCGGGAATTGAAGCCATAGTGACTTCGACCCCACTTTCATTCACAGGAACTCCGTCCTGAGTTGCATCTTCTTGAACTACCGAAGTCCTTGGTTGATCAACATTATCTCCGGACTCCGGTACGTTCGCAGGTACTTCGGCTTGTGCGGCCCTTTGAGTTTCATTCTCTTCCATCAGGTGCACAAGCAATCTCCCCGTTTCTTCTTGGGAGTCGGAAACCGAAGCTCTTGAGCTCGAAGGTGCAGGATCTGAAGGTGCGAGTTTCTTCGGCTTCCGAGCCACCTTCTTCACCGGAGTTTTTGCTGAACTTGAAGTTCCAGCTTCGGCTTTCCTTTTCTGAGGCCCTTTCTCCAAAGGCGCCCAATCCATCAGAGGGGGAGGAGTGAGTTTCAGCATTCCCCATACTCTGTTAAATCTCTCCCAACTCCCAACCAGTTTAATTCGCCACTCTTTCTCAGTCAGAGTTGGAGCACCCAAGATCTTTTCCGAAGCCCTTATAATCTGTTCTGAAGTAACAGGGGCTGAAGAAACTGCAAAATAAATAATTCAAGTTAGTTTTTTCTTCGAAGTAAATATGTTTAATGCATGTTGGTTTCGAAGTTACCTGTAGGACTTGAAGTCAAGTTAATTTTGCGAAGACCGCCTTCGGAGTCATCTTCGAAGATGATAGGCCAGTTGGCCATCAGTGGAGGAATTTGAAGACCAATGAATTCTTCAGCCAAGTCTCGCATACTAAGCCTTCGGCTAACTTTTTCAAGCAGGTTCAGACGGGCTTCGAATTGGCCTTCGTCGGGTCGCACCAAAGCTTCCTTTCGGAATTGGATTTCTTTAAGCGGTCCAGCCAGAGGATTGCTTGCCCCAACTTCAGCATAGAACCATTTCAGAATCCAATCGGTGTACCATCTGGCGTTGATAGCTTTAGCAGGAAAGCGAAGGGCATACTCATCCCGAAGTCTAAAGTTGATACTGCCAAAAGATATTACTACTTTTTCACCTCCGGGAGTTACGAAGGTTTTCGGCTGGCAGGTTGCTCTATGTAATGCAGCGAAGATTTCAGCCCTTCCTTCACATCCTTCGGCTCTCAAGGCCCACTCAAAGATAGCTAATCTAGCTACCGCATTCGGAGATAGTTGGGGGAGGGTTACATGGAATAGGTCGAGTACCTCCGCCAAGAAGTCTACTGCAGGGAGACCCAAGCCTGCTTCGAAGAAGGCTTCGAACACTACCACTTCTCCGGGTCTTGGCACTGGAATTACTTCTTTCCCCGGCTTCCGAATCATAACTCCCGCACCGATATTCCCTCCTACTGCGATTGTCAAGGACTCTCTTTTGCAGGTCGAAGGCCCCAATTGGAAGGACTGATCTAAATACTTGGTTGACGGGGGGCACAAACCTTGGTCAGCAGAGATTTGGGGGTTTCTCCCTCCAGCCGCCATAGATGTTGCTGCGGCCACCGAAGGTATCGCCGCCAACGTTGCTGCTGCCGCTGCTGCCGCCTGTTGCCGAGCCACAATCGACGGAGGCGCTGATCCCTTGGTCTTCGCCATTGCAATCTCTGGATCGCTTTGGAGGAACTGGAGGCTAGGGTTTAAGAACTCAAGGGGCTCAGAAATCTTTTGATTGTGAGAAAGCGGTGAAAAGGTAATCGGGTAACTTCTAAGCCCTTAATTTATAGCCTAGACTTCACTTTCTTACCGTTAATCCATGTCGTTTCGCATTCCTGCCGTTACTTCTTTCGCGAAATTAACGCCTGCTACAGTTTCCGTTGTAAACAGAAACTAACGGCTATATCTTCTAAGTCTAAAAAGACTTTCGAACTTCCTGAGTCAATTCTAAGATAGTTCGAAAAGTAACTACCTTAAGACTAATTCGAAGTTCATATCTTCATGCATTTCGGAGATAAAATAAAAACCAATAACCCCTATGATTGGTTATCTTTTCTTTCCGTATACTGCTCTCCTAACGTTACAGGTCGAACGGAGAAGCGTATTCGAGGGGCTACTGTTGGGGGAAAATATCTCATCTTCAGGGTTATTGCCGAAGATGCATGAAGGCAGTCAACCAGTTCGAAGATTCTCCGAAGATTGTCTTCGAAGATACCCGGAACCCCGTTCGAAGCCCGAAGACAGGCATTGGTTCGAAGTATATCTTCGAACTAAAGCCCTTCAAGATCTTTTCTGCCAGCTAAGATGGAAGACTTATCTTCTTTCTTATTAGATTAGTTTTTTACCATTTTAGCCCTATTAAGGAAACCGAATAGTTTCCTTAATGTCGGTTGTAATAGAGGGGTAAATAGGTCTTTTCCTTAATGTTTGGGCCTATAAATACCCCCCATTTCACCCTGTAATAGAGACCGAATACAAGTGATTCAATACACACTTTCGAACTATTCTAAGCTATTATCCTTTCGGAGGCTTAGAACAGTTTGCTTCACAAACACTTCGTTTGTTAGTTTCTTTTCTACAGAAACCTGTTAGCGTAATCTTTTACGCCAACAGTCAAGGTAACACGAACTGCTCACATCGAATTTTCCATTGGTACATACTTCGGAGTTGCTGATTTTGATGTAGTACCAATGCAAGCATGTTCTCTATTACTTGGTAGACCTTGGGAGTATGATACTGATGCTACACACCATGGTAGGAGCAATAAGTACACATTTATGTATAAAGGAAAGAAAGTTACATTGCTTCCTATGACTCCTGCTGAAATTGTGAAATTTGAACAAGAAATACATGCTAGGGACGCACAAAAGAGCAAACAACCTTCTGAAAATCAGCAAGTAGCTAAAACACTTTCGAGGCAACAAAAAGATAAAGTTGCTTCTCCTTCTTCATCACAAGTTATTAATCTGAAAGGACGTGTCATGCTTGCAACTAAAACTAACCTGGCAGTACATAGTTTTCTTGGTCTTGCAGGTTTCTACCGGCGTTTTGTGAAAGATTTCAGCACCATAGCCGGTCCTTTACATGAGTTGACCAAGAAGGGAGTTACTTTTACTTGGGAACCAGCACAAGAACAAGCTTTTGCCACACTCAAAGATCGTCTTACACATGCACCTCTACTTCAGCTACCCGACTTTAGTAAGCCTTTTGAGTTAGAATGTGATGCTAGTGGTTTTGGAATAGGAGGTGTGCTGCTACAAGGAGGTAAACCCGTGGCCTATTTTAGTGAGAAATTACATGGTCCACAGTTGAATTATTCTACCTATGATAAGGAATTATATGCCTTAGTGCGTGTGCTTGAAACTTGGCAACATTACCTTTTGCCTAAGGAGTTTATTATTCATTCGGATCATGAAGCATTGAAGCATATACGTAGTCAAGCAAATCTGAATAAACGACATGCTAAATGGGTAGAATTTATTGAGACTTTTCCATATATCATTAAGCATAAGAAAGGGAAAGATAATGTGATTGCCGATGCTTTATCTAGACGTTATACATTGCTTTCTCAACTTGATTATAAGATCTTTGGTTTAGAAACATTGAATGACATGTATGCTACTGATTTGGACTTCAAAGATGCTTTTGCAAATTGTACAGATGACCGTGCTTGGAACAAACATGTGCTGAATAATGGATATCTTTTTCGTGCTAACAAGTTATGTGTGACGGCTAGCTCTCTTCGCTTGTTGTTATTGCAGGAAGCACATGGTGGTGGTTTCATGGGTCATTTTGGATCAAAGAAAACTGAAGATGTGCTGTCCACACACTTCTATTGGCTTAGGATGAGACGAGATGTTGAGCGCTATGTGGCACGATGCACTACTTGCAATAAAGCTAAGTCCCGTCTAAACCCACATGGTCTTTATATGCCTCTGCCCGTTCCTAGTGTACCTTGGGAGGATATTTCTATGGATTTTGTGTTAGGATTACCTAGAACTAGGAGGGGGAGAGATAGTATTTTTGTGGTGGTAGATCAGTTCTCTAAAATGGCGCATTTTATACCTTGTCAAAAGAGCGACGACGCTACCAATGTTGCTGATTTGTTTTTCAGAGAGGTCGTACGTTTGCATGGAGTTCCCAATACCATCGTTTCAGATCTTGATGCTAAATTCTTAAGTCATTTTTGGAGGACGTTATGGCATAAGCTAGGGACGAAGCTGCTGTTTTCTACTACTTGTCACCCCCAAACAGATGGGCAAACGGAGGTCGTCAACCGTACATTGTCCACCATGTTGAGGGCTGTTTTGAAGACCAACTTGAAGCTCTGGAAAGAGTGTCTACCTCATATTGAGTTTGCATATAATAGGTCAGTACACTCCACTACTAAGGTAAGTCCGTTTCAAGTGGTCTATGGCTTTAATCTGCGTGCTCCTATTGATTTGCTACCATTGCCACCCTCTGAAAAATTGAATTTTGATGCTACTACACGTGCTGAATTATTGCTTAAGATGCATGAAACTACTAAAGCAAACATAGAGAAAATGAATGAGAAATATCGTGCTTATGGTAGTAAGAGTAGAAAAGAGATAACATTTGAACCGGGTGATCTTGTTTGGTTGCACTTGCGCAAGGATCGTTTTCCTGATTTGAGAAAGTCTAAATTGATGCCCCGTGCTGATGGTCCTTTCCGTGTGCTTGAGAAGATAAATGATAATGCATATAAACTTGAGTTGCCTACAGCTTTTGGGGTTAGTCCCACATTTAACATTTCAGATTTAAAGCCCTATTTGGGAGATGACGATGAGCTTGAGTCAAGGACGACTCCAATTCAAGAGGGGGAGGATGATGAGGACATCACTTCACATGATACACACATGGAGCCTCCACCTACAATTCAATTACAAGTACCAATCAGACGCGCCCGTGCCCGTCGCTTGAACCATGAGGTTAATTCTTTCCTTAGCAACTATGTTAATATTTGTTTGGATGGGATGCTACTGAATACTAGTGATATTTTGTTGCTTAGGAACATGGGAGATGGAATATAAGAGTTGGAGTTGAAGACGGAGTCGCACGGATGATTTGAAGTCAAGAATTCGCTGGTTCGGACTACATCGACCACCATGCACCAAAATTGGCATAACTTCCTCATACGAAGTCCGATTGGCACGTTCTTGTACTTTTTGGAAAGCGGAGGAGAAGACGGATCGTTTGCCGTTGGTTTCGTCTCATTTGGAGTCTCGAGTCGACCTGTGGGTTTGAAACAGTCATGCGTGATAGAATTGGGCCGTGTTGGCCCATAGTCCGAGTCTGTACGTCTTCTAGCCCATAAGTCCGAGTCTGTACGTCTTCTACAGGCTGCCCACGTCTTATATACTCACGCCAGCCACCTTTAGGGTTAGGTTTTGCTTTGTTTGCATCTACACTTGTGTGTTTAGATCCCGCTCCTGCACCGGACCGATTGGCTGTTGCATCAGCGTTTGTGAAACCTCTCCTCTTCATAGTTTATCTGTGATTTGGCATTCGACTTGTATCCTTCCTGTTCTTGCTTGTGTTCTTGGGTTCGCTTGCAGGAATTAGCCTTCGTGGCGAGGTCAATCGCGCCCTGCGTGGTTGATAACCAACATAGACGGTGGTGTAGCGATTGCAAGGTTTTGATCCACCGGACCGGAGCCTTGGATCATCAACATCGAGATTCTCCCCCAATCCAAGTTATCCTTTACCTAACGGAAGATCGGGACCAATCCCCCATTATCTAGAGCGTGCGCACAACATGCAATACTAAAGCAAAACTAGAGTAGAAAAAGCAAAGCAATGCAATGAACTACTTAATATGCCAGGCTTACCAACATACTAAGGTGCCGACCGCTACCTCTTTTTTGACACCCAACCCCGTGATCAAGGCCATGGTAGAGTTAGCACAAATGACCATCAGCATCTCTACACGCTTGAAAACCATTGAGCCGTGACTAGGACCGGCTTTGGTCACCTCCATGCCACCGAACATTCCATATGTGTTGTGGGGGTACGACACGATGGCGCCTTCCCTTCCGGGCATCATCCCAAACACTGCCTACCAACCCCTCCCTTCCCTTATACATCCACTAGATCCAATTTCCCAATTCTCCATCACTCATTCCATCCATGGGCCTACACTCGATGGTTTTAACCTTGGGCTCATGCATGAACGCTCTAGCACCTAGAGCTGACATGTCATTTGTACCAACACGGCATGAAATTAGTGCCAACGGAGCTAGCGGCGTGATGGAGGGTGGGGTGCCCGATCTTCAGTCATGTATGTGATAAACAACGATTTGTGGATAACTTGACGTTGACGATCAGGCTTTCGATGTAGAAATGAACCCTAGTAATCGCTACACCACTCCTCCATTTGTTATCAACTAAGCATAGCCTAATTCACCTCACAAAGAATGCTAATCATTGCCTGTGAATCAAAGAATAGAAGCATGAATGCAGAAAACACAATCGAATGGAAATTCTATTAGAATCTGTTAATTGGGGTTCACATACAAATCTAGCAAAAAGGCGGCTATCAAAATAACATGTAAACTAAACCCAAAAACCCTAGATGTCTGTAGAACACCTTATATAGTAGTTCAGGACGCACCCCTAATGGGCTCAACTAGATACACGACCCAAAGGCCCAACAACGCAGAAAACAACATATTGACAGATTTTGGATGCCATATTGTTTTGACGATTTCCATTGATATAGAAGGAATTTTGAGGAGAAACTAGTGTCATTGGAAAGGTGCCGAAGTTATCTTTCCGTATGTGGCCTAGGCGTCGATTTTAGTGCACACTACTCCTGGAATCCGAGTTGCACTCGAACTAGAGTTGGATTGGACTCCCAACTAGGCTTCAACTTCCTCGCTTGTGATTATACAACTACTTGCTTATCTCCATGTGATTCTTCATCATATCCATGGTTCCTAATGATAATATCATCCTTAGGTGGTAATTTATTATTAAAATAATATAAGAATGTACTTAGAAATGAGTTCACCTGGAAATTTAATCGTCGTGTTCGAACTCGAGTAATTGGCTGATCCAAATATGGTTGTATCATTGGTAGGGATGTCCTCATCATCTTCCTATTGTTGTGTATGTACAATATCACAATACAGTGGTGCCCGGAGTGAGTTTTTAGGTTAGGCTAATGGAGGTGCTATGTGATGATTCAGTGGTAATCTCTAGTAAAGACACAAAGTCAAGGCTTTCTAGATAGGTTCAGCCCTCATGTTGGATAATAAACATACTCCTATGTCGGGATTGTCCAGGTGTTGTATCCTACAACATGCATGGACTACATCTTAGTGGGGTGGCCTACCAAAGTGGAGGAGTATTAAGTGGATCATCTGTATATGGAGGTAGAAGAGATAGTCAATGTCCCCATCAAAGACATGGAGGCATATCTTGCTGAGTAGCCAGAAATAGGAAAAAAGCAATGTACACATTCATTTTTATTTGAAATGTTGCAATGCTTTGTATTTCATGAACATGCACCATGCCCTATAACTTGTAATGAATTTCCAACCAATTCGATATAGCGTTGGTCTGTAGCGTAGGGAAACTTAGGCTGCATGCATGCTATTTGGAACCATCGGCATCACAAAGTTATCAGAAATAGAATTTGAATAGATCAGGAAAACAACGAAAAAATGAATGTGTACAGTGCCTGATTATTAGCAATGAAATTCTGACTATTCTGGTATAGCTTAGGTATATTAGCATAGGGAAATATATGTCACGTGCACATTGTTAGAACCATCGGCGTAACAAAGTAGTCGAGAATAAGAAATTATCTTATTAATCAACAACAAAGGTCAAGCTTCCAAAGATGATCATAGCACCAACAGGAACTTGATTGTTGATCTTGCAAACGACGGCGATCAAAATGATTGAAAAACACAAAGTGCTCCCCTACCTAGCACACCAACTGTCGTTGTGTTTGAACAACACCACACTACAGGGGTGCCTGTAGTGAGTTTTTATGTTAGGCTAATGGGGACGTTGTGTGACAATTCAGTTGTTATCAACAATGAGACAAGGCTTTTTATACTTGTCTGGGCCTCCCAGAGAATAATAACCGTACTCATGTGTGTTTATGATTGAGATATATGGCTCTCTCTTCAGAACTTGAGAAAGCGTGTTTCGAAAGACGTGCCCTCTATAGGATCCCTCTGATCCCTTTATATAAGAGGGAATAGGGGGTTATGAATGGGGGTTAAGACACCTAGTAATGACTCTAGGGTTACAAATTGTGAGTGATGAGCCCCATTCATTACCAATTATGAGGGTAATGGTCATATCATGGTTAATGACTATAGGTGGTAATGACTATATTAACCTTACAATTATGGATCTTAAAGTGCAGACTGGGTCTTGATGGCAACCATCCAACTGCCTACAATTGGGAAGGATTCTCTAATGCTGAACTCAAGAGCCCTTGGACTACCGACTACAAGTAGGCTGGTTCACGTTGAATGTTCATAGATTATTTTTTAATGTTGTGTCTAGGGGCCCCTATTCCACTCGGGCTTCACAAATCCACTCGGAACTACCTTGGGATCATATTCCCGACAACAACCCCTAATTTTTTTGCGGTACACAGTTAAAGTCGAGTAGTCAGAAGGAGCTTCATAGCTTTATTTTGGTTAATAATTGCACGATATGCTGACGTGGAGTTGCGTTTAAGCAACACTCAAGTGCAGCGAGATCATTATCAGGCTCGGGTTGAAACACCAGTCAAAATGATTTATGGTGAGCCAATCGGCACCGAGTGGTCGGCTGAGCACTTCGTGAAGTAGCTCTAGGGGTCAGTGGTTCGTCTTTGGGTTCAATCTCGGAACATCATGCGGTCGGTGGCAACTCACGTACTTGGGATTGTCCAAGTGTTGTATCCTACAACACACACGGACTACATCCGAGTGGGGTGGCTGACCAAGGTGGATGCGTCTAACGTGGATAATATCTACTCGGAGGTAGAAGAAATAGTCAATGACCTCTTCGAAGACTTGGAGGCATATCCTGCCGAGTAGCAAAAAATAGGACAACAACAATGTACACATAAATTTTGATTTTCAAATGATGTAATGCTTTGTATTTCATCAATATGAACTGTGCCCGATCACTTGTAATAAATTTTCATCAATTCGACATAGCTTATGTCCATAGCGCAGGGAAACTTAGGCCGCATGCACGCTATTTGGAACTATCGGCCTTACAAACTATTCGGAAATAACATTTGAATAGATCGAGAAAACAAAGAAAAATTTAATGTGTACAATGCCTTATTATTTGCAATGAAATTTTGACTATTTTGGTATATCTTAGGTATATTAGCATAGGAAAACATAGCCCACATGCACGCTATTTAGAACCATCAACGTCACAAAGTAGTCGAGAATGACATTTTGACTCAATAGGGGTGAATGGTAAAATAAAAGTCTAATCCCCCAAGTGGGAAAAAAGATCAACAATAACCAAGTCAGGACAGATCATGAACTATAGGTTTGAGTGACAAAGATGCAAGCACTCGGGTTTAAGGAGAAATATGAAGTCAAATCAAGTTAGAAAGAACAGTGGTCAAAAAATAAAAACTTATCTTATGAATCGCACACAAAGGTCAGGCTTCCAGTGATGACCATTGCACCAATAGGAACCATATTGTTGATCTAGCAAATAACATCCATTAAATCGATTCAAAAACAAAACGTGCTCACCTACCTGGCGCGCTAACTGTGGTTGTGTTTGAACAATAACACACTATAAGGGTGCCCGTAGTGAATTTTTAGGTTAGGCTAATAGGGGCATTATGTGACAATTCAATGGTTATCTCTAGTAAAGAGACATAGATAAGACTTTTTAGATTGGTTCGGGCCTTTCAGAGGATAATATCCCTACTACTGTGCGTATGATTGAGAGAAAGGGCTCTCTCTTGAGAATCTAAGAAAGCATGTATCAAAAGACGTGCCCTCTATAGGCTCCCTGTGATCCCTTTATATAAAAGGGATCGGGGGTTACAAATGGTGGTTAAGACAACCACTAATGACTCGGGAGTTACAAAGGGTGAGTGATGAGCCCCATTAATGACCAATTATGAGGATAACATTTATATTATGGTTAATGACACTAGGTGGTAATACCTATATTAGCCATACAATTATGGAGTTTGAAGTGTGGACTAGGTCTCGATGGCAACCATCTGACTTCTTGTCGTTGGGAAGGACTCCCGAATGGTGAAGTTGGGAACCCTTGGACTACCGACTACTAGTAGGTTGGTTAACGTTGACTATTCACTCATTGTTTTAATGCTATATATGGGGCCCTTTTTCCATTAAGGCTTCACAAATCCACTCGTGAAGTACCCTAGAATCATATTACTGATAGTAGCCCCTATGATTTTTGCGGTACGCAGATGAAGTTGAGTAGTCAGAAGGAGCTTCATAGCTTTATTTTGGTCAATAATTGCATGATATCCTCATGTGGAGTTTTGTTTAAGCAACACTCAACCGCAACAAGATCATTATTAGGCCCGAGCTGAAAAACCAGTCAAAATGATTGACGGTGATCCAATCGGCGCCGAGTGGTCGGTTGAGCACTTCGTGGAGCAGCTTTAGGGGTATGTGGTTTGGCATTGGGTTCAATTTAAGAACATCACGCGATAGTCGGCAACTCACTTACTTGGGATTGTCCAAGTGTTGTATCCTACAACACTCATGGACTACATCCAAGTGGAGTGGCTGGCCAACGTGGAGTAGTATAATGTCGATCGTCTCTACTCATAGATAGAAGAAATAGTCAATGACCTTGTCGAGACTTGGAGGCATATCCTGCCGAGTAGCAAAAAATAGGATAAAAGCAATGTTCACATAAATTTTGATTTTTAAATGATGTAATGCTTTTGTATTTCATGAACATGCACTATGCCCGATCACTTGTAATGAATTTTCATCCATTCGATATAGATTAGGTACGTAGTGTAGGGAAACTCAGGCCGCATGCACGCTATTTGGAACCATTGGCCTCACAAACTATTCAGAAATAACATTTGAATAGATTGGGAAAAGAAATAAAAATTTAATCCGTACAGTGCCTTATTATTTGCCATGAAATTTTGACTATTTTTTTATAGCTTAGGTCCTTTAGCATAGGAAAATATAGCCCACGCGCACGCTGTTTAGAACCATCAACGTCACAAAGTAGTCGAGAATGACATTTTGACAAAATCGGGGTGAATGGTAAAATAAAAGTACAATCCCCCAAGTGGGAAAAAAGATCAACAATAATCAAGTCAGAATGGATCATGATTTATAGGTTAGAGTGACAAAGATGCAAGCACTCTGGTTTAAGGATAAAGATGAAGTCAACTCAAATTAGAAATATTGAACATATTTGTTACTACAAAAAATAAGAACTTATCTTTTTAATCGCCCACAAAGGTCAGGCTTCCAAAGATGATCATGGCACCAACAGGAATGTTATTGTTGATCTTGCAAACAACAGCCATCAAATCAATTGAAATACAAATAGTGCACCCCTACCTAGCGCGTTAACTGTTGTTGTGTTTGAACAACAACACACTATAGGGGTGCCTGCAGAGAGTTTTTAGGTTAGGCTAATAGGGGCATTGTGTGACAATTCAATGGTTATCTCTAGTAAAGAGATAGAGACAAGACTTTTTAGACAGGTTCGGGCCTCCCAGGGGATAATATCCCTACTACTGTGTGTATGATGGAGAGAAAGTGCTCTCTCTTGAGAATGTTAGAAAGCATGTATCAAAAGGCGAGCCCTCTACAGGCTCCCTGTAGTTGGGAAGGACTCCCGAATACTAAAATCGGGAACCCATGGACTACCGCCTACATGTAGGTTGGTTAACATTGACTATTCACTCATTTTTTAATGCTATGTCTGGGGGCCCTTGTTCCATTCAGGCTTCACAAATCCACTCATGAAGTACCCTAGGATCATATTACTGATAGTATCCCCTAAGATTTTTGCGGAACGCAGATGAAGTCAAGTAGTCGAAAGGAGCTTCATATCTTTATTTTGGTGAATAATTGCATGATATGCTGATGTGGAGTTGTGTTTACACAACACTCAAATGCAGCAAGATCATTATCAGGCCCGAGGTGAAACACTAGTAAAAATGATTGACGGTGAGCCAGTCGGTGCTGATTGGTCGACTGAGCCCTTCATGGAGCAGCTCTAGAGGTCGGTGGTTTGGCTTTGGGTTCAATCTCGGAACATCACGTTGTAGTCGGTAACTCACGTACATGGGATTATCCAAGTGTTGTATCCTACAACACTCATGGACTACATCCAAGTGGAGTGGCTGGCCAACGTGGAGTAGTATAATGTCGATCGTCTCTACTCATAGATAGAAGAAATAGTCAATGACCTTGTCGAAGACTTGGAGGCATATCCTGCCGAGTAGCAAAAAATAGGATAAAAGCAATGTTCACATAAATTTTGATTTTTAAATGATGTAATGCTTTTGTATTTCATGAACATGCACTGTGCCCGATCACTTGTAATGAATTTTCATCCATTTGACATAGCTTAGGTCCATAGCATAGGGAAACTTGGGCAGCATGCACCCTGTTTGGAACCATCAGCCTCACAAACTATTTAGAGATAACATTTGAATAGATCGGGAAAACAAAGAAAAATTTAATGCGTACAATGCCTTATTATTCACAGAGAAAGGGCTCTCTCTTGAGAATCTGAGAAAGCATGTATCAAAATATGTGCCCTCTACAGGCTCCCTCTAATCCCTTTATATAAAAGGGATTGGGGATTACAAATTGTGGTTAAGACACTCACTAATGACTCGAGCGTTACAAATGGTGAGTGATGAGCCTTATTGATGACCAATTATGAGGATAACAATCATATTATGGTTAATGACTGTAGGTGGTAATGGCTATATTAATCATACAATTATGGAGTTGAAAGTGTGGACTAGGTCTCAATGGCAACCATCCGACTTCCTGTGGTTGGGAAGGACTCCCGAATGTTGAACTCGGGAACCCTTGCACTACTGACTACTAGTAGGTTGGTTAATGTCTACTATTCACTCATTGTTTTTAATGCTATGTCTGGGGGCCCTTGTTCCATTCAGGCTTCACAAATCCACTCGTGAAGTACCCTAGGATCATATTACTGATAGCAGCCCCTAAGATTTTTGTGGTACATCAATGAAGTCAAGTAGTTAGAAGGAGCTTCATAGCTTTATTTTGTTGAATAATTGCACGATATGTTGACGTAGAGTTGTGTTTAAGCAATAGTCAAGCGCAACACGATCATTATCAGGCCAAGGCTAAAACACTCGTTAAAATTATTGATGGTGAGCAAATTGACGCCGAGTGATTTGCTGAGCACTTCATGGAGGGACTCTAGGGATTGGCAGTTCATCTTCGTGTTAAAGCCCAAAGCTTCATGCGGTCGGCGACAACTCATTTACTCGGGATTGTCCAAGCGATGTATCCTACAACATGCACGGGCTACATCCGAGTAGGGTGGCTGACCAGCGTGGAGTAGTCTGACTTGGATCATCTCTACTTGGAGGTAGAAGAAATAGTCAATGACCTCATCGAAGACTTGGAGGCAGATCCTATCGAGTAGCAAAAAATAGGATAAAAGCAATGTACACATACATTTTTATTTTCAAATGATGTAATGCTTTGTATTTCATGAACATGCATTGTGGTTGATCACTTGTAATGAATTTCCAACCATTCGATATAACATAGGTCTGTGGCGCAAGGAAACTTAGTCCACATGCACGTTGTTTGGAACCATCGAAGTCACAAAGTTGTCGGAAATAACATTTTAATTGATCGAGAAAACAATGAAAAAAATGAATGTGTACTATGCCTGATTATTTGCAATGAAATTCTCACTATTTTGGTACAACTTAGGTCCATTAGGGCAAGGAAACATAGGCCACATGCACTCTATTTAGAACCATCAGCATCAGAAATTAGTCGAGGACGACATTTAGACTCAATTGGGGTGAACGTTGAAAATAAAAGTCCAATCCCCCAAGTGGGAAAAAAGATCAACAATAACCAAGTCAGAACGGATCAAGAGCTATAACTTAGTGTGATAAAGATGCAAGCAGTCAGGTTTAAGGAGAAAGACAAAGTCAAATCAAATTGGAAAGATTGAACATATTTCTTAATCCAAAAAATAAGAACGTATCTTATTAATCACCAACAAACGTCAGGATTTTGAAGATGATCATGGCATCAACTGGAACATGATTATTGATCTTGCAAACAATATCCATCGAACCGATTGAAAAACACAAAGTGTTCCCCTTCCTAGCATGCCAACTGCTGTTGTGTTTGAACAACAGCACACTACAGTGGTGCCCGTAGTGAGTTTTTAGGTTAGGCTGAAGGGTGCATTATGTGATGATTAAATGGTTATCTCTAGTAATGATACAAAGACTAGACTTTTTAGACAGGTTTGGGCCTTCCGAAAGATAATAACCCTACTCTTGTGTGTGTATGATTTAGAGAAAGGGCTCTCTATTGATAATCTAAGAAAGCATCTATCGAAAGACATTCCCTCTAAAGGGTCCCTCCGATCCCTTTATATAAAAGGGATCGGGGGTTACAAATGGTTGTTATGACATCCACTAATGACTCGAGTGTTACAAATGATGAGTGATTAGTCCCATTCATGACAAATTATGAGGATAACAGTCATATCATGCTTAATTTCTCCAGGTGGTAATAGCTGTATTAACTATATAATTATGGAGTTTAAAGAGCGGACTGGGTCTTGATTGCGATCGTCCGACTACCTATAATCGGGAAGGACACCCGAATGCTGAACTGAGAAACCATTGGACTACCGACTGCTAGCAGGCTGGTTAACCTTGACTGTTGACTGATTATTTTTAATGATGTGTATGGTGGCCACTGTTCCAGTCAGGCTACACAAATCCACTCGGTAAGTACCCTATAATCATATTCCCAACAGTAGCCCCCAATCTTTTTATGGCATGTAGATGAAGTTGAGTAGTCGAAAGGAGCTTCATATCTTTATTTTGGCAAATAATTACACGATATGCTAATGTGGAGTTTCGTATAAGCAACACTCAAGCGTAACGAGATCATTACCAGGCCGAGTGGCCAGCTAATATAATCGGCACCGAGTGGTTGGCTGAGCACTTCGTGGAGCGACTCTAGGGGTCGGTAGTTCATCTTTGGGTTCAAGCCCGGAACTTCATGCAGTTAGCGGCAACTCCTGTACTCAGGATTGTCCAAGTGTGTAATCCTACAACGTACATGTGCTACATCCTAGTGGTGTGGCCGACCAATGTGGAGGAGTCTGACGTGGATTGTCTCTACACGGCGGTAGAAGAGATAGTCAATGACCTCGTTGAAGACTTGGAGGCATATCCTTCCGAGTAGAGAAAAATAGGACAAAAGTAATGTACACGTACATTTTGATTTTCAAATGATGTAATGCTTTCTCATTCATGGACATGCATTGTGCCCGATCACTTGTAATGAATTTCCAACCAGTCGATATGCTTAGATCTGCAGCGCAAGAAAACTTAGGTCGCATGGACACTGTTTGGAACCATCGTCGTCACAAAGTAGTTAGAAATAACATTTGAATATATCGGTAAAACAATAAAAAATAAATGTGTAATGTGCATGATTATTTTCAAAGAAATTCTGTCTATTGTGGTATAGATGAGGTCCATTAGGGTATGGAAACATAGGTCATGTGCACGTTGTTTAGAACCATTGGTGTCACAAAGTAGTATAGAATGACATTTGGACTCAATTGGGGCGAACCGTAAAATAAAAGTCCAATCCCCCAAGTGGACAAAAAGATCAACAGTAACCAAGTCAGAGCGGATCATGAGCTATAAGTTATAGTGATAATGATACAAGCACTTGGGTTTTAGGAGAAAGATGGAGTCAAATCAAATATAAAAGATTGACCATCTTTGTTAATCCAAAAAATAAGAACTTATCTTATCAATCACCAACAAAGGTTAGGCTTCCGAAGATGATCATGGCACCAATACGAACTATATTGTTGAACATGCAAACGACAACCATCTAATCGATTGAAAAACACAAAGCGCTCCCCTACCTAGAGCGCCAAATGTCGTTGTGTTTGAACAAAAACACACTAAAGGTGTGCCTACAAAGAGTTTTTAGGTTAGGCTAATGGGGGCATTGTGTGATGATTCAATTGTTATCTCTAGTAAAGACATAGAGACAAGGCTTTTTATACATGTCCCGGCCTCCCGGAGTATAATAACCATACTCCTGTGTGTTTATGATTGAGATATCGGGCTCTATCTTTAGAACCTGAGAAAGCATGTATCGAATGACATGCCTTCTACAGGCTCCCTCTAATCCCTTTATATAAGAGAGATCGTGGGGTTACAAATGGTGGTTAAGACACCTAGTAATGACTTTGGGCTTACAAATGGTGAGTGATGATCCCCACTCATGACCAATTATGAGGATAACGGTCATATCATGGTTAGTGACTCCATGTGGTAATGGCTATATTAACCATACAATTATGTAGTTTAAAGAGCAGGGTGGGTCTTGATGGCAATCGCCTGACTGCCTACAGTCAGGAAGGATTCCCGAATGCTGAACTTAGAAAATGTTGGACTGCCGACTGCTAGTAAGCTGGTTAACATTTACTATTGACTAATTGTTTTTAATGCTGTGTATAGTGGCCCCTCTTCCACTCGAGCTTCAAAAATCCACTCGAGAAGTACCACGAGATCATATCCTAGGCACTCCCCATCTTTATTTGGAGTTGTTCTCGAGTCAACATCCGTTAGTCTCCAATCAACTTACATGATAATACATGGGTTCCATATGCATGTCTCTCTTATTTTGATCCAAGAAATATATCTAAAATTAAAAACAAACACATCTCATGGTGTAGTATCCATGTTTTAAATATATAAAAGTAAACATAACGTAGAAAGTATGCACCTTAGCTTGTTTTCACTACAAGAAAACAGAAACTTTTCGTCGGTTTTTGGAAAAAACGACGAAAGTTAAATAACTTCCGTCGGCCTCAAGGAGCCGATAGAAGATAAATTAACTTTCGTCGGCTTTTGACTGTGGCCGACGGAAGTTAAATGGATCTAGCCCCGCCCGGGCCTATGTTGGTTAACTTTCGTCGACTTTAATGTTGGCCGACAGAAGTTAACCAATATAGGTTTTCCCCGCATGCGCGCATATAGGGAAACCTAACTCGCTGTATGTGTGCCCCTGCTCCCGCCACCTTTGTGCTCGCCATGCCGCCCACGACCACCGCTGGCCACCGCCTCCCGCTGGCCGCCCGCCGCCCGCCGTGCTGCCCTCCGCCGCCTCCCACCCACGTCGCCGACAGGGGTGCCCAGCCCACTACGCCGCACCATGCACACAAGCCACCGGCCGTCGGTTGCCGCCCATGCCTCCAGCCGCCGCTAGCCGCTGACCGCTGCCACCCATCCCGATGCCCCGCCGCCGCCGCCACCGCGTCCGTCGGTGCCCACTGACCGTCGTCGTCTGCCAGCCGTCACTGACCGTCGTCGGCCTCTAGTGCCCGTTGCGCCTAAGAATTTTTTCCCCCATAATCTCCTCTCTTTTTTTGTGATATAATTGGATCAATTTGTAAATTTTGAATTGTTATATTTTTGTGAAATGTGAATTGTGAATTTATTTGTGAATTTAGACTTAGTTTGTAATGAATTGTTTAATATGTTGTCATGTTGTAATGAATTGATTTGTAAATTTTGACTTGTAAAGAAACTATGTGATTTTCATATGTAATATATGTTGTCATGTTAAAAACATTGGTTCATGTATTAATATAGTGCTTTTACATATGTTTTATAGGTAATATATGTTGTGATATTATATATATGTGCTATTAATTGTATTCTTGTATTAATTTGTATTTTGTTGGTGATTTCATTGGGTGATTAGTATTATATATATATTCTTATATATATTCTTTTCATATGCAATTTTTTATTTGACACTAACGTAAATAGTGTAACGAAACCTATGCGTCACCCGTTTTGGACCAACATGTCTCACACGTGTCATGCGTGTGAGATTTGTAGGTCTAGAATTGTCCCTTTTTGGACAGCCTCGGAGTGGGCGAAAGAGCGTGGTTTTTATGATGAGTCATGAGTTTGAATGAGTTTCGTTCGGACCCATGGCTCGTCATAAAGACCACGTTCTGTCGGTCACTCTTTGGTGGGTTTAGGACCTATCTTTTTCTATAGACATAGGGATGTGGTATGTAGAAAACGTCTAGTACTTATGATGCATTCTCAATTGAATGAATGTTTTGCCTATAGAATGACTGAGGACGACTGACGGTGGATGTATAGTGGTTGGATGAAAAGTGGAGCTCACACGAGGGAGTGGATAATCAACGCTGAGAAAATTGTTAATCGTGCATTCGCTTTGACAATAAACACTGGCGTGAGGTGCCCATGCATTAAGTGTAGAAATTCTCGTAGGCAAGACAAGAGAGCATTGTCATTCCACATTTGCAAATATGGTTTCGTGCCAGGTTATGAAGTTTGGACTTTTCATGGCGACACAGACCATGAGATGAGATGCTTGATGCTATACGGCCGGAGTTTGAAACAAACCCTGAGGATCCTCCAACAACGGAGGTTCAAAAGTTTTTCGACATCCTTCGAGCTTCAGAAGAGTCATTGCATGAGCACACCACCGTAAGCGTTCTCGCTTTCGTGACCCGTCTTATGGCCATTAAGTTGAAGTTTGCATTCTCCAACAATTGTTATAAGGAGCTCATGAATCTAATGAGTGATATCCTTCTTATGAACCATAAGGTGCCGAAAGACATGTACCAGTCAAAGAAAATGCTTTCTGCTCTCGATATGGAGTATGAGAAGATTGATGTGTGCCAAGATAACTGTATGCTTTTCTGGAAAGAACATAGGAATGAGGTGAAATGCTTAAAATGTGGTAAACCGAGATTCATAGAGGTCGTGAATGAAAACGGTGAAAAGGGGACGATAGAGGTTTCTCATAAGCAACTTCGTTACATGCCTCTTACACCTTAGCTGAAATGATTGTTTCTCTCAAAGAAAACCGCTAGACATATGCGAGGGCATAAAGAAGGTGCACCCATCTGATGGTGAGGCATGGAAGGCTCTAAATGATTTTGATGCAAACTTTGATAGGGATGCAAGGAATGTTCGCATCGGGTTGACAATAGATGGATTCATGTCTTTCAATGTAAACGCATCTTCATACTCTTGTTGGCATGTGTTTGCTATTCCATACAACCTTCCACCTTCGTTTTGTATGAAATATGAATTTATGCTCCCGTGTCTCATTATACCCGATCCAGAGCATCCTGGAACACGCCTGAACGTGATGCTGAAACCCTTAATTTAAGAGTTGAAACAATTGTGGAAAGGAGTTGAAGCATATGACTATGACCAGAAGCAAAAATTCAATCTTCGAGTTGCGTATCTGTGGTCGGTCCATGATTTTCCGACATATGGTATTTTTTGTAGTTGGAGTTTTCATGGAAGGATGACATGTCCGATATGTGCGAAGGACACATATTGTTTCTGTCTTAACTTTGGGGGAAAGATTTGTTACTTCGATTGTTATAGATGCTTTTTGACCATGAATCACCCATTTAGGTTACGCGGGACCGGTTTCAAGAATGACAATGTTGTTGTAATGGGACCACCAAGGCATTTAAATGGTATAGAAATTGCTGATATGCTGAATGAGTTGGTTCTTAATGAAAATGAGGATGGATTTGTAGGATTCGGAACCGAACATAACTGGACCCACATATGTGGCTTATGGGAATTGTCGTATGTCAAATCACTGATTCTGATGCACAACATTGACGTTATGCATCAGGAACGTAATGTTGGTGAAAGCATTATGTTGGGGGAAAATACTTCATCCTCATGATCATCCAAGATTCCAAGCAAATTTATTATGCAACTAAGATAAAGGCAAGTCTTAATCTCAGAGCCCAAGACTTGCCTCCGGATTGAAGGGCTCGAAGCCGAAAGGTCTGTCTATGCTCCGGTCCGAAGAGACCCTCCGAAACGCTTCCCATCCGGAGTGGAAACAACCAGAAGGATGGGACGTCTACCTTATCAACATCCTTCGAGCATGTTTTACCATATAAACCCTATAAGGGATACCGAAATAGTATCTACTATGTCGGTTGAAATTGAGGGGTAAAAAGGTCTTTTCTCTAGAGAGTTTACCTATAAATACCACCCTTCTCGCCCTGTAAGAGGCATCAAATATTCTGATATTTAATACACACTTCGAACTATTTTGAGCTATTATCCTTTTTGGAGGCTTAAGATAGTCCGCATTCACAAATACTTCGTTTGTTAGTTCTTGGTTTTATAGAACCTATTAGCGTAATCCGTTACGCCAACAGTTTGTGTCATCCGTGGGGAAATTAGTACTAAAAGCTAGTTCTCTGCCACTGCTTGTACTTCGAAGTACATTTGCGGAGGGAGTTTCGGAGTCCCAGGATTCCGCGCACCCTTCAGCAAGGGGCTTCAAGTACAGTTCGAAGGCCTTTCTTGCCTTCCACCACCGTTCGAAGCTCTCGGTCTACGGACCCTACTTAGCCTCGTAAATCAGGGCTCCCAAGCAGAGTATAGCCACCGGCCCCCTCCGGAGGTCCTCTCGGACCTCTAGAGCAGGTCCTTCAGACATCCCCCAAACTCCTGAAGTAGTCAATAACCCCCGAGCCACCGGAGCCCCTCAGAGAGCCCCGTCCGTGCTCCGAACTGATTATGTTAGTTCCCAAGACCCGGATGACCCCTCCGGAGGAAGTGAGAACACCCCGAAGACGTGGCCGCTCAGATGGCCTGATTTCAGGCGGAGGTGGAAAGATGGAAGCAGGAGGCCGCGAACATGCTTCGTCCTTTGGCCAACCCTGCTGCTTCAGAGGCGCATAAAGACGATGACCCCGATTATTTTCATGAAGCCCCGCAAGTCCAAGAGAGCGCTGAGAACGCCTCCTTCGATGACGAATCTCCGCTGCATCCAGACTTGCAGAAGGTGTGATTCGATCCTAGGTTCCGAGCCTCGAAGCAACACAAGTACTCCGGAGGGGCTGACCCCGGAGAATTCTCTTGCTCCTACGTTCTTGCAAGAGAAGCTAGTGGAGGGGTCCGAAATACAATGACAAAGTGTTTCCCCTTGTGTTAGAAGGTGTAGCCCTTCGTTGGTTCTGGTCTCTAAAGCTACGATCAATTAAGTCGTGGGAGCATTTGAAGAAGAAATTCGTGAGTAACTTCTAGGGGACATTCGTAGCCCCGATATCTACTAGAAGCCTTTTTCAGGTGAAATAGTGGGCGGGATAAACTCTTCGTGAATACTTCAAACGCTTCACCCACACCAAGTCCCAAATCAAGGGGTTGTCCACGTCATCTATTGTGGATGCGGCGTGTGAAGGTGTAATGAATCCCGACCTCATCAGCAAACTTCACCAGAAGCCAGTGTCTTCACTATCACAATTGATGGCATACTTTGAGTAGTATGCCAAAGCAGAAGAGGGGTGCCTCTAGAGGACTGTTCGTCCACACCAACCCTCCCCCAAGAAGTCAAGATAGAGCCATGGGATTCGAGTCTTCCACAAGACCTCTTCGATAATCGTTCTCACAATCAGAGAAGAGGAAGGAATCACCCTCGCTTTGAAGTATTGAATATTTCCCCCGCCACTCCAAAGATGCCTTCCAACTATCAACAGGCTCAGGGCAATAAAGCTAGTGGCTCGAGGCCGCTAGATAAACCAACTAGCCGAAGCCAGACTCTCTTTTGTTGTGTGCATGGCGAAAATAGAAGCCATGCCACCAAGGATTGCAAGTCCATATTGACTCTCTGGAGCGAGTATCTTGGGAGAAACTCAGGTCAAAGCACTACAGACCGATCTCCTCCAACGGCACGACCAGAGCCCGTGCAAGCTTTCGAACGTGCAGGCAATCTCGGAGCTCCTATTCAACCTCCAGTGGCCAACATTATGCCACCACCGAAGCAAGAAGACCCTCAAGATCATGGAAAATGAGTGGTCCTACCCATCTCCGGAGGGGGACCCTCAGTAATATGTCGAAGCATCAACGAAGGGATTACGTCCAGGAAGTAGGACATATAGGGACTTCAAACTCGGCTGTAGAAATGCCTAAGTGGTCCCATGTGCCCATATCATCTGATGCCAATGATGCTGCAGGGGTGAAATTACCCCATGCTGACCCCCTTGTCATTTCAGCTGACATTGCAGGAATGGAAATTCGAAGGGTGCTGGTCGACAGTGGACGCTCTGCTGACATACTCTTCGTCCAAGCCTTCGATCAAATGTGCATCCCCCGAAGGCATCTACTTCCAGCAGCTCACCCACTCCAATGCTTCGTAGGCCCTCCTCTCGATGCCCTCGGCCAAATAGGCCTCGAGGTTGCTTTCGGTGAGGGGCCTTGGCTAGAGTTGAAGGGGTCATCTTTGATATTGTCGACGCCTCGTATGCCTACAACGTAATCTTCGAAAGATGGATGCTAAAACAATTTGGAGCCGTAGCGCACCACAATTATCTGTGTCTCAAAATTCCCACGCAAGGTGGAGTCCTTATGATCCTAGGAGATCAAGCTATAGCTTGGAGAGGAGAATACGGCCACGACCCACCTCTTGATCCTCGACAGGTAAACAGTGTGCAAGAGCACTCGAAGGAGGCTTCGGGGACCCTTGACCCTTCGAAGAACCCTTCCTTCAAGCCAAGCCCAGAAGGTGATGTACTCACGAGGATCATTATCAAAGAAGGCAGGGAATACCCCATTCAATTTGGCAAGGGTTTTCCTTCGGAGATCGCCACTTCGCTAGAAGAAATGGTTAGAGAAAATCTAGATATCTTCGCCTGGTCAGACGAAGATATCCCAGAGCTAACCGGAGCATTATGGAGCATACCTTGCTCATTAACCCTAAGGTTTGACCTGTTCGCTAGGGGCTTCGTAAGTTTTCAACTAAAAGAACAAACCTCGCTAAAGCGGAGGTAGAAAAGTTGCTAAGAACAGGAATCATTAGGGAGGTGGCCCACACGGACTGATTAGCTAACCCTATCTTTGTCAAAAAAAAGGGCTCCGACAAATGACGCATGTGCATTGACTTCACATCTCCAAATAAAGCATGCCCACGAGACCCCTACCCCATGCCCCGCATTGATTAACTTGTTGACTCTACGGTTGGCTCCGACCTCCTGAGTTTCCTTCATGCATACTCTGGTTACCATCAAATCTGGCTGAAACGCGCGAACGAAGCCAAGATGAGCTTTATAACCCCTTTCGGAGTATTCTGTTATGTTTGAATGCCCTTCGACCTAAGAAATGCCGAGTCAACTTTTTCACGTCTCATTGCTAAAGCTCTAGGTCACCAGATAGACCGAAATGTTGAAGCCTATATGGATGACATTGTAAAAAAGAGTGCTTTAAAGCACCAGCATAGTCTAGACTTAGCAAAAACTTTTGAGAGCCTCCGAGCATGTGGAGTTCGCCTTAATCCTGAAAAATGTATTTTCGGAGCTGAAGCAGGAAAATTGCTAGGGTACTTAGTTTCGAGCAGAGGAATCGAAGCTAGACCGGTGCAGATAAGTGCACTGCAAAGGATGGATCCACCTGAAAATTTGAAGCAAGTCTAGAAGCTAGTCGGATGCCTCACAGCTCTCAGCAGATTCCTGACCAGATCAGCGGAGTGAAGCCTCCCAATTTTCAAAGCCTTAAAAGGGTCTGAATGTTTCAAGTGGACGCCGGAGTGCTAGAAAAGCTTCGACGAAATCAAGGACTACCCTAGAAATCTATCAACGCTTACTATGCCCCTTGTAGAGGAAACTCTCCTCCTTTATCTTGCAGCAACAGGCTCTGTAGTTAGTGTAGTGCTTGTCTGAGAGATAGAGCTCAATCGAAAACTGGTGCAGAACCCACTATACTTCGTTTCAGAATCCTTGTCCAGAGCAAAAACATGGTACTCCGAGCTCAAGAAATTTGCATATGCTTTGGTAAAGGCCTCGCGGAAGCTAAGGCATTAATTTTTAGCACACAATATGATTGTCCCTATGTCGTATCCCCTTGGTGATATGCTCCGAAGCAAAGAACAACCATTAAGTCTCAAGTTGTGGCTGACTTTGTTGCAGAGTGGACTCCATCTGCAACATGGGCTCTGGAAAATTCATGCGAAGGAGTCTGGATAGTGTACTCCAACGGAGCATTTCAAGCATCTAGAGCTGGTGCTGGAGCCGTGAGAATTTCACCTTCAGGACAAAAAGCAATGTACTCTGCAAGGCTCAACTTTAAGTCCACTAACAATATTGCAGAGTATGAAGGAATCCTGCTTGGTCTCCACAAAGCGCGAGCACTTGGCGCCACTCAATTTGTAATAAAAATAGATTCTCAAGTCATTGCAGGGTATGTTGACAAAAGCTTCCAAGCTCGGCATCCACATATTGCGAAGTACTTAGAAGAGATCCACAAGACGGAGGCATTGTTCAAAGGAATTTCAATCTGAGCATCCCTCGAGCAGATAATCAGCTTGCGGACATCCTGGCGAAGGCGGCTGCCGGAGCATTGGTTGTCTCGGAAGGGGCTTTTTTATGAAGAGCTTGTCAACCCTTCGGTGCCTCATCCACCCTCCACTGAAATATTTTTTATACAAATCACTAATTGGCGGAGCCCAATATTATATTTTTTGCAAAACAAATCAACTCCCCTTGAAGGCCCAGAATTGCAAAGGTTACAGTCAAGGGTCTGGAATTATAAGCTTGTTAGCAGAGTGCTATATAATGCTGAAGTCTGTTCTCCTCTACTCCGATGCATCTCGCAACCCGAAGGCCAAGATATACTTTGGGAAATCCATGAAGGCTTGTGTGGTAGCCACTTAGCCCCTCGGGCTTTAGCAAGCAAAACACTTCGCTAGGGGCTTTATTGGCCAACAATTGTAGCAGATGCAGAATCATTGGTTCAAACCTGTCAAGGGTGCTAATGGATCGGAAGACGAAGCCATCATACTCCAACACCCCTTCAGGTCATTGCTCTGGTATGGCCAATGGCACGATGGGGAATGGATCTCATCGGCCCTTTCCCAAGGGTTAATTTTTTCTGTGCCATTACAATTTTTACGGTTTGCCAATATGCCATTGGTGTGTCACTGACATATGGGGGCCGCCACAGTCACTGACAGTGGCATATAGGCAATTTCTAAAAATTATAATGGCATGCGAGTAATTTTCCCCTTTCCCAATGGCGAAGGGCAGCTTGAAGTTCGCGGTGGTGGCAATCGAATAATTTTCTAAATGGGTCGAAGCTGAACCTTTAACTGCTATCACTTCAAAAAATGTGCAGAAATTCTTCTGACAAAATATTATTTGTAGGTTCGGAGTGCCTAGAGAACTGACAATCAACAATGGCACCCAATTTGAAGTTGAACCTTTTAGAGAATTCTGCGAAGGGCTGGGCATTAAAATGTGCTTTGCAGCCGTCCGTCATTCCCAATCCAACAGAGCCGTCTAGCGGGCCAATGGAAATATTCTATCTGGCTTAAATCGGAGGATTGTAGGATTGGCAAAGGGACTGTGGACCGAAGAGCTTCCTAAGATTTTATGGTCCATTCAGACCACTCAAGCTAGATCTACATGTTTTACCCCATTCAGGTTGTTGTTCGAGGATGAGGCCATGACTCCAATGGAACTGAAAGGCGGATCCCTCCGCATAACGGAGCCAGAAGATAAAGATGAAAGGAACACTTCGCTTGACTTGTCTGAAGAAAGGAGGCTTCGAGCTGTCGCTAATTTGAAAAGGTACCAAGACTAGACAAAAGCATGGTATGACCCAAAGGTAAAAGTTAATGAACTTAGACCGGGTCATTTGGTACTACGAAGTGTAATTGCTTTGGGGAAATTAGGAAACAAATGGGAAGGACCATATATTATCTTACGCTCGGGGCGCCCCAGATCTTTTAAATTAGCAAATTTAGAAGGGGAAGAGTTAAAGCATGCATGGCATGCGGAGCACCTTAAACGCTATTATGTTTAGGGGCTCCTTGTAAATAATTGTAAAGTACCTTTCTAAATGAATAAAAGCTTGTGGATGCATCAGAGGAATGGAGATGCTTGAAGAGGCGAGTATCTTTCATCAGAACCCAATAAATGGCCTTCGAACCACTGGTTCGAATCTTTCGTAAAAGAGATGAAGGTGGCCAAACCTTACGGATTCCAAGCCATCGGCTTGATAGCATCCGTAGAAGAGTCCAAGGACTATAAAATAATGAAGTTCAAACCATTGGTTCGGAGCATTCGTAAAAGAGCTGAAGATGGCCAAACCCTACGGATTCCGAGCCATTGGCTTGATAGCATTCTTAGAAGAGTCCAAGGACTATAAAATAATGAAGTTCGAACCATTGGTTCGGAGCATTCGTAAAAGAGCCGTAGGTGGCCAAATCCTACGGATTCCGAGCCATTGGCTTGATAGCATCCATAGAAGAGTCTAAGGACTTTAAACAAAAAGATTTTGATCCTCCGGGTTTGAAGAATCTGTAAAAGAGCCGTAGGTGGCCAAATCCTATGGATTCTGAGCCATTGGCTTGATAGCATCCGTAGAAGAGTCTAAGGACTTTAAACGAACAGATTCCGATCCTCCGGGTCAAATGAAACCCAACAAGAGTCCTATGTGACCATTTTCGGAGCATTAACTTATAAGTTCAAAGCCCTATCTGAATTTTATAGGGGCTATCTTTTCAGCCATCGAACCATTAGTTTGATGCATCGCCTACTCTACCTCTAATAGGTAAGATATCATGATACGAACATACAGTTCGAAGAACTCTATGAAAAAGTTGAGTTTGTGGGTATCAAGTACTGTTTGCGAAGCCTCATCTTTAATATGCCGAGAGTTGTGTGCGACTGGTCCTATTGCATTGCATATGGCCCCCACCCACAAAGAGGGGCAGGGGAATAAGGCACAATCAAATGATGCTTCTCAAACAAATTAAATTGCTTGGTTAAATCACATTACAAACATCATAATCAGGAAAAATTACTATCTAAGCCTAAGTAGAAATGGAGACCTCTCCGACCTCTAGAGCTACCTCCAGGACCAGCTCGGTCTTTGGAGCCTAGAGTTCTCAAAACCTTTCTTTTGGTTCGATTACCCTTCTTCGAAGCTCTCCAGGTTTTCTGCTCTTCTTGATGTTTGGCCTAGGTCAGAAGCCGTTCGAAGCTAGCATCCGTCGGGTCTTCAACTTGATACTCTGAATAGACCAATCTACATACTCTGAAGATGAAGATGTTACTACTTTATCTTCTTCTTTGATATAAGAAAGGACTTCGCTACAAACATCGGGTGCTATCTCTCCATGCACCCCTCGAGGAATAGAAAATCGCGAGCGCCTATAAGGCCTTAAGCTTTCGAGAATAGCCCATGGTTGGTGAAGCCCTTCATCAAGCTCTAATACTTCGAGATCAAAGTTCGAAGCATGTGGAAAAACCTAAAAACAAACATCCAAGAAATTGGCGGAGGTGGAGCCCGAGGCCTCATTGGAAGTCACCACCGCTCTAGCAAGAACAAATTGCTGCAAAAAGCAAAGTAAGTATGGTGTAAGAACATTGAATTAAATGTACATTATGTCCCTTGCATGCCTGGAGGGTAGCCCTTTCGAGGGCTATGTCTAGCTCCGATCCACTGGCTTCGCTCAACGTGGAGACCAGCTCAGAGTTGCCAACCTCTTGGCTCTTTTCAGTCAAGGGCTGCAGGAGAGACCGGGGCCCTATCCACTGCTCGAAGAATGGAGCTAATAGCGGGAGCCAGGACAGGGCTCTCTGATCATCTTCGGTGGGATCCTCTTCCGAAGCATCCACCGAAGGATCGTTCGTCGATGGCGTCATCATCAAGGAGCGGAGAGGCCTAGGCCAAGACTTGCCTTTACCTCTCCCCAGTGCAGGAGCCAACGGGGCCACCTCTTCCATCAGAGTGGATCCCTCTACAGGGGTAACCCCCTCGGCTAAAGCAACAACAACAGAAGTAGCCTCCGCCGTCAGAGCTACCTCTTCTGTCGGAGCCTCGTCCCCAGCTGGAGTCAAGGCTCCATCTTGGGTCGGAGCCATGTTGCTCCCCGAAGCATCTACAAACATAAGGTATTTCTCAATTATCTAAAAGATATTGCCAATACAATGAAATTATTTCAGGTATGATGAATCAAGAAGTAAAGACCGAAGGTTACCTCCATCTTGATTTTGAGGGAGTATTACGGGATCCCCCAGAAATTCGTACAGTGTGAGGTACTCCTCGATGTCCTCCCCCGAAGTTTGGGCTGGAGTAGCAGATGTCGAGGCCCTTACCTCCGTCACCACTACTCTGGTCATTGGCGAAATAAAGCCCTCCGGCTCCACTCCCTGAACCTCCACGGCTCAGCTCAGACTACCACCTCCTCTTCGGCCGCCGGCGTCGCCACGACATCAACTTGAGGTGGATTCTCGGTTTCATCCCGAGAATCCCCCACACCACCTTCCATGAGAGGAGCTTCGAGCTCCCTTCCCATTCGGGCCTCCGAAGTTTCCTCCTCTTCGGACTCCTCCAAAGAAGAGCTTAGAATGTCTAGTAAAGGAGGAGACACCGAAGGTGAAGGGAGCTTAGCCTTCCGTGCCACCTTTTTCCCGGATTCCTCACAGCCTTGGAGGTCCCAGCAGCAGCCTTCCTCTTTCGATTCCAGCAGCAGCAGCCTCCCAGCTTAGCCTGTTGGGTCGAAGCTTGGAAGAGGAGGGGCTTTGATTCCGAGTGTGCTCCACACTCGGTTGGAGCATTCCCAGCTCCCAACTAGCTCCACCCTCCACTACTTCTCCACTGTAGTAGGGGCCCCGAGCACCCTCTCTGCTACCCGAGCTATTTTCTTTGGAGCTAGCGCCAACGGAGCCGCTGAAATAAGGTAACAATCTTTTAAGAAAACTACATATATTCTATATGACTAATCTGAGTGCAGAAAATATCAAAGTGTTACCTAGAGCTCGAAGCTCACCCTTCGAAGTGCCTTGGAAAACAACAGGCCAATTGGCCCCGAGCGGAGGTATCCAGAGGGAGATGAACTCCTCGGCCAAGTCTCGCATACTCATGCGCTTAGCCACCGAAGACAACAACCCAAGTTGCGTTGAAAGCAGACTTGAGTCCAAAGTCAACTCCGCCTCCCTCCTATACCATATCTCTTGCAGAGGCCCCGCAAGGCTGGAGTCTTCACCGACCTCAGCATAAAACCACCGGAGTATCACGTCGGAGTACCACCGGTCATTGATAGCCTTCGCCAGGAAATTCTTCAAGTGCCCCTTCGTGAGCTGGAAGTTGACAATCCCAAAGGCCACTAGCAGCTTGGAGTCCAAGGGCCCAAAATGCGGCTTAGGTTGGAACGAAGCTTCATGGGTTGCCACGAACACTATGGACCTTGCCTCGCACCCTTTGGCTCGAAGGGCCCACTTGAAGACCGCTAGCCTAGCTATGGCATTCGGAGATAGCTGCGGTAGAGTGATGTGGAATATCTCCAGTACCTCTATCAAGAAATCTATTGAAGGAAGCCATGTCCCGCTTCGAAGAAGGCTTCGAAGACGACGACTTCTCTGCTCCTCGACGCCAGAATCACTTCTTCTCCGAGGATCCAAGTCCTAATCCCTGGTCCCAGCTTTCTGCTCACTGTTTCCTCGACAGACTCTGCTGAGCAAGTCGATCACCCGAGGATGAATGTGTGCTTCAGTGGCTTCTTCGACGGTGGGCGGAGTTCTCGTGGATCCTTGGGCCAGGAGCCCCCCGGAGCTCCCAGCATCGTCGCCGCCCGCACTCTTGCATTGGTTCTCGCCATTGATGGAGCGCTCAAAAGTTTCAGAGAGTAAGGTTGAAAGATGAAAGCGTGGAAATGTCGAAGCACAAAAGCTCTGTAAAAACTTTTCTCCGCTGATCGCTTTCCTCTTTTATAACCGCTCCATTCTCGTTAAGCGCGATTCGCGCATGTTTTCACACTTACAGATCCAACCCACATTTGAGAGGTAACAGTACAAAAGTAACGACTCTTTGCGATTCACTGCCATCATAACGGTTCATTTTCCTTCGGAGCAATCGTACAGAGGTCTGAGTTCGAAGCCCGGATTTGATACATCTCCGATGCCAAGGATGCTTCGAATGGTTATAATACCTTGTATTCTTTCTAAGGTCCTGAGCATGAAAATATTTCTTGCGTATACTGCTCTCCTTGTTGTACAAGCTATCTGGATAAGCGTATTCGAGGGGCTACTGTAAGGGGAAAATACTTCATCCTCATGATCCTCCAAGATTCCAAGCAAATGCATTATGCAACCAAGATAAAGGCAAGTCTTAATCTCAGAGCCTAAGACTTGCCTTCGGATTGAAGGGCTCGAAGCCGAAGGGTCCGTCCAGGCTCCAGTCTGAAGAGACCCTCCGAAAGGCTTCCCCTCTGGAGTGAAAAACAACTAGAAGGATTGGACGTCTACCTTATCAACATCCTTCGAGCATGTTTTACCATATTAACCCTACAAGGGATACCGAACTAGTATCCACTATGTCGGTTGTAATTGAGGGGTAAAAATGTCTTTTCTCTGTAGATTTTACCTATAAATACCCCCCTTTCCCGCCCTATAAGAGGTATCGAATATTCCGATATTCAATACACACTTCGAACTATTCTGAGCTATTATCCTTTTTGGAGGCTTAAGCTAGTCCACATTCAGAAACACTTCGTTTGTTAGTTCTTGGTTTTATAGAACCTGTTAACATTATTCGTTACACCAACACATTATAAGTACATGTAATGATTTTGCGAACAGGACAAAAGATAATGTAAAGGTGAGAAGAGATTTAGCTGAGATTTGTAATCGACCAACCCTTGAGTTGACGAATAGTGGTGGCATGCCACATAACCCATTTTGTTTAAAACCTAAAGAAAATCAACAAGTAATGAGGTGGTTGAAAAATTTTAAATTCCTAGATGGTTACGTCGTGTGATTTAGAATAGCTGTGAATTTGAAGACAGGGAAGTTAAATGGATTGAAAAGTCATGATTACCACATAATAATGGAAAGACTCCTTCCTGTAATGTTTCGTGGGTACTTGAATAATGATGTGTGGAAGGCATTAGCTGAGCTGAGTCATTTTTATAGAAAACTTTGTGCTAAATAAATTAAGAAAGATATGATGGAGATGTTGGAGAAAGAGATACCGGTGCTTTTATGTAAATTGGAAAAAATATTCCCTCTAGGATTCTTCAATCCACTTCAACATTTACTCGTTCATCTTCCATATGAAGCTAAGGTAGGTGGCCCTGTGAAATATAGGTGGATGTATAACATTGAAAGGTCCCTAAAGAAGCTTAGAGCGATGGTTGGCAATAAGGCTAGAGTTGAAGGTTGCATCGCAGAAGAATTTAAATTGAAAGAGATAGCATACTTCACTAGTGTATACTTCATTGAGCATCACAATGTCAACACACCTGCTCCACGGTACCATGTGAATGAAGATAATCCTTGTAGTGACCTCCAAATTTTATGGTGGAAGGGCATAACTGTTGGTGTCTCCACGACATATTATGTAACTCGGGAAGAACGGACATATGCCTTGCTCTACATGTACTCAAATATGGAAGAGATGGAACAATATTTCACGTAAGTAAATGCTTTTTAGTTTTATATTTTACCGAAGATGTTTTATACCTGTTTGTTTACCTATTCATTACAATGACAGTATGTTTGATTCGAAATACTTGACGTATGGTCGTCAACAAATGGAGAAGCTATTAAATAAATTACGTCGAGAAGGAGTAAATGACGAGCCTAGTTTCTGAGCTTAGTTCAGAGAACATGTAAATCCTTACCTTTTGTGACACGTATTATTTTACTCTATTAGGTTAATTATCTTATAAACTCATATGATTTGCAGTGCGTGCTCGCTATCAATATACATATAGACTTGTGATAGCTCTCTTATGGAAGTATTAGCACCAAAAGTTATGGTCGATATGATGTTAACGGTTTCCGCTTCCGTTCAACTATTTTTGAAGTGTATCGACCTCTAGTGGCAACAACTAATACTGGAGTTGCTACAAGGGTCGTTGATGGACAAGGACACGAAACTATGTATTATGGAATCATCAAAAATATAATCGAGTACAACTTTGCCGAGAATAAGGAGATTAAAGTAGTCTTCTTCGATTGTGATTGGTTTGAACTCAAACATGGTACTCGAGAAAACCAATTTGGGATGGTTGAAGTCAAACACACGGAACGATTATGTGGTTGCGATAATTTTGTCCTTTCTCACCAAGTCGAGCAGGTGTATTATATGTCATACCCATGTAAAAAACTAAGTGCTTGGTGGGTAGTCTACAAAGTGAATCCTCAGGAACATCTACACACCCCTAGTGATGGCGCTTATCATTAGAGGTTAAAGAGGTTGATGAGGTTTACCAAGATGATGAATTGCCAAGAGGACTTTAATATCAACTACTTTGGCATCACCCTCAGTGGGTTCCATGTCATCCTCAACATCGAGTTCCTACACACTCGACCCCATCCTATGGGACATTGAGAACCTGTCCATGTCCTTTTGGCATGGTCCCAAGCGCATCCTTTGGAAGGACCTCAGCTCCCCCCATGATGACATCCGATAGAGCATGGTTCATGTAGTTGCCATGACGCCTGAACACCCCTTGTAGGACTGCCTTCTAGACAAGTACGACTCGATGTTTGAGGAACTTCATGGCCTTCCACCAGCATGGCCCAACAATCACTGCATCCACCTCCTACTAGGCACCGTGCCAGTGACCGTCCACCCCTACTACTATCCGCAACTCTAGAAGGATGATCTCAAACGCAAGTGTGTCACCATTCTCACCTAAGGGATCATCCGGCCTAGCACGTCCATGTTTTCTGCCTAGTCCTCTAAGTGTGGAAGGCCGATGATTCTTGGTTAGTCTGGATTGACTACAACACGCTCATCAACAAGACCTCAAAGGACAAGTTTCTGATCCCAATGGTCGATGAGCTCCATGGCACATCATTCTTCACTAAGTTCGGCTTGCATTCATGTAGATGGAAATATGCCCAAGATAATTCTTGGGAATCAAATTTTCTGACCTAGGGACGATAGTTTCGTGTATTGGTGAGACCAGAAGTTCTAGTTGGACCAGAACTTCTAGACTACCCTAGTTTTAGTTTCTGGAGGAACCAAAATTTCCAGTTGTACTAGAAGTTTTGGGTCTACCTAAGGGAATTTCCAGATGAACCAGAAGTTCCGAGTGGAGCCCAAACTTTCATGTAAAAATAAATTCGATGTAGAATGTTATTTCAAAAGTTCTCATTGGACAAAAAAAACCTAGCCACAACCTCTCCTCTCCTTGGCCACACCTATTGTGGTTGTTTCTCACCGAATCTCGTGAACGATACTAGCATACCGGTGTGAGATGATCCTATCACCTTAGGTATGGATACTATTGAGGCAAAGCTACTACCGTGGTGTTGATATTCCCATAGAGATCACAAGGTTGCATTGTGAGGAGCATAGTGAGGTTTGTCACTATTGTTCAAGGTAATGATGAGTGATTGACAGGGTAAAATCATGGGTTGTGTCTGGATGCTCTGGATATGGTGTGTGTGTTTGTGTTCGTCTCGTGTGTGTAGGTTTGAGTTACTCGTCAACTGTCGAGGGCATGGGATCAGGGTTACACGAGGAGTCTAATGCTAGATGGTCGAGGGTGTCAGTCGAAGTCAAGAGTGGACTCTGATGTACGCATGGAGGTAAAACAAGACGTGAGTTGAAGATTGATCAAGATGAAGCATCGATCGAGTCAGCGAAAGGGAAGCCAGTTCAAGTGACAAGGCAGCTCGAGGGATCGAGAGCAGGAGAGACTTGCTGGTGGTCGGGTTTGCGGACTAACGACGGTTGTCGACGATCAGGAGAGGCTTTGTCGGTTTTTGCTGAAAACTGTCGAAACTTTAAATGTGTTTGTTAATTTCAATAAATAGGAAGTTAGGTTTATTTGAGTAATTCAGTATAATAATGTAAACTTTGGTATGTTTTTAGAATTATCAAATTGTGAAAATATATTAAAGGGTTGTGACAAGGTTGTATTTCTTTTTGAATCAAGTAGTAGAGTATTGTCCAGGTTTAATATTTCTGAAATTGTGTCTTGTACTCATGGTTAATTCTGAATTTTGGGTGGACTATTATGTAAAGATACCTCTTAGGGTATGGCTATATAATGGGCCGTACACCTAAAGAGATGGCTGCCTCTTTTTTGTGAAAAATCTGAAAATCATATGAGCTGAGAGTTTTTCTTATTCTGAAATTTTGCTCTTCAGAAATTTGTTCCTTAATTCATCTAATCTGTGATTTTGGAGCTTTACTTCTAATTACCTTGTTGCGATCACTGTTTCTGGTACGAAACAATTGTTCATCGTCATGGACTTTTTGTTGTTTTTGTTGCGCCGCCAGCTTTGAACAGGTATGAGTCGATTTTTCCGTTGATCTGTGTTTTTCTCTTCCTGATCTGGTTTGAGGGTAAGATCAAGAGGTTCTTCTACAAGTTTTCATACAAGAGATCATTTTGGAGGAGGAGTATTTGCTCAAGAAATCGTTGAAGAAGTCAAGGGAGAAAGTTGTGTTTTAATCAGGTAAGAATTCCAAAACTGTGGCTGTGATGATATCTCTGATCTATCTTACAATTGTATCTCATCAGTGCTGAAACAAACTTGATTTGCTATAGCTCTTTGCGTAACATCCCTGATCTACAACAGAGTTCTCAGCAACTCTGTTTTCAGGTCATCTATTTTTTCCTAGTTAAGCTACAGTACCCAAGAGATTTTGTCAAGCAATTATTGAAGGAAAATTGTGCAGCCTTTTCTAGACATCTTTTGATTGAAATGAAATCTTGAATTTTGTCCAAGTGCAAACTGGAATACTATTTCTCTTGAATGTGCTGATTGTTACCAATTCAGTTTCAGTTTTGTAGTTTTCAAAAATTGTGTGATAAAATTGATTCTTCATCCATTATCAGATTTTGAAATGGGTTTGATTTCAAATCTGTTTTCAGGTGAGCATCAAGTGTGATATTGCAATTTCTTAGAGGTGTGTTGGGTGTTTTCGAGAAGGCCATCACATTTGAAAGAAAGTGTCTAGGCGCCAATTCACCCCCCTCTAGTCGCCATTCCGATCCCACAATTGGTATCAGAGCCGGTTAGATCACCAGTTGACCTTAACCGGTTTGTGATCCTTGTGGCGACATGGATAAGAACACTAATATTCCGATGTTTGATGGTCGAGATTATGCCTATTGGAAGGTGCGCATGGAGGCTTATTTGCTTAGCCAAGAAAGTGCAATTTGGGACATTGTCGCATCCCAATATGTGATTCCTGACACTTGTACCTTAGAGACTGAGAAGGCACAATATGAATGTAATAGCAAGGCTAGAAACAATTTTTTTATCAGTCTGAGTCGCAACGAGTTTGACAGGGTCTAGCACCTTCGAACTGGATGAGAAATTTGGACGACCTTGAGTACTTTTCATGAGGGCACATCATAGATTAAGGTTAGGAGGAAAAGCACGTATAATATGGAATATCAAATGTTCGTGCCAGGCCCCGGCGAGTTTGTAGATGCTTTGTTTGCACGCTTTGACAGAATTGTTAGCAACTTACGCTCCACTAGGACGCTAGCTTACTCTGTTCTTGACCGAGTGATCAAACTTCTCTATGCCCTGGATCATAGCATATGGGAAGTAAAGATCTCAAGCATTGAAGAGTCTGAAAGTTTTGATACTTTGACATGCGATGAACTCTTCAGTAAGCTTAAGTCCACCGAGATAGCTAAGACATCTCGTTCTGGGATTGGGAACTCTTTGCCACAATCCATGGCACTAATTTCTGGTTCTGGTAGTGGCACCTCATCTGGAGGTAGCGTGTTTGGTGTTTGTGCTTTGTCTGCGGGTTTTGCCTTGTCTTCTTTGGTCTCTATCACAAAGAAACAAGTGGACACATTGGACAATGAAGAGCTTGCTCTTATAGTCAAAAAGTTCACTAGGTTCTACAATGATAGAAGAGATCAGAGGAGAGGAGGCACTCGAGGGTGTTTTGAGTGCGGTGACCTTAATCACATTAAAGCCAATTGCTCAAAACTGAAAGCCAACAACGAACATGAACACAAATATCAGAAAAGAGATAAAAAACCATTTTACAAAGGCAAAAGAGGAAAAGTGGCGAAAAGGATGGCTAGAGCTTTCGTGGCAGCACTCAGTTACATCGACAACACCTCGAGTGAAGAACCAAGTTGTGATGAAGATGAACAAGGCAAGAATGAAGAAAGGAAGGAAAATATGAAGGACTTCAACGGCCTCTGCTTCATGGCCAACGACAAGCAAAGCAGCGATGAGCTTGACTCATCTGAGGTTAGCATATCTCTTGATCAATTACTTGTTCAAAACGATGAATTACATGATGAAATTATTTCATAAGATATACTACTTAAACTTGCTGCTAAAGAACGAAAAGAACAAAATCTTAAAATTAAATCTATTTCTACTGAACTTGTTGTGTTGAAGTCTAAATCTGAAACTCCTGATTGTGAGTCATGTCTTGTCGTGATGGATGAACTTGCTTAGTTACGTCTAATTCATGCTCAAAACATTGAAAAACTTGAAAATGTTCATAAGCAACGCTTGGTGGTGGAGTCTAGTCCTGGTGCCATCGATGAATGCTTAAATTGCACTTTACTGATTGAAAGCATTAGTCTGAGAGATAAGCATATCGATGAGCTTAAGGCTAGATTGGAGTGTGCTGAGTGTTCCAAGGATGTGCAGCTGGCGTGTCCCACCTGCATCACCCTTAAGGACCAACTCAGCTTTGCTAGAGAGCAAGTAGAAAAATTGAAGTGTGAGAATGATTATCTACTTTCCATGGTAGACAAATGCACTAAAGGAAAAGGGAAAATGGATTTGCTTTTGGATAAAACAAAAATGTGAACTGACAGGGAAGGGTTAGCTCTTGGGTTAGGTTATGAGAGGACTTCATCTAATACCCCAAGGCAAACTGTGTTCACTCTACCTACCACCCTTGAGAAAGAGAAAGCCCAGTTAGACACACCTCAAAAAGCCAAAAATCCTACCCAACCCAAAAAGATAATCATTCCACCACTCAAGACAGACTCGAAGCAAAAACCTAGGAAAACTGTGAGATTTGCACCATAAACCTATAAACCTACACCCAAGAAAGTTTTTCATTGCACTTATAATCAACGTGTAGGTCATTTGATTGGTTTTTGCTATAGACGCATGAAAGATGAACGTCGTGCTCATGCTTTACATTTTCACGATTATTCTTCATTTAATATGCATGACTATGATTATAATACTTATAATGAGTATGAGGCTCCTTACAGTTATATGAGTGGTTATGCCCATCGTGGTGTATATCTTACTTCATATGATGACAGACCACGTAGGCATTTTGGTCCAAATTATTTTAGGAGACCTCAGCAATTTGCAAGGAGGCCTCATGTTCAGTATGGTTCTCATCCCACACAGTCTCTTGCTTTACCTACTTCTTGGGTAGTTCAGTGCTGGATACCTAGGCATCTTATCTCTAAACCCAGCGCTGAGTACATGAGATCTCCCATCTCTACTTAGGGTAGTCATGGGAGGCTAGAGGACAAGTGGATCATTGATTCCAGGTGTTCACATCACATGACCGGGAAGTCTTCATGGTTCTCTAGCTTCACCTCAGCCAGACATCAAGAAAGCATCACATTTGGAAACAATCGCAAAAGCAGAGTGAAGGGCAAAGGTATGATTAAAATTAATGAAAATTTCACTCTCACAAATGTTTCTTTGGTTGAGGACTTAGGGTACAATTTGCTTTCTGTTTCACAATTGCTTGATGAGGGTTTTGAGGTTCATTTCAGTCGTGATGCATCTTATGTGCTTGATTCTTCTGTTGTTTTCATTTGCAAAATCATAAGAGTAGGGATAATTTTTGGAGCCGATTTCACTGAGTCTTTTGTATCTTCTCATTGTCTTTTAGATGAACCATCTTCTGAGATTTGGATGTGGCATAGGAGACTAGGGCACATGAGCTTTGATCTTCTTATGAGATTGAGTGCCCTAGGACTTATCCAAGGATTGCCCGAGCATTAGCCCATAAGCATGGTGATGACTGAGCGACCTGGTGAGCTTCTTCATATGGATACGGTTGGTCCATCCCGGGTTAGCTCTTTAGGCGGCAAATGGTACGTGCTTGTTGTGGTTGATGACTATTCTCGTTACACTTGGGTTTCTTTCTCGTAAGCAAGGATGAAGTGTTCATACAATTTCGGAGCTTAGCACTGAGGCTATTCAATGAACTCCCTGTGCAATGAAAGCCATTCGAAGCGACAACGACACTGAGTTCAAAAATAGCTCTTTTGCAGAATTTTGCTTTGAACATGGGATTGAACATCAGTTTTGTGGGATCGGAATGGCGACTAGAGGGGGGTGAATAGGCGCCTCGACACTTTCTTTCGAATGTGATGGCCTAATCAAATCACCCAATGCACTTCTAAGGACTCAAATTCAAGTTTCAAACCAATCAGCACAATTTAGAGCTCAAACAGATTCAAACGCCCAATAATAGCTTTGATTCAAGCTTCTCAAACAACAACTATCAAAACACTCACTCTAGAGATCAAATTCAAGTGTAAGAAGTAAATCAGAATGTTTTAACTCAATCATAATTGAGATTCAAACACTTCTGAAATTTTTCGGACGGTGAATAGTAAATGAAACTTCAGCAAAGTGTATTTGTCATATTCTGATTAAGATTGCAATTTACAACCTCAAACAAGTTTCAAATCAGCCAACTCTAAAATAAAACCTGTCAACAAAGTTAGGGTCTGAACATTCAACAAGTTGAGCACTAAATTCAGAATTCTTGATTAGTAATCAGGTTTGTCGTATAGTGAATAGTAACGACGAAAATGACAATACAGATTTCAGTACATAAACTACACTTCATCAAACTCAATTCAAGCATTCAGACTTGATCAGTAATTCAGGAACACATTTCAATCTCAACTCAGATTTTAATTCAGAAAACTTGTATAGCAATCAGAATTGTCAGACAGTGAATAGTTGTAGCAAATTTTAGTTTGATTCAACACTTCAAGATTTGAAACAACTTGTATAAATCAAAAACAGATTCATTTCAATTCATAACAGAAACTGAATCTAGCATTTCTTGATGTTTGAAAGATAAAAACAGCAAGCACTATTTCAGGATTGACACAAATTCTGAACACTATTCACTGTAAAAATTATTTTCATGAGAACAACAATACTGATTTTGAAACTGAATAGCAGATAACTGATGACATAATGAATCAATCCTGATGATTAGCTAGTTTCAACCATAGCAGAACCATAACACAATATGATCAATTAAGCACCTGTCTACACTGCAATACTATTTCAAATATTGACAACAGCAGATAGACAGAATCAATACAACTATCTCATTTCATAACACTCAGCTCAAGGACTGATCCACTTTAACATTGATAAACATTCAAGTTCTGGACTAAACTGAACTTATCAGATCAATTGATATCATGAACATGTTCAGATCTAAACCAACATGAAGAAACCAGTTTACCTATGGACAAACTAACATGTTTTGACACAAGACACTGTTTAATCAGAACCAAATATGGATCAGACAACATGAGCTCATGATAGAGACAAAACAAAAAAAATCAGACTAAGCACAAGTGATTTCAGAAGAAAACACACTCTGATCTCTAATTAAAATTAGTGTATCTTCAAATTGATTTCTAGCAGATAACAATCAGAACAGATTCAGGATTACTACTTCAACTCAGTGAGCATTTCAATTCAGAACAGGAAGATCAAAGAAGCAGTCCAAGAAAAATGACTAGAAAATATTCTGATATGTGTAACCCATTTTAGCAGACAAACAAACATAGATTATACAAAACTTCTAAACAAACAGCATGTGTTTAGAGCAATTTTATCTAATATAATCCAATCAACTCATCAACCAAACTCACTAAGACTCATCAACCAAAAAGATACACAAAATCCCGATGGGATAAAACAGCATGCACAAGTCTTCAAGAACAGACTAAAACTGAGTAACTATTCCACAAAATCCAGATCAAAACTCCACTGATTCAAGGATAGAATCAATTCAGGGAAGATCAGATTAATCACTGAATAATTTCTTCAACAAACATGATTCGGCTCATGAAAAATACAGGAGAAACAAGGAAACTTACTTGATCACTTTGCTGTAGAAATCTGATGGTGAATAGCTATGCCGACAGCCCTGTAGCCGAACCAAAAAGATCAAGGATTACTGCTCATCATCATGTGTTCCAGGAAGAAATCAATCAGATGAACAATTTTTGCTAGAGACAAATGGATTTGATTTCTGTTTGATAGAACGTTCTAGTCCAACGTTCGGCCTCGGTAGGGAGATATTTATCTCACCTGCCCCAAAGTTTCTAGAAGGCCTATTTTGCACTAAGCCCCCTAGGAAGACTCAATATACATTGCTGAAAAATTAAAACTAAAAATACCCTATTACAATAGACATCTCTTTAGAATATTTTCAGAATATATATACTCCAAAAATACTCTAAAAAGAACACACTATGACACTAAAAAATTAAACTAAAACTTGACACTATTTTATTGAAATAGTAAAAACGTTTAAAGATCCGACGGTTTTCAGCAAAAACTAACAACGCCTCTCCGATCGTCGATGCCCGTCATCGGTCCGCGAACTCGACCGCCAGCAAGTCTCTCCCGCACTCAATCCCTCGAGCCACCTTGTCACTTGCACTGGCTTCCCTTTCGCTGACTCGAACGACGCTTTGTCTCGATCAATCTCCAACTCGACGTCCCGTTCAACGTCCATGCGTACATCCCAGTCCACTCTCGACTTCGACTGACACCCTCGACCATCTGGCATTAGACTCCCCGTCTAACCCTGATCCCGTGCCATCGACAGTTGATGAGTAACTCAAGCCTGCACACACGAGACAAACACATATACGCACACCAACTCCAATATATCCAGACTCAACTCGTGAACCCATCCTATCAATCACTCATCATTCGATTGAACACTAGTGACACACCTCACTATGTTCCTCAATCTCCCCCTTGATGAGTGCATTGACAACACAAGATCAAAACAGAGTAAAAGAGAAATTCAGCACACAAGTGACCATGAAAGCTCTAAAGAGAGCAAAATGAGAAAACATGTCACTTGCCAAATGATAAAGCAACACACAAAAGCTCAAAAGTTCCAAAAGATCGCTGAAAAGAACAAAAACTCATCAAAAAGCTCCAAAGCTCCAAGTTCCTCCAAGCATTCCCCCCCTTTGGCAATGCAGACATCAAGATAGCCCCATGAGTCGAGAGAGTAAAGTGACCAAGCAATGCTTCCAAAGTATGAAAAAGTCTAATTATAGTACAAATACTTCGTGTGACTCACAATCTGTCCTGACTAAACTGCATGGCAAGCTTTGAATGACCATAATCTAAATATCCATATGAGCAAGCAGTTTGAAATTTAAGCAAACAAAAGCATCACTACCCAGACTAGTGACCTAGACATGGCAAGGTAAGAAGTACAAAAGCTAGTCACAAACCAACTCGAAAAGCACATCCCACTACAAGGAGCTGCAACAAACTTGATATGCGAGAAAAGTAAACTTTTTATTCCATTTTTTAATGCCAGGGGTTATTTGCAAGTCAACCTTATGCTAACCGATCAAGCCAAGCCTAGGATAAACCATCAGAAGTTTAAGGCGTTGATCTTGGTATACACTTGATGTCCCAGTTCAAACCAAAGTGCAATGGAATGCAGTCTAGAACAAAGTAGTGCGACTATGCAAACCCGCCTGGATCTTTTCAATTTTAACAACACTTAAGAACTTTTGATTCATTTTAAACATTTTCATTTTTTTCATTTTTCAATTTTGCATTTTTTTTATTTTTAGCAAGCATGATCAAGTTGCATATGAGCATCCAAGTGACAAGAACAAAGCTATCAAGTAAGAAATGAATAGCTAAAGCACCCTAGCCTATTCATGCTAGAAACCAGACTTGGTAGTGACCATTTTCAAATTTTCAAAATGAAAAGCCATGCTCAACACATATAGATAGATGAGTTCATTCTAAGCGCAATCAAATAGTGAAAGCAGGACAAACGCAATTAATCATATTTTAGAAGCATATGCATATGTACACAACTCCCCCCTCACATGATGCCATAAGGATGACAAACGCCAAGATCTCCCCTCAAAAATGCAAAGCGCGAGAAGCATCGAGAGGCTTGGTGAAAATATCTGCAAGCTGGTTTTGAGTGTCAACAAAACGCAATTCAATATCGCCTTTTTCATTGTGATCTCTCAAAAAGTGATAACACACATCAATGTGTTTGGTCCTAGAATGTTGTACTGGGTTGTTTGCTAAACTTATTGCACTTGTATTATCGCAAAAGAGTGGAACACATGAAAACTCCAACCCAAAGTCCCGCAAAGTAGAAACCATCCACAAAATCTGTGTGCAACAGCTAGCGGCAGCTACATATTTAGTCTCGGCTATAGACTATGCAACGCTAGACTGTTTGCATGAAGACCAACACACAAGAGAAGATCCAAGAAAATGACACAAGAGAAGATCCATGAAAATGACACATCCTAGATGTACTCTTACGATCAATCCGGTAACCAGCAAAATCAGCGTTAGAAAAATCTCTCAAGCATAATGAAGATGATGTAGAATACCAAATACTGAATTCAAGTGTATGCTTGAGGTACTTAAGATGCGTTTGACAGCTTGACAATGTGATGCCCTAGGACAAGCCTGAAAACAAGCGCACAGACACACAGCAAAGTGTATGTCCGGCCTCGTAGCCGTCAAGTACAGGAGGGAATCGATCATGCTGCGGTACTCCTTTTGGTCCACCTCTTCTTCGTCTTCATCTGGATCAAGAGAAATAGAAGTAACCATTGGGGTAGCAAGTGGTTTAGCATCAGACATGTCAAATCGTTTAAGGAAATCTCTCGTGTATTTTTTTTGATGGACAAAAGTTCCTTGTTTGTTTTGCTTGATCTGCAAACCCAGGAAGAAGGTCACCTTGCCCATCATTGACATCTCAAACTCTCTACTCATCGAATCTGCAAACTCAGCAACAAGTGTATGAGATGAACCACCAAATATTATATCATCTACATATATCTGAACAAGTATGAAGTCTTTGCCATGCATGAGAGTTGAGGAGCCATGCTGAAGAGTGTGGGCCTCATGGCTCCAGATGTGATGAGTCATTGTCAATGGAAGTCAAAGAGGACCAAGGAGAAGAGAAGACCTGCTACATTTGGGCCGCTTGTGGCTCAGGTACATGGGCAGCAAGCGACTGTCGGGTAGAGGGGCCATGAAGTCGGGCTGGCCCAATCCGGGTACATGGGCTAGGAGCAGCAGAGGATCCACTGGACTGTTGACCAGGATTGACTCAAGTACACGGGCGTTGAGTGATTGCCGGGCTAAGAGAGCTGCGGAATCGGGCCGGCCCAATCCGGGTACCTGGTGCAAAGTCGGTGGACGCTTTATCAGTTTCGGTGCAAAACTGACAAGTGCTGATCTTGGATCGGACCGTTCTGAGGTGAAGCCGTAGTCGCTACGAAAGCTCCTCTTTAGGATAAGTCATCTGTAATTAGGAGTTTACTATTTTGTACTTAGGCCCACAGTCAGTTAGTCGAGTCTGTAAAAATATCCTAAGGGCAGTTTTGTCTTTTCCATTTTATTTCAACGTCTGTAAAAACCCTAAGGGTCTTTTGGTATTTTCCTAGGCTATTGGGCTGCCTATAAATAGGGCCCCAATCCCTAGGGTTAGGGTTAACTCACTTAATGACAAATTTGAGTTCACTTTCCCCATGTTCTATTCTTTGCGCGCCGCCACCTGAATCTTGAGTCCCCAGTTCTTTGGTCAATCGCCGAGGTGATCAGAGCGTGTTTTTCTGAGGATCAGGTTTTATTCTTTCTGATGAACACCATTTTAACCTATGCTTACTACTGTTCAATCTCTGCTATTTTCGTTCTGTTTTGATGTTCTGGCGTATGTATTCTGTTGAATAGTAATCTTTTAAGTCCTTGTTTCTAAGCCTGGCGCATGAGCTTGTAGCTAGCTAAGATGCATAGCAGCCTAGGCAGTAGACATGCAGCAATGCGCGGCTAGCCTTTCTAGGAGCATCATGCACTTATGTTGATCGCTATTGCATCTCGACAGGTTTTAATGGCATCTCAGTCATTAAATACGCTAGGCTGAGTTTTCTATGCAAAATAGTTGTCGCGTGCCTGATTAGCTTTCAGCAGGTGGCATGCATTTGTTTGATCTGACAGCACGACAAAGCAAGGGATTTCGGAAGCCAACGCAACAGATCAGACGGTCAGTAATTACTATTTTTTTCCTGTGCGTTTGCGTGCTGCAGAACATGTGCATAGAAACTGTTGTTTGTGATATTTGTTTTCCAAGAAACTGTTGCACATCTAGTAGCTTAGGTCTTTGAATGACTGACAAGGGCTAGGCTTGCACAGTTTTTGTCACTAGCTTCCTGTCATTTCTGATTTCTTTTTGGTTAGATGCTTTCTGTGTATTGTTGCATGTCCTAGTGCATGCGAACAGCTAGTATGCAATAGTCTAGAGGCAAACTAGGCAGCTATAGAAGCTAGTTTCTAGTCTATGCAAAGTCTGTGAAGATAGCATTTTTGGTGGGACCCGCAAGTTTTTCTTTGGAGCTGTAGAATCCGGACGTAGGCTGCATAGGTGCGCAGTGTGACAGTACTGTCTGCTGCAGCAGTTGATGCGAAGGGTGTAGTGGAAGTCGTCACGTAGCCTTCGCTATTTTAGCTGTGAACTTCCTGCAGTCCGAACACTCCGACTTCGTCCTTTCGATGCATCCTTCGGCATGAAGTATACATCGTAAACGAATTCTATCTACGCTGGAGTACGAAGAGGGTTCGTAGCTTTTTGTGTGTGTTGTTTATCTTTGCATGTTTCGGAAAATCGAGGATTCTACTTCTGTGAGGCTTCAAAGAATTACTTCGAATCTGATCTGACTTCGACTGGTTTCTGTAGTTCTTGGTTCGGAGTTTTTGTTTGTTTAAGAGCTAGTGCGTCAGTAGCTGTTGGGGGAAAATATCTCATCTTCGGGGTTATTGCCGCAACAGCATGAAAGCAGATAGTGGATTCGAAGGTTTCCAGACGTCCATCTTCGAAGATACCCTGAGTCAAGTTCGAAGTACGAAGATAGGCATTGGTCGGAGTACATCTTCGGACTAAGGCTCTTCAAGATCTTTATTGCCAGCTAAGATGGAAGATTTATCTTTTATATTATTAGATTAGTCTTTTACCATTTTAGCCCTATCAAGGGTACTGAATAATTTCCACTATGTCGGTTGTAATAGAGGGGTAAATAAGTCTTTTCCTTAATATTTGGGCCTATAAATACCCCCCCATTTCACCCTGTAATAGGTATCGAATACAAGTTATTCAATACACACATTCGAACTATTCTAAGTTATTATCCTTTCGGAGGCTTATAACAGTTCACTTCGCAAACACTCCGTTTGTTAGTTTCTAATCTACAGAAACCTGTTAGCGTAATCTTTTACGCCAACAGTTGGCGCCGTCCGTGTGGAACCTAGTCCGAAAAACTTCGTTCTCTACCAACTTCTTACATCATGCCTCCTAAGCGGAGCGCACCCCGCAATCCCGTTCGGAGGTCTTCTCGGATCTCCGGAGAGATACCATTTGACACGGTTGAAGTCGGAGGGCCTTCGACATTCCCTCCACAAACTCCGGAAGGAGTTTCCATGCCTCGAACATACGAAGCTTCTTCGCCAACCCCTTCCATACTTCGACCACCCGGAGTCCCTCCTCCACCTTCCATCCCAATCCAAACTGATCCCACTAGCTCTCAAGACCCGGAAGATCCTTCCGGAAGAGATGAAGCCAATCTTGGAGATATGGCCACTCAAATGGCCAACCTTCAAGCTGAAGTAGCAAGGTGGCGACAAGAAGCTGCGAACAGGCTTCGCTCTCAAGCCATCCCAACTATTCCTGAAGTGGCCGAAGACGATGAACCCGATTATCCCGAAGCCCCGGAGAACGCCTCCTTCGACAATGAATCTCCGCTGCATCGTGAGCTGCAGAAAGTTCGCTTTGATTCAAAGTTTAAAACTTCAAAGCTCTGTAAGTATGCCAGAGACGAAGATCTCGGAGAGTTCGTTCGTTCTTATGCCCTAGCAATTGAAGCTAGCGGAGGAGTTCGAGACATCATGGCAAAGTGCTTCCCCTTAGCTCTTCAAGGAGTGGCATTAAGGTGGTTCTGGTCTTTAAAGCCAGGATCAATTAATTCATGGGGGCAGCTGAAGAAGAAGTTTATAAGCAATTTTCAAGGCACCTTCGTGCCTTCGATGTCAACGAGAAGCCTTTTCCAGGTGAAGCAGCTCCCCGGAGAGACATTGAGGCAATATTTCAAGCGCTTCGCTCATACGAAGTCGCAGATCCGGGGGTTGTCTGCATCTTCGGTACTTGATGCAGCTCGGGAAGGCGTCACTCATCAAGGCCTTTTGGATAAGCTTCATCGGAAAAGCATCTCCTCGGTCTCTCAGTTGATGTCATACTTCGAGGAGTATGCGAGGTCAGAAGAGGGTTGGCTTCGAAGAACTGCAGCTACTTCATCCATATTGTAGGAAGTCAAAGTAGAAGTAAAAACTTCGGCACAGCCACAAGAACCAGTCTTCGAAGTTCAACATGATCGAAGAAGAGGGCAAAAGCACACTCGTTCTGAAGTCATGAATATTGCACCCCCACAGAAGTTTACACAGAGAGCTCCACAGTCTTCGGGGAACAAGACCAGCGGCTGGAGGCCGCCAGGGAAAACGGCTGGCAAGGGCCAGACCCTTTTCTGCTGCATCCATGGAGAAAATCGAAGCCATGCAACTGATACTTGAAAGGCTATACTTACTCTAAGGGGAGAGTATCTAGAAAGAACTTCGGGTCGAGGTACTACCGACCGAGTTCCAGCTGCAACGCGCCCAGAGCCGGTCCAGGCTGTGGCGCGGATAGAAAACTTGATGCCACAAGACACCCTCCAGTGGCCAATGTTATGCCACCTCCGAAGCAATAGGAAGGGCAAGACCGAGGGAAAAGAGTAGTTCTTCCTATCTCCGGAGGAGGTACCCTCGGAAGCATGTTGAAGAGACAGCGAAGGGACTACGTCAGAGAAGTAGGCCATATTGGGACTTCGTCGTCTGCAGCTGCAATGCCAGAGTGGTCTCATGTATCGATATCCTTTTCTGCGGAGGATGCAGCTGGCATTAAGTTCCCACATGCAGACCCACTTGTTATCACTGCTGATATTGCGGGCACTGAAGTTCGAAGGGTATTGATTGACGGAGGTAGTTCGGCAGACATCATTTTTGTTCAAGCCTTCGATCAATTGTGCATCTCCAGAAAGCATCTCCTTCCAGCGGCTCGCCCTTTGCAAGGCTTCGCAGGACCTCCGCTTGATGCACTTGGCCAAATAGGCCTGGAAGTTACCTTCGGAGAAGGTTTATTTGCCCGAACTGAGGAAGTAATCTTTGATGTTGTAGATGCCCCGTATGCTTACAACGTCATCTTCGGAAGAGGCATGCTAAACCAGTTCGGAGTTGTGGCGCATCACAATTATTTGTGCATGAAGATGCCCACGCAAGCAGGAGGCCTTACTATCTTTGGAGATCAAGCTATCGCTCGGAGAGCGGAATATGGTCATGGTCCCTCTCTTGATCCAAGACAAGTAAACAATGTACAAGATAATGAAGAAATTTTTTCAGCCTCCTCCGAAGCTTCGAAGAAGTCTTTTCCGAGACCCAGTCCTGAAGGAGAGATTGCAGCAAAGGTCATTGTTAAAGATGGTAAAGAGTATACATTTCAATTTGGTAAAGATTTACCTCCAGAAGTTGCAACCTCCTTGGAGAAGGTGGTGGAAGAGAATTTGGATGTCTTCGCTTGGTCTGACGAAGATATCACCGGAGTCGATCGGGATATCATTGAACATAGTTTACTTGTAAACCCGAAGGCCCGGCCTGTTCGGCAAGGACTCCGGAAAATGTCTGCAGAAAGAGCTGCTCTAGCGAAGGACGAAGTTGAGAAATTGTTGAAGGCTGGGATTATCAGTGAAGTGGCTCACACAGAATGGTTAGCCAACCCAGTCTTCGTCAGAAAGAAGTCTTCCGGGAAGTGGCGCATGTGCATTGATTTCACATCCTTGAATAAAGCATGCCCTCGTGACCCCTACCCCATGCCCCGAATTGATCAATTGGTTGACTCCACCGCAGGTTCAGAGTTATTAAGCTTCCTTGACGCGTATTCTGGTTATCATCAAATATGGTTGAAGCGCGAAGATGAGATCAAGACAAGCTTCGTAACTCCTTCGGGAGTCTTCTGTTATGTAAGAATGCCTTTCGGCTTAAGAAATGCTGGGGCTACTTTTTCGAGGTTAGTTGCTAAGGCTCTAGGTCATCAATTAGGTCGCAATGTGGAGGCCTATATGGATGATATTGTAATAAAGAGTGCTTTAAAGCACCAGTATAGCCTAGACTTAGCAGAAACATTCAATAGCCTTCGGGCATGTGGGATCCGTCTTAACCCCGAAAAATGTATCTTCGGAGCTAAGGCTGGAAAGTTGTTAGGGTATTTAGTTTCAAGCAGGGGAATTGAAGCTAGCCCTACTCAAATAACTGCACTGCAAAAAATGGCTCCTCCCGAAAAATGGCAGCACTTAGCAGGTTTTTATCAAGGTCGGCAGAGAGAAGCTTGCCTATATTTAAAGCATTGAAAGGGTCCGAAGATTTTGCATGGACACCGGAGTGTCAGAAAAGCTTCGAAGATATTAAAGAGTATCTCAGTAATCTTGCTAAACTCACGGTGCCTACTGCAGACGAAACCCTACTCCTTTACCTTGCGGCTACAGGTTCTGCGGTCAGTGCAGTCCTTGTCAGAGAAGTGGATTTCAATGGGAAGTTGGTCCAAAATCTTGTTTATTTTGTATCCGAAGCATTATCAGGAGCAAAGACAAGATACTCCGAACTTGAGAAGTTCGTTTATGCTTTGATAATGGCTTCAAGGAAATTAAGACATTATTTTTTGGCACACAACGTAATTGTACCAACTTCGTATCCTTTAGGAGATATGCTTCGAAGTAAGGATTCCACTGGAAGGATTGGAAAGTGGGCAGTTGAGCTAGCACCCTTCGGCATATCTTTCCTGGCAAGGACAGCAATCAAATCGCAAGTCTTAGCAGATTTTATAGCAGAATGGACTCCACCTGCAAATTTGGTTCCGGAGAAGTCAAGTGACGGAGTTTGGACTGTTTATTCCGATGGGGCTTTCCAAGCATCCGGAGCAGGCATTGGAGCAGTATTAATTTCACCTTCAGGGCAAAGAGCAATGTACTCCGCAAGACTCAACTTTAAGTCTACCAATAATATAGCGGAGTATGAAGGGATTTTATTGGGACTTCCGAAAAGCACGTGCTCTAGGGGCTACAAGAATTATTATATAGACAGATTCTCATATAGTAGCTGGGCACGTAGATAAAAGTTTCCAGGTTAGGCATCCACAGCTTGCAAAGTACTTAGAAGAAATCCGTAAGATCGAAGCACACTTCAAGGGTATTTCCATTCGGAGTATACCAAGAGCAGAAAATGTGCAAGCGGACATCTTAGCAAAAGTTGCAGCCGGAGCTGTGGATGTGCCAGAAGAAGCTTTCTATGAGGAGCTCAGTATACCTTCGGTGCCACAAATTCCCTCTGCAGAGATTCTTTGCATTCCTAGTGCAGATTGGAAAAATTCAATCATGGAACTTTTACAGGGAGGAACAAATTTGCCCGAAGAGCCACAGTTGTCAAGATTAAAGCTTAGAGCTAGAAATTATCAAATAATCAACGGTATTTTATACAAGGCCGGAGTATGTTCCCCTCTACTCCGATGTATATCTCAAGCCGAAGATCAAGAAATTCTTCGAGAAATTCATGAAGGCCTTTGTGGTAGCCATTTAGCCCCGCGAGCTTTGGAAGGAAAAACACTTCGCCAGGGGCTTTACTGGCCTACAATAACAGCTGATGCGGAGAGCTTAGTCCGCACTTGTCAAGGATGCCAGTGGATGGGTTGACGAAGTCATCGCCCACCAACAGCTCTTCAAGTCATTGCTCCGGTATGGCCTATGGCCAGATGGGGTATGGATTTAATTGGACCCTTTCCAGTAGCCAAGGGAAATCTGAAGTTCGCAGTGGTAGCTATTGAATATTTTTCTAAGTGGGTGGAAGCAGAGCCCTTGACAGCTATCACTTCGAACAATGTACATAAATTCTTTTGGAAGAACATCATTTGCCGGTTCGGAGTGCCTAGACAACTCACAGTTGATAATGGAACACAGTTCGATGCAGAACCCTTCAGGAAGTTTTGCGAAGATCTAGGCATTCAGTTATGTTTTGCTGCAGTGAGGCATCCTCAGTCTAATGGAGCCGTAGAATGAGCCAATGGAAATATTTTGTCAGGGCTAAATCGAAGGATAGTAGGATTAGCTAAGGGACTGTGGACCGAAGAGCTTCCGAAGATTTTGTGGTCCATTCAGACTACGCAAACAAGGTCCACACGTTTTACTCCATTCAGACTACTATTCGGAGATGAAGCTATGACTCCAACGGAGCTCAAAGGAGGATCATTTCGCAGCACCGAACCAGAAATTGAAGAAGAAAGACAAGCTTCGCTAGATTTATCAGAAGAAACAAGACTTCGAGCTGTGGCAAATTTATCAAAGTATCATTAGCAGACGAAGGCTTGGTTTGACCCGAAGGTTAAGCTCAATGAACTAAGACCGGGTCATCTTGTTCTGCGAAGCATTATAGCGCCAGGGAAGTTAGGGAATAAATGGGAAGTTCCATACCTAATTGTTCGTTCAGGACGCCCTGGCTCTTTCAAATTAGCTAATTTAGAAGGTGAAGAGTTAGCACATACTTGGCATGCGGAGCACCTAAAACGATACTTCGCATAAGGGCTCCTTGTAATTCACTTGTAATCATCTTCTAAATTAATAAAGCATATGATCCTGATAATGCCTTCCCCTCATAGACTTCCAGCTTCCGAGTGGACGCACTGGAACCGCGGGGTCGACCGAGAGGGAAGTGTCATGAAGCTGGATTGTATTTTCGGACTTCGAACCATTGGTTCGAAGCTTCCGACGTGGGGGCTGGCATAATCCGGAGTCCAAGCCACCGGCTTGTAGGCATCCGTAAAAGAGCCCAAAACCACATCATACGGAGTCCAAGCCATTGGCTGGTAGACTTCCGTAAAAAGAGCCGAAGGTGGCCAAAACATGCGGAGTCCAAGCCATTGGCTGGTAGACTTCCGTAAAAAGAGCCGAAGGTGGCCAAAACCTGCGGAGTCCAAGCCATTGGCTGGTAGACTTCCACAAAAAGAGCCGAAGGTGGCCAAAATATACGGAGTCCAAGCCATTGGCTGGTAGACATCCGTAAAAAGAGTCCAAAGAGACCATTGCAAACTCCGAACCATTGGTTCGACAGAGATCGCAAAAAAAAGCCGAAGGTGGCTAAAGAAAAACAGAGTTTGAGCCATGAGCTTCGAATGTCTGTTAACACAGTCCAAAGTGACAAATTATCTAAGATACTAAGGTATCTTGAAAGTTATCTCAAATGATTTCTTTCAAAAAACAAAGGTACTAAGTTGCCATTCTTCCGACTACAAATAGTCGAAGACATTTTATAAGATTTTAAAAGATCTTTAAATTGCAGAGGGGCTCCGAACCCCCAAAAAATTGTACTCCGAAGTTTTTTCTTTGCGCATAACCATCTTTGAATACAGTTCGAAGTTGCTTATACCCAAAGAGGGGCTAGTAAATATGGAGACAATTTTAAATTGGTATTCATTATTCAAACGAATGTGTTTACAGATTACATCATGAAAAATTGGTATCTATACCAAGAAGGAATCGAAGACCTCTTCGGTCCCTAGAGCTAGGGGTGGAACGACTAGTTCCAGCGCCGGGAGTTCTAATAACTTTGCGTTTAACTCTCTTGCCCCCCTTCGAAGCTCTAAAATCCTTCTGTTCTTGCTGAAGCTCGGCCCAAGTTCGAAGCCGTTCGGGGCTCCTTTCCCAGCTTCCAAATTCTTCAGGCTTTTTATTTTGAGCTTCATCTTCGTCTTCAGCCCATATAACGTCTTCAGAAGACGAAGTGTTTAAGTTAACCTCTTTTTCTTCCTCTTTAATATAAGACAGTATATCTTTGATTACTTCCGGTGCAATTACACCGAAGTCATCTCGAGGAATTAGAAATCGAGGACGTTTATAAGCCTTTAGAAGATCGAAGGTGGTCCATAATGAGCGAACTTCGTCGTTAAGGTCTAACACTTTGATATCTTCCGTAAGAGGCAAAGCATAAAAATATGACAAACAAATTTTCATTGATAAATGTTTATAAGCATAAAGCTTTACATGGCCAAAAATCCTAAGGTATTTCTAAACCTGCGGGTTCAGAGGAGGCTGACTGCTCGAAGCTTGGGTCCGAACTTGCTTCTGGCGTTGGCCTTCGTCGATCCAAGCCTTGATCGCGGAACGACCTTCGGCTCTCCATGAAGTTTGGAAGGCTCGCCAGGCAGCAGCCACACCTTCGGAAGGTGTCAGAAGTCGCTCGTCATCGAAGGTGATTGGGCCCCCTCCTGCGTCCGGAGTTATCGTTCGGCCCAGATCTTCGTAGTAGCGAAGTAGGCCGACAGCAGCCACTTGTCCGGAGAGTTCTCCGTATCTAATGCCCGCTGTCTTCATCTGCTTCGCCACTCCTTGGATCCTTTTTAACCGGCGCAGAAGAGTGATGTTATCGTCAGAAGGAAGTATCCCAGTAGTACCGAAGTACTCCAGGACACCTAACAACTGACTCATAATTTCCACAGCCACCTTCTCAGACTTCAGCTTGTCTTCGTTCAACGCGTCCTTCGTCGAAGTGACTTCGCCCAGAACCCCAGAAAGTCTAGCATTTTCAGTGGTCAAAATATTCTTTTGGTTTAGCAGCTCGCTAGCTTCCTCTTGGAGTCTGACAAGCTCGGACCCCGCAGTAGCGTGCTCCGCTCGCAACTTTTCAACTTCCGCTCGAAGCACAATTCTTTCTGCTTCGAGCTCTTTATTCGCAGCCTCTAAACCTTGTCTGGCCCTTCGCTTTGTTGATACTATATTGTCCATTTGAGCCACTCGACTTTCGGAGATGTTAAGATTCCTTTGAAGGACGTTATTTTCCTCCCGAAGACGAGCGATCTCTTCGTCATTACATATATTCGCAGCTCGGGCCAAGACAGTTTGCTGCAAAAATAAAAACTAAGGTAAATATTTATTCGAAGATGAATTCTATGTTATTTTGAAGGTGCATTCGCAGGTGCTTCGTACCTGGTAGGCTGCACGTTCTATAGCGGCATTAAGCTCCGTCCTGTCCGCCTTGCTCAGAATGGCCACTAAGTTGGTCTCCCCAATGTCACGGCTAGCTCGATCCAAAGGTTCGAGCAAAGTCCGAAGACCAGTTGTTTGCCCTAAGAAAGGAGCTAGCAAGGGGAGCATACTTATTGCCTGTTGGTCATCTTCGTCCAGCGAAGGACCGGAGCTTTGGCCTGTGGTCTTCGGAGCCACTGGAGACTGGCCCTCCCCGGAAGATTGGCTCTCATCTGTTGAATCAGACGGAGTTGATCCGGAACTTGCAGCGAGGAGGGGCTCTACATGTCTTTTGCCTCTTCTAGGTCCCATTTGAGTAACTCTCTGGGCTGGCTCTGAAGTCGTCGAAGGTCTAGGAATTATTTCTTCTTGGCGGACCTCTTCCATAGAAGTAGACTCTGTAAAAAAAAGAGTATTATACATTGTATAAATATACAAAATAAACACAAAAGAGTTATTCGAAGTCTACCTTCGACATTTTGCAGAGGAGTCATCATCGGACTGTTCGGCGGATCGAAGGCTAGATCTTCATCCGAATCAGCCGTTAAGTCTTGGACTGTAGGAGCATCGTCCTGAGCAGTCCTCGTTGCCTCTTCGGGAATTGAAGCCATAGTGACTTCAACCCCACTTTCATTCACAGGAACTTCGTCCTGAGAAATATCTTCTTGAACTGCCGAAGTCTTTGGTTGCTCAAGATTATCTTGGGACTCCGGCACGTTCGCAGGTACTTCAGCTTGTGCAGTCCTTTGAGTTTCATCTTCTTCTATTAGACGCACAAGCAATCTCCCTTCATCCTCTTGGGAGTCGGAAACTGAAGCCCTTGAGCTCGAAGGTGCAGGATTCGAAGGTGCAAGATTTTTTGGCTTCCGAGCCACCTTCTTCACCGGAGTCTTTGCAGAGCTCGAAGTCCCAGCTTCGGCTTTCCTCTTCTTAGGTCCTTTCTCCGAAGGCACCAAATCCATCAGAGGGGGCGGAGTGATTTCCAACATTCCCCATACTCTGTTAAATCTCTCCCAACTCCCGACCAACTTAATTCTCCATTCTTTTTCGGTCGGAGTTGGAGTGCCCAAAATCTTCTCCGAAGCCCTTATGATTTGCTCCGAAGTAATAGGGGCTGAAGAAGCTAAAAATAAAAATAAATCAAGTTAGTTTTTCTTCGAATGAATATGCATAATACATGTTGTCTTCAAAGTTACCTGCAAGGCTCGAAGTCAAGGTGATCTTTCGGAGACCGCCTTCCGAATCCTCTTCGAAGATGATAGGCCAGTTGGCCATCAGTGGAGAGATTTGTAACCCGAGGAATTCTTCGGCTAAGTCTCGCATGCTCAATCTTCGACTGATCCTCTGAAGTAGGTTGAGGCGAGCTTCGAGCTGACCTTGGCCTGGATGCACTAAGGCTTCCTTCCGGAATTGGATTTCTTTGAGAGGTCCGGCCAGAGGATTGCTCGCCCCAACTTCGGCATAGAACCATCTCATGACCCAGTCTGTGTACCATCTTGCATTGATGGCCTTAGCAGGGAATTGAAGGGCATATTCATCCCGAAGCCTAAAATTGATGCTTCCGAAGGCTACCACTACTTTTTCACCTCCGGGACCTACGAAGGTTTTTGGCTGGCATGAGGCTCTATGTAGCGCAGCGAAGATCTCTGCCCTCCCCTCACAACCTTCGGCTCTCAATGCCCATTCGAAGATAGCCAGTCGAGCTACTGCGTTCGGAGATAGTTGAGGAAGGGTGACATGGAATAAGTCAAGTACCTCCGCCAAGAAGTCCACTGCGGGAAGGCCCAAGCCGGCTTCGAAGAAGGCTTCGAAGACGACCACTTCTCCGGGCCTCGGCGATGGAATGAGTTCTTTTCCCGGCTTGCGGATCATAACTCCAGTACTAATCTTCCCTTCTACTGCGATTGCCAGTGATTCCCTCTTGCAGGTAGAAGATCCCAGTTGGAAAGACTGGTCCAGGTACTTCGTTGATGGCGGGCAGAGACTTTGATCGTCGACATTTTGGGGATTTCTCCCTTCTGTCGCCATGGATGTCGTTGCCGATACTGGAGGCGCCGTCGCCAACGTCGCAGCTGCTGCTGCTGCAGCCGCCCACTGCCGAGCCAAGGTCGATGGAGCTCCAGAACCTTTGGTCTTCACCATTGCAGTCGCTGAGCTACTTTGGAGAAAATGGAGGCTAGGGCTTGAAGAACTCAAAGGGCTCAGAAGGTGTTTGATTGCGAGAGAGCAGTGAAAAGGTAACCGGGTAAGTTCTAGGCCATCTATTTATAGCCTAGACTTTACATTTTTACCGTTAGTCCATGCTGTTTCGCATTCCTGCCCATTACTTTTCTCCGAAATTAACGCTTTCTACAGTTTCCGTTAGGAACAGAAGGCTAACGGCTATTTCCTCTAAGTCTAAAAGACTTTCACACTTCCTGAGTCGGTTCTAACATAGTTCGAAAGTAATTATCTTAAGACTGATTCGGAGTTTATATCTTCATACATTTCGGAGATGAATTAAAATCTAATAACCCCTATGTCTGGTTATTTTTTCCTTCCGTATACTGACATTACAGGTTAAACGGAGAAGCGTATTCGAGGGGCTACTATTGGGGGAAAATATCTCATCTTCGGGGTTATTGCCGCAACAGCATGAAAGCAGATAGTGGATTCGAAGGTTTCCAGACGTCCATCTTTGAAGATACCCTGAGTCAAGTTCGAAGTACGAAGATAGGCATTGGTTCGGAGTACATCTTCGGACTAAGGCTCTTCAAGATCTTTATTGCCAGCTAAGATGGAAGATTTATCTTTTATATTATTAGATTAGTCTTTTACCATTTTAGCCCTATCAAGGGTACCGAATAGTTTCCACTATGTCGGTTGTAATAGAGGGGTAAATAAGTCTTTTCCTTAATATTTGGGCCTATAAATACCCCCCCATTTCACCCTGTAATAGGGATCGAATACAAGTTATTCAATACACACATTCGAACTATTCTAAGTTATTATCCTTTCGGAGGCTTAGAACAGTTCACTTCGCAAACACTCCGTTTGTTAGTTTCTAATCTACAGAAACCTGTTAGCGTAATCTTTTACGCCAACAGTAGCCTTCGAAGTAAATTTTGTGATCTTCGAATGACGAAGTCTACTTGCTGTGTATCTCTGCAGACTTCGAACATAGTTTAATAGACTTCGTTTCAGAGACTTAAATTGTTCTGTGATACTTCTCCTCGCTTTGCTTCTGGTAACTAGAATGTGTAGGCTGAATGCTTTTTCTATCTGTTACATGGCTTGTAGCTAGTTCCTCACTTAGATGCTGATATGCAACTTGGACATCTATATGCTTTAACATGGAAAATATGCTATAAAAATGATAAAAATCAAAAATGAATGAAAATTATATGCCTTTTTATGCTTGAGTTGAAAATATCCAGGTGGGTTTTCTTTGTCGCGTTGCATTGTTCTGGACTTCTTACCATAGCACTTTGGTATGAACTAGGACAGTGTAGTGTATGCCAAGACCAATGTCTTAAGCTTCTGATGGTCCAGTTTTGGCCTAGGCTTGACTTGGTCGGTTAGCATAAGGTTTGTCATGCAAATAACCCCTGGGAAAAATGAAAAAGGAAAACGAAAAAGCCTGAAAATTAAAAAGATAACAAGTTTGTTGAAGCACTTTGTTTTGGACAATGCTTATCTTGGTAGATATCAGTTAGCTTTTGTATCTCATGTTTTACCTTGCTTGTCAACTGGAAAATGTGGTGATGCTTTTGTTTGCGAAAATTGAAAAATGTGTGCTAATGACTTTCTTTAGATATCAACTGTTGCACTGATCATGCCATGTGTCTTAGACAGTATGTCTCTTGCTATACGTGTTAGATGTTGTAATTGCAGTCAATCATATCCGAGAAGCATGCTTTCTACACTCCTCCTGCACCCCAGTTGCATTCATTGCATATTTTGAGGGGGAGTTGCATTTTACGGGGAGTCTGTGTCTCTTTAGAGTGCATTTAGTCTCGCTTGATGAGTTCAATTGTTAACAAGGGGGAGAAATTTTGGAAGAAGAGTTTAACGGGGAGTTTTGGCTTTCTCTGGGATTTGTTTCAGGGGGAGTTTTTGTCACGTTTCTCCTTACTCTTTGGATATCCTTGTTGATAATTCTGAGATTGCACTCGTTTTTGAGTCTTTACTTTTGGTTAACCATAATGACCGCCTTCTTGCTTTTGTTTGGCTTTTGGTCATGAGAGTTAAACTTTTACTTTATTTTCTTCTTCTCTGTTTTCTTGTGTTTTGTTTTCGTGTTTCCACATGTGCTCGTAGGTACGAGAGAGATGATGAAGAGAAGTGTTGACAATGCACTCATCAAGGGGGAGATTGAGGAGCCATGCTGAAGAGCGTGGGTCTCATGGCTCCAGATGTGATGAGTCATTGTCAACGGAAGTTAGAGTATCGAGGAGAAGATAAGATCTGCTGTGTCTGGGTCGCTTGTGACTCAAGTACACGGGCATCAAGCGACTGTCGGGCAGAGGGGCCACGAAGTCGGGCTGGCCCAATCCGGGTACATGGGCTAGGAGCAGCAGAGGATCCACTGGACTATTGACCAGGATTGACTCAAGTACACGGGCAGTGAGTGATTGCCGGGCTGAGAGAGCTGCGGAATCGGGCCGGCCCAATCCAGGTACCTGGTGCAAAGTCGGTGGACGCTTTGTCAGTTTCGGCGCAAAACTGACAACCGCTGATCTCGGATAGGACCGTTCTGAGGCGAAGTCGTAGTCGCTACGAAATCTCCGCTTCGGGATAAGTCATCTGTAATTAGGAGTTTAATATTTTGTCCTTAGGCCCACAGTCAGTCAGTTGAGTGTGTAAAAATATCATAAGGGCAGTTTGGTCTTTTCCATTTTATTTTAGTGTCTGTAAAAACACTAAGGGTCTTTTGGTATTTTCCTAGGCTATTGGGCTGCCTATAAATAGGGCCCCAATCCCTAGGGTTAGGGTTAACTCACTTAATGACAAATTTGAGTTCACTTTCCCCATGTTCTATTCTTTGCACGCCGCCACCTGAATCTTGAGTTCCCAGTTCTTTGGTCCACCGCCGAGGTGATCAAAGCCTGTTTTTCTGAGGATCAGGTTTTATTCTTTCTGATGAATGCCTTTTTAATCGGCGCTTACTACTGTTCAATCTCTGCTATTTTCATTCTGTTTGCTATGATGTTCTGGCGTATGTATTCCGTTGAACGGTAATCTTTTAAGTCCTTGTTTCTAAGCCTGGCGCATGAGCTTGTAGCTAGCTAAGATGCACGGCATCCTAGGCAGTAGACATGCAGCTATGCGCGGCTAGCCTTTCTAGGAGCATCATGCACTTCTGTTGATCGGTATTGCATCTCGACAGGTTTTAATGGCATCTCATTCATTAAATGCGCTAGGCTGAGTTTTCTATGCAAAATAGCTGTCACGTGCGTGATTAGCTTTCAACAGGTGGCATGCATTTGTTTGATCTGATAGCACTGCAAAGCAATGGATTTCGGAAGCCAACGCAGCAGCTCATACGGTCAGTAATTATTGTTTTGTTTCTTGTGTGTTTGCGTGCTGCAAAACTTGTGCATAGAAACTGTTGTTTGTGATATTTGTTTTCCAAGAAACTGTTGCACATCTAGTAGCTTAGGTCTTTGAATGACTGACAAGGGCTAGGCTTGCACAGTTTTTGTCACTAGCTTCCTGTCATTTCTGATTTCTTTTTCGTTAGATGCTTTTTGTGTATTGTTGCATGTCCTAGTGCATGCGAACAGCTAGTGTGCAATAGTCTAGAGGCAAACTAGGCAGCTAGAGAAGCTTGTTTCTAGTCTATGCAAAGTCTGTGAAGATAGCATTTTTCGTGGGACCCGCAAGTTTTTCTTTGGAGCTGTAGAATTCGGACGTAGGCTGCATAGGTGCGCAGTGTGACAGTACTGTCTGCTGCAGCAGTTGATGCGAAGGCTGCAGTGGAAGTTGTCACGTAGCCTTCGCTGTTTTAGCTGTGAACTTCCTGCAGTCCAAACACTCCGACTTCGTCCTTTCGATGCATCCTTTGGCACGAAGTATACATCGTAAACGAAGTCTATCTTCGCTGGAGTACGAAGAGGGTTCATAGCGTTTTGTGTGTGTTGTTTATCTTTGCATGTTTCGGAAAATCGAGGATTCTACTTCTGTGAGGCTTCAAAGAATTACTTCGAATCTGATCTGACTTCGACTGGTTTCTGTAGTTCTTGGTTCGGAGTTTTTGTTTGTTTAAGAGCTAGTGCGTCAGTAGGCTTCGAAGTAAATTTTGTGATCTTCGAATGACGAAGTCTACTTGTTGTGTATCTCTGCAGACTTCGAACATAGTTTAACAGACTTCGTTTCAGAGACTTAAATTGTTCTGTGATACTTCTCCTCGCTTTGCGTGCTCCTGATTTTAATGCCTGTGTTGAGAATAATATATTAATCTGCCTTTAAGCACTGTGTTGATGTCTTTTTGCTTAGGACACTACTCGTTTTTAGGCTAGATCATTTTAGGCTTTATTAGTCTGTTGTGGTGCGTTGGGTGTTGGGAGCAGGCCATTGATTCGAAAGAATTTTTTAGGTGCCCATTCACCCCCCCCTCTGGTCGCTACTTTCAGTCCTACAATTTGTATCAGAACCTGGTTAGGATTTTTCCATACCTTAACCAGTTCTAAACCCCAGTAGTGATCATGACTTCTCCAGGAAAGGTCCCGTCCTTGGAAGCTTATGGCTATAATTATTGGAAGACTCGCATGTGAGCCTATCTCATGAGCCAAAGCTCGGACATCTGGGACATTTGTGTTCATGCTACTTTCACAGTGTTGCCTGTTGCTGAGCGTAATACTCCTGATATTATCACCCAGCATTAGAACAACAACAAAGCGGTGAACATTTTGTTTTATAGATTAGGTCCCACTGAATTTGAGCGTGTGAGCCATCTCACCACTGCTAGAGAGATCTGGGCTGCCCACCAGGCACACCATGAGGGGAAAGCCCACGTCAAGGCTCGGCTCCATCAGACCTACTAGCGTGAATATGAGAATTTCACACAGAAGCCGGGTGAATCTGTTGAAGCTTTGTTTGGTCGTTTTCAATCGATCATCAACAAGCTTCGGGTCAACAAGGCTGAGGGATTTTAGCTGGTCTCAGATCATGAGCAGGCGCTCAAGGTTCTCCATACCTTGGACCCTAAGATCTAGGAGATCAAGGTATCCTCTATCATTGAGAGCACTTCATATGATACCTTGACAATTTCTGAGTTGTTTAGCATGCTGAAGGCCACTAACGTTGATACCCAGTTGAGATCAAAGAGCAGCTCACATCAACGCCGAAGATCCCGCGAGAGCTTCTGCTCAATGGCTCTTGGGGATAAGAAAGAGAAGGGTTCCTCCGAAGACGACGATAATGAAAAGGTATCCTCTTACGAACGTGAGATCGTTGATTTACTTGAAAGTAATCATCAGGAGTTGAAATATCGGGAAAAAACTGCTTTGAGGGGCTAAGAAGAGGATAGATGAACTTGAGAGTGAGCTTGTCGTGGCCAACGGCAGAATCAAGAGTCTATCTTCTTCTCCTTGCTTGGGTGATAGCAGTGAGTGCCCAAAGTGTGAGGTGTTGATGTGTGACCTGACGACTCTGAAGTCCAGGTACACAGAAAGGGTTGATGAGAGGGATGCTTTGGCCAGTGAGCTTGAGAGTGCTCAGCTGGAGCTGAAATATGCTCATTCCACTATCGTCGTGCCCTGTGCTAATTGCCCATCCCATCTAGCTAGTTTAGCTGAGCTGAAAGCCAAGGGTGATGAGAAATTGGGCGATTTGGAGAGAGTTAGAGCTGAGCTGGAGCAGACTAGGCTAGAGCTTGAGACACTATCAGTTCCACACACTGTCTGTGAGAACTGCTTGTCTCTTAGATTGGAGTTGATCAAGCTGAAAGTCGAGAAGTCTATCCAGGTTGATAGAGAGTGTGAGACCTGCTTGTCTCAGGTGGAGGTTCTAGCTTCCTTGAGAGAGGAGCTAGCTAATGTTCCGAATGAGAACTTTTACCTCCGTCAGATCCTGAGTTGGGTGAGTGCCAGAGAGCCACAACTCGGCATGATGATCCAGCAGTTTAAGAGGTAGGATGGGTTTGGGGTAGGCTACACCTACACCAAGGCTGATTTTGAGAGTGCTATTAGCCGGGCAGTGGAGTGGAGTAAAATGTCTCCGGAACAGAGATATCCCAAGACTCACTCCACTGAGTCTTTCCAGGCTAGTCAGCCCAAGGATGGAGTGTTCCAAGAACAGCCCAAAGCTCCACCAAAGAAGCCCATATGGGTTCCAAAGCCCAAACAGCTCCGCACTTCTCTAGACTCTCTACCTGGACCCTCTCACACCAAAGAGTCTACACCCAACACCACTAAGCCCAAGAACCTCAAGCCTCAACCACATCCCAAGAAGCCCACCTATCACTGTGAGTACTGTTAGAGAGACGGGCATCTTGCGGAGTTTTGCTTCAGGAGGAAGCGGGTTGAGAGAGCAGAGAGAGCTCGTGGTGGGCAGGAGAAGTTCTACCAACAGGGTGGTAGACTGAGAGTTCCTCGACACGGGGAGAGGCTAGAGGCCAGGCCGCGTCGTGTAGGTGATGGTAGAGGAGAAGACTTTCATGCCCGTGCTCCGGAGGGTGGTGTTCGCTCCGGTAGAGCTCCAAGTCGTTTTGGATACGGCTCTGGACCTCGTGGCTGAAGTTTTAGGCAGAATCGTGGACTACGCTTTGAGTTGCGTTTTGGTCCAGATTCTTATGATGATTTCTGTTTTCCGTCTTTTGAGCAGATTGCTCAACACTGGTTTAGTTCTTTTGCTAAACTTGGTGCCGGAACATTTTCTCCCCCTTACAACCACTAATTGTGCAGAATCGGGGCTGGAGGACGTATGGATCATGGACTCAGGATGCTCTCGCCATATGACGAGACATCGTAGATGGTTCTCCACTCTCTCTCCCTCGAGCTCCAAGGAATACATCACCTTCGGGAACAGTGGTCAAGGGAAGGTACATGGCATTGGCTCAATTCGCATCTCAGACCATTTCTCTGTGAAGAACGTTGCTTTGGTTGGAAATTTGAACTTCAATTTCATTTCTGTTTCGCAACTTCTTGAGAATGGTTTGGAGGTTCGTTTTATGAAGGGTAGTTCTTCTGTTGTTGATTCTAGAGGGTCTTTGATTTGCCAGATCTTACCATTCGGTAAGGTTTTTCGGATTGACTTTTCTAGTTCTTTTGGCCCTTCTCAATGTTTGATTGCTGGATCCTCCTTTGAGATCTAGAAGTGGCATAGGAGGTTGGGCCATTTGAGTTTTGATCTGCTAGTCAGATTGAGCTCTATGGACCTCATCCGAGGATTTCCCAAGCTTAAGATGAAAAAGGATCTAGTTTGCCATCCCTGTCATCACGGGAAAATGGTTGCCGCTTCTCACTCACCTGTGACTCAGGTAATGACTTCGTACCCAGGAGAGCTGTTACACATGGACACTATCGGCCCAGCTCGGGTACGCTCAGTTGGTGGGAAGTGGTACGCGCTTGTTATCGTTGACAATTTTTCTCGATTCTCATGGGTTTTCTTCTTGGAGTCTAAGGATGAGACTATTCATTTTGTTCATGACCTGATTTTGAAGCTAAAGAATGAGAACAATGGTAGGATGCGAGCGATTCGCTCTAACAATGGCTCTGAGTTCAAGAACTCTCAGTTCGTCAGCTTCTGTAGTGATCAGGGTCTTGATCATCAGTTTTCTGCTCTTTACACTCCCCCACAGAACGGCGTTGTGGAACGAAAGAACCGCACGCTAGTCGAGATGGCTAGGATGATGCTCGATGAGCACAGGACTCCTAGGCGTTTTTGGGCTGAAGCCATGAACACGGCTTGCTATCTGGCCAACCACATTTTTCTTAGAGCTTACCTAGGTAAGACTTCGTATGAGTTGTGGTTTGGCAGACAGCCCAAGGTGAGCCACTTGCGAGCGTTTGGCTGCAAGTGCTTTGTGCTCAAGAAGGGAGGGCATTTGGACAAGTTTGAGTCTCGTTGCTAGGATAGAGTTTTTATTGGTTATGCTTTGCATTCTCGAGGCTTTCGTGTTTGGAACCTCGACTCCTAGCAGCTTGTCGAGACTTGTGAGGTTTCTTTTGATGAGTCCTTGCCTTCTTTGACTCCTTTTGACCTTTCTAGAGATGGTGAGCTCGGAGAGTCCATATTCGAGGAAGATGATGACGCTCCAGCTGTTGATGAGGGTGGGTCTTCTGCGCTGCCTGCAGAACCCACACCTTCTGAGACTTCATCTAAGGACAAGGGCGGATCTCTGATCACTTCTTCCACTTCGATCGATCCCCCTCAGTTGAGTCCAGAGGTGCCAGCTGCTGACTCCGGTGAGGTGACTTCAGATCACCAGGGATCCCGAGCAGTTTAGCGTGATCACCCCTCAGAGCTCATCATCGGTGATCTTTCTGAAAGGACTTTGCGTTCTTATGTTGACTCGCTTGATGTGTTTGCTGAATCTGCTTTTGTTGCATCTTTTGAGCCTAGAGACATTTCTCATGCTCTTTCTGATTCGAATTGGATTAATGCTATGCAAGAAGAGCTTGAGAATTTTGTCCGCAATCGGGTTTGGACACTGGTTGAGCTGCCACCCGGATGCAACCCCATAGGCACCAAGTGGGTGTTCAAAAACAAGCAAGGTGAAGATGGGGTTGTGGTGCGCAACAAAGCTCGACTAGTTGCCCAGGGTTTTTGCCAGAAAGAAGGTATTGACTTTGAAGAGACTTTAGCCCTTGTTGCCCATCTTGAGTCCATTCGCATTCTCTTAGCTTTTGCCGTTTCGAAGTGTTTTAAGCTTTTTCAAATGGATGTCAAGAGTGCTTTTCTGAATGGGTACATAGAGGAGGAGGTTTATGTTAGGCAGCCCCCCGGTTTTGAGAACCCTAAGTTTCCTCGACATGTTTTTAAGCTACAGAAAGATTTATATGGTCTGAAGCAAGCCCCTAGGGCTTGGTATGACCGGTTAAAGCAGTTTTTGTTGGGGAAGGGCTTTGTGATGGGTTCTATGGATAAAACTCTTTTCTTGCTCAGAGATGCATTAGATTTCTTGGTTGCTCAGATATACGTGGACAATATCATTTTTGGTGGTACTACTAATGCTCTTGTGTCTAAGTTTTCTGAGCAGATGCACAGTGAGTTTGAGATGAGCCCCATGGGTGAGCTCAAGTACTTCCGAGGGCTCCAGATCAAGCAGACCAAGGACGACACCTTCATCCACCAGGGAATGTACACTCGGGACATGTTGAAGAAGTTCGACTTTGGTGGAGAGCTGAAGCCTCAGATGACCCCAATGGGTACATCTGGGGGCCTGGACAAGGACGAGAGCGGCGTCAAGGTCAATGAGAGAGAGTTTTGAGGGATGATTGATTCGCTGCTGTACTTGACGGTGACGAGGCCAGACATACAGTTCGCCGTGGGACTGTGCGCGCGCTTCCAGTCTTCACCACGCGCGTCTCATCGGCAGGATGTCAAGCGCATTTTCAAGTATCTCACCTATGCGCCCGATCTAGGTCTTTATTTTTCAGCATCATCATCTCTTGATTTATCTGGCTTTTCGGACACTGACTTTGGTGGGTGCCGGTTGGATCGCAAGTCGACTTCCGGTACTTGCCAGTTTCTTGGTTCTTCTCTTGTCTCTTGGTCTACTCGGAAGCAGTCTGGAGTTGCACTTTCGACCACTGAGGGTTAGTATGTAGCTGCTGCTAGCTGGTGCTCACAGTTGGTTTGGATGATTTCCACATTGTGAGATTTTGGGTTGTTCTTTCCTACCAGAGTGCCTCTGTTTTGTGACAGCAACAGTGCGATTAGTGTAGGGAAAAACCCTTGTCTCCATTCAAAAACCAAACACATTGATGTACGCTTTCACTTTCTGAGGGATCAATATGAGAAAGGTGTCATTGACCTTGTTCATGTTGATACCCATCATCAGTTGGCTGACATTTTCACCAAACCCCTAGATCAGTCTACTTTTGAGCGAATGTGAGGGGATTTGGGTGTTGTGTATCCTTTTTAGGATATTTTTGAGTCAGTTTTCTTTCTTCTTTACTCTTTTCTTGAGTCTTTTTGTGTGTGTTCATATCATGCATATTCACATATCACACTTTGAGCCTGCTTCTGTTATATGATTGATCTGCTTTACTTATTCTAGCTGGTACATGCTTTTGATTACTTGTCAATGATCATGCTTTGCTTCAGTTCACTTGATATGTCTGATATCTGTCATATGCATGGCTTTTATGCTTTAAAATTGAAAAATGATCACCATTGCTTCTGGTAACTAGAATGTGTAGGCTGAATGCTTTTGCTATCTGTTACATGGCTTGTAGCTACTTCCTCACTTAGATGCTGATATGCAACTTGGACATCTATATGCTTTAACATGGAAAATATGCTATAAAAAGAATAAAAATCAAAAATGAATGAAAATTCTATGCCTTTTTATGCTTGAGTTGAAAATATCCAGGTGGGTTTTCTTTGTCGCATTGCATTGTTCTGGACTGCTTACCATAGCACTTTGGTATGAACTAGGATAGTGTAGTGTATGCTAAGACCAATGTCTTAAGGTTCTGATGGTCCAATTTTGGCCTAGACTTGACTTGGTCGGTTAGCATAAGGTTTGTCATGCAAATAACCCCTGGGAAAAATGAAAAAGGAAAACGAAAAAGCCTGAAAATTAAAAAGATAACAAGTTTGTTGAAGCACTTTGTTTTGGACAATGCTTATCTTGGTAGATATCAGTTAGCTTTTGTATCTCATGCTTTACCTTGCTTGTCAATTGGAAAATGTGGTGATGCTTTTGTTTGCGAAAATTGAAAAATGTGTGCTAATGACTTTCTTTAGATATCAACTGTTGCACTGATCATGCCATGTGTCTTAGACAGTATGTCTCTTGCTATACGTGTTAGATGTTGTAATTGCAGTCAATCATATCCGAGAAGCATGCTTTCTACACTCCTCCTGCACCCCAGTTGCATTCATTGCGTATTTTGAGGGGGAGTTGCATTTTATGGGGAGTCTGTGTCTCTTTAGAGTGCATTTAGTCTTGCTTGATGAGTTCAATTGTTAACAAGGGGGAGAAATTTTGGAAGAAGAGTTTAACGGGGAGTTTTGGCTTTCTCTGGGATTTGTTTCAGGGGGAGTTTTTGTCACGTTTGTCCTTACTCTTTGGATATCCTTATTGATAATTCTGAGATTGCACTCATTTTTGAGTCTTTACTTTTGGTTAACCATAATGACCGCCTTCTTGCTTTTGTTTGGATTTTGGTCATTAGGGTTAAACTTTTACTTTATTTTCTTCTTCTCCGTTTTCTTGTGTTTTGTTTTCGTGTTTCCACATGTGCTCGTAGGTACGAGAGAGCTGATGAAGAGAAGTGTTGACAATGCACTCATCAAGGGGGATATTGAGGAGCCATGCTGAAGAGCGTGGGCCTCATGGCTCCAGATGTGATGAGTCATTGTCAATGGAAGTCAGAGGATCGAGGAGAAGAGAAGATCTGTTGCGTCTGGGTCGCTTGTGACTCAGGTACACGGGCAGCAAGCGACTGTCGGGCAGAGGGGCCACAAAGTCGGGCTGGCCCAATCTGGGTACATGGGCTAGGAGCAGCAGAGGATCCACTGGACTATTGACCAGGATTGACTCAAGTACACGGGCGGTGAGTGATTGCCGGCCTGAGAGAGCTGCGGAATCGGGCCGGCCCAATCTAGGTACCTGGTGCAAAGTCGGAGGACGCTTTGTCAGTTTTGGCGCAAAACTGACCACCACTGATCTCGGATAGGACCGTTCTGAGGCGAAGTTGTAGTCGCTACGAAATCTCCGCTTCGGGATAAGTCATCTGTAATTAGGAGTTTAATATTTTGTCCTTAGGCCCACAGTCAGTCAGTTGAGTCTGTAAAAATATCGTAAGGGCAGTTTGGTCTTTTCCATTTTATTTTAGCGGCTGTAAAAACCCCAAGGGTCTTTTGGTATTTTCCTAGGCTATTGGGCTGCCTATAAATAGGGCCCCAATCCCTAGGGTTAGGGTTGACTCACTTAATGACAAATTTGAGTTCACTTTCCCCATGTTCTATTCTTTGCACGCCGCCACCTGAATCTTGAGTTCCCAGTTCTTTGGTCCACCGCCAAGGTTATTAAAGCCTGTTTTTCTAAGGATCAGGTTTTATTCTTTCTGATGAATGCCTTTTTAATCTGCGCTTACTGCTGTTCAATCTCTGCTATTTTCATTCTGTTTGCTATGATGTTCTGGCGTATGTATTCCGTTGAACGGTAATCTTTTAAGTCCTTGTTTCTAAGCCTGGCGCATGAGCTTGTAGCTAGCTAAGATGCACGACATCCTAGGCAGTAGACATGCAGCTATGCGCGGCTAGCCTTTCTAGGAGCATCATGCACTTCTGTTGATCGGTATTGCATCTCGACATGTTTTAATGGCATCTCATTCATTAAATACGCTAGGCTGAGTTTTCTATGCAAAATAGCTGTCACGTGCGTGATTAGCTTTCAGCAGGTGGCATGCATTTGTTTGATCTGATAGCACTGCAATTATTGTTTTGTTTCCTGTGTGTTTGCGTGCTGCAGAACTTGTGCATAGAAACTGTTGTTTGTGATATTTGTTTTCCAAGAAACTGTTGCAGATCTAGTAGCTTAGGTCTTTGAATGACTGACAAGTGCTAGGCTTGCACAGTTTTTGTCACTAGCTTCCTGTCATTTCTGATTTCTTTTTGGTTAGATGCTTTCTGTGTATTGTTGCATGTCCTAGTGCATGCGAACAGCTAGTGTGCAATATTCTAGAGGCAAACTAGGCAGCTATAGAAGCTTGTTTCTAGTCTATGCAAAGTCTGTGAAGATAGCATTTTTCGTGGGACCCGCAAGTTTTTCTTTGGAGCTGTAGAATTCGGACGTAGGCTGCATAGGTGCGCAGTGTGACAGTACTGTCTGCTGCAGCAGTTGATGCGAAGGCTGCAGTGGAAGTTGTCACGTAGCCTTCGCTGTTTTAGCTGTGAACTTCCTGCACTCCGAACACTCCGACTTCGTCCTTTCGATGCATCCTTCGGCACGAAGTATACATTGTAAACGAAGTCTATCTTCGCTGGAGTACGAAGAGGGTTCGTAGCTTTTTGTGTGTGCTGTTTATCTTCGCATTTTTCAGAAAATCGAGGTTTCTACTTCTCTGAGGCTTCGAAGAATTACTTCGAATCTGATTTGACTTCGACTGGTTTCTGTAGTTCCTGGTTCGGAGTTTTTGTTTGTTTCGGAGCTAGTGCGTCAGTAGGCTTCGAAGTAAATTTTGTGATCTTCGAATGACGAAGTCTACTTGCTGTGTATCTCTGCAGACTTCGAACATAGTTTAACAGACTTCATTTCAGAGACTTAAATTGTTCTGTGATACTTCTCCTCGCTTTGCGTGCTCCTGATTTTAATGCCTGTGTTGAGAATGATATATTAATCTGCCTTTAAGCACTGAGTTGATGTCTTTTTGCTTAGGACACTGGTCGTTTTTAGGCTAGATCATTTTAGGCTCTATTAGTCTGTTGAGGTGCGTTGGGTGTTGGGAGCTGGCCATTGATTTGATAGAATTTTTTAGCCTCCGAGCTCTGTTCAGAGTTAACCTTCGGGCTCCCTTCGAAGCCCGTCAGAGCCAGTCTCCGGACCCTTTACAGCTAATTCAAAGCTAAGTCTCTGAGAACCCAGTTCGGAGTTCAGTTCGGAGTACACTTCGAAGCCCACTTCGGAGTGTACTTCGAAGCCTCCCTTGCGGCCTCCGCCTGAAGAGCTCCGGCCCCTACTCCGAACCCAGAAATATCTGCACCTTGCTACAGTGTAGAAGCCATACCAGGGGCCCCTCTGCCCCTAGTATATCGTTTAGCTAGTCAAGAAGTGACGTCTATCTAAAACGTCTGTAAGCTGTAAAGCACTTTGTACAGTAGCTAGCTCCTTTTTCCCTTTTTGCCCCTATGAGCCTATGGCTTATAGAGGGCATTTTGGTCTTTTACTTTGGCCTGCGTGCCTATAAAAGCAGGGCCAAGCCCTTGTAACAACTTAGCTTCTCCGGGGGCCATAAGGGCCCGAGATTCATTAGACTTCATCAAGGCATACCATGCCAAATCCACCACAAACTAGACATAGGGCTATTATCCCTTATGGGAGGTCCGAACCAGTATAAATCTTTTCTCCTTCTAAGAGAACCCTTCGAGGTTCATTTTACACACCATTCACACATACAAACCTGTGCTGTAGCTAACACAATTGCTACAACAGTTGGCGCCATCCGTGGGGACCTTAGTCCTAAAAGCTAAGTTCTCTGCCACTGTCTGCAATTTGAAGTGCGCTTGAGGGGGGAGCTTCAAAGCTTTTCTTGCTTCGTGTACCCTCCGGCAAGGGGCTTCGGGTGCAGTTCGAAGGCCTTCTTCGCCTTCCTCCATCCTTCGTGTTTCGAAGCTCACCCTCCAGCAAGGGGCTCCGCTTCATATGTCGAAGGACGTCAAAGCCCCTGGGGCTACGAGGTATATACATTGCCAAAGCATCCCTTCGATGTACCAATCTGCAATTACATTAATATAAAATCGAAGCCCCGCTTCGCCTTAAAATCGAAGCCCTGCTTCACCTTAAAGTCAAAGCCCTGCTTCGCCTTTAAAGCAAACTTTTGCTCCATCTTATTAAAAGTTGAAGCCTCGCTTCCTGTTTTAAAACCGAAGCTATGCTTCGCGTTTTGAAATCGAAGCCTCGTTTCCTTTTAAAGATTCGAAGCCTTGCTTCATCTTATAAAAAACCCGAAGCCTTGCTTCGCCTTGTTTAAAATTCGAAGCCTTGCTTCGCTTTACAAAACCCGGAGCATCCCTCTGAAGGCTACACAGCGCCTCTGGGCCCGTAGCAGTGGGCTTTGAGACTTCCGAGCGATGGCTCGGCAAGTCCGGGATTCCAGGCTCCGGCCTGATGCATCCCCGGGTCAAAGGTGGCCCAGGGTCGTAGGTGACCCAGAGTTGAAGGTGGCTCAACCTATCGCAGGTTTGGTGAATCCACACCAAATATCCTTTTCACTACAGGATCAAGCTCAAGAAGCCTTGCTTCGTTATCTAAACACGCAGCGACGCCTCGCTTCGCGTGACGTGATCTAATCTAAAAATTAAGCATCTCGAAGTCATGCTTCGCTTAAAATCTAAGTGTGTTTCGGAGCCTTACTCACGCATAGCATCCAAATCCAAGCATGCCTAAGCATGCTTCGCTTAATTTGGCTACGCTGAAGCCTTGCTTCGCTGCAAATTAATGCATTTGAAGCCCAAAAGAGGCCTTCGCTCGATGTAATATAAGCACCCGAAGCCGCCAAAAAGGAGCACCCTTTCGCATTTTTAATTACCCGCACCAGCAATGACTAAGTCCCTAGCTGCTCCGAGCAAGGGGGAAGTATGTATGTGTTGGACCGGAAACGGCGACCAGAGGGGGGTGAATGGGAGCTTTTAAAATTTCGGGCTAAAAACTTAGCCTTCGGTTCTGTTCTGTCTTCTGCGGAACAGGCTTCGAACACTACCTTCGAAGGTCTGGTTCGGAGGTACTTCGATAGCTCCGAACACAGGCTTCGCAGGAGCAACAGTTCGAAGCCAAGAAGACTTCGCTCCACTAACAACCCTTGAAAATCTACTCTGCTAAGTCAGTGCAGGCTCCGCACACGAGGTGCTTTGAGCAGGCTTCGCACTTCACCCTTCGCAAGAGTGGACAGCCCTCTGAGGACTTCGACCAAGTACTTGGCGACAGCAACTGGTGCTGGGCTTCGTACGCGAAGGTCTACACGCACACAAAACAGACTACGCTGAGGGTTTCGACACAAGAAGCACTACGGGAAACGATCAGGGCTTCGCTAGTAAGCAGCGAGGTCTTGCCTCGTGTTACACAGAGCGACAACACACTGAAAAACACCCTTCGCCAAGACAGGCTTCGGTGAACTAAAAACTAGCGAGGTATGCAACGCGAGCTCAAGCAAAAAGCACACAGAAGCAGGGCTTCGCCGCTTGAACAAGGAACACAAAATATATTGAACTCTAGATGAAAACCAGCGAGGTCTGTGTACAGGATCTCAACAGTAAATGCTCAAAGTGTTAAATGTTACCTACCGAGCCCCCATATTTATAGCCCACGGCTTCATCCTAAGGAAGTGACTACATTACCCCTAGGGTTTACATTCATTTTGTTTCTACAGAACTAAGGGGTACAAAAGGTAGTCCACCTTTATTTTGGAGGCTTCTCTGTCAGCTGCAGAGGGGACAGTGTCAGCCTTTTTCAGAACAGACAGTGTCAGCCTTTACAGTGTTGACTTCTGGAACCTCCCTTCGCACCGGAGGGTGCGGTAGCTTCGGCGAGAAGCCTGCAGCCTGTTGGCCTTCGCTCCGCCGAAGAAGTCCTTCGATACAGTGACGGTTTTGAGCCGAAGCCGTCAAAGCCTTTGGGCCTTCGCACCACCACCTCCGGAGTGGATCACCACGGCTTCGCAGCTACTCCCAGCTCGAACACCGTCCGTCCGTGTACCGAAGCCATGCATGGCCGAAGCACCTCAAGTCAACCTCACTCCGAAGCCCCACCTTCGGAGTTCCACCCTTCGAAGTCCCTCCTTCGTCCAAGGCCTCCGCATGAAGCATTCCATGAGCACTCCGTCACAGTGCCTCTTCCCGAGCACACTCCTCGACGAGCCTCACCCGGACCATGCCTTCGATGCGCCTCGACTTCTGAGACCTTCGTCGGGTACCTTCGAATGTCTCCCTCCGGAGCACACTTCGAACACCTTGCCTCCGCAGAGGACTTGATCCACCAACTCCGAAGTCACTCCATTCGGAGTACCTTCGAAGTGCCTCACCTCCGAGGACTTGTCTCGGAGCACCTTCAGCCGGAGCCACGCTCCGCACTCTCTGCCTTCACCTGGCGCGTCTCGACCCGAGGACCGACCCGGACCACCTTCGCAGCCACCGTGACGGAGCTCCCCGCTCCCCTGGCATCAAGGCTCCCGCTTGACCCAGGTTCACCTGGCTCGAACCTTGTCCGTCGCCTCCGAAGTCCCTGCGCACCACCGACAAGCAAACAAGTGTATCCAGTACTCCGGAGACCTCTCCGGGTTAACAACCTCCGGTACACACTCCGGTGTACCGCCCAAAGTACCGAGGCCATCGGTACGAACCCAGTCATCGTGTACTGCCGGACCCCTCCGACATGCACACTCCGCTGCAACAGCTGCAGCAAGCAAACACCGAACACCCTTCGGTGAAACCACCTCCGAACACCCTTCGGAGGTACCACCTCCGAAGCCCCTTCGGAGGTACCCTTCGAACAGAGGGTAGAATCCAGTCAATCACTCATCACAAAACACCAAAACCAACCCTTGGTTTCTCAATCTCCCCCTTGATGAGTGCATTGACAACCAAATCCAAGTTCAAGAAAATTTAAAATTTTCAGCACACAAGTGACCATAAAAACTTCAGAAAAGAGCCAAAGCATGTCACTTGATAAAAGAATTTTTCTCCCCCTTTGTAAAAGAGTAAAAGCCCCTTTGGCAAATCTCCCCTTGATAAGAACTCCCCCTGAGTTAAGCAAATTTTTCACCCCCTTTAGAAATGATGCCTACTTGCGGCAGAGAACATAGCAAATCTCTCCCCCTTTGGCAATGCAAGCATCAAGGAGCAGTCAAAAGATGCAAAGCTTCGAAATGAGCAGAATTGCAAAGACATATAATGCAAAAATATGCCAAAATTAACACAAATGATCATGTGCTCAGCTCAATTTAACAATCTGTGAAACAAGATGATGGCATGTGATTTTGTCATTTTGAGATAAAAGCATCACCACTTAATCATAGCAGCTAGACATGTGAAGGCAAGGACTGCGCAAAGCTAACAAATTCTACCCTAGACAGACAAGTCTTGTTCAAAAGGAGCTGTGAGAGCAACCTTGATGATCAATTAATTTTGTTGTTCTTTTTCTTAATGCCAGGGGTTATTTGTTTGTCCACCTTATACTTTCCAATCAAGCCAAGCCTAGGCATGAAAGCCATCTGAAGCTTAAGGCGGTGATTTTGGCATACACTACACTATCCCAGTTCAGACCAAAGTGCAATGGTAAGCAGTCTAGAATAGAGTAGTGCGACAAACAAACCCTCCTGGATCTTTTCATTTAAAAACAGGCAAATCATGGATTTTTGATTTTGATTCAGATGAATGACATATTTTGATGAATATCCATGAATAAAGAACACAATTTTTCAAGTTCCAAATTTTAGCATCCAAGGAACAGTGTCTTGCTGTCAAGTAGATAAAAGATAGCTAAAAGCAGTCCAGCCTAAACAAGCTAGATACAAGATTGTGCGGTGAGCAAGTTTTGATTTTAGAAAATGAAACATCATGCACAACCAATGTTCCAGACATATTTCATAGAGCTGAGCTGTTATGATTTCTTTGAATTAAAAGCAGGCATATAATAGCAAAAGATGTAAGTGCAATTCCACACATAATGAGCATATGCAAGACAAATAAAATTAGCTCCCCCTCACAAAATGCCGTAGGGATGACAAATACCAAGTTCCCCACGCAAGTAAGCAAATCGAGAAGCATCGAGGGGTTTTGTAAAAATGTCGGCAAGCTGGTGTTGGGTATCAACATATTGAAGTTCAATATCACCCTTCTCATTGTGATCTCTGAGAAAATGATACCGTACATCAATGTGTTTGGTTCTGGAGTGCTGAACCGGGTTGTTTGCAATACAAATAGCACTAGTGTTATCACAGAAAAGTGGAACACTCTTATAATCTAACCCGAAATCCCGCAAAGTGGAAACCATCCACAAAATCTGAGAGCAACAGCTAGCTGCAGCAACATATTCGGCCTCAGCCGTCGATTGTGCAACGCTAGACTGTTTGCGGGAAGACCAGCAAACCAGAGAAGTACCCAGAAAATGACAAGTACCAGAGGTACTCTTCCTATCAATTCTACACCCAGCAAAATCCGCATCTGAATAACCTCTAAGACATAAAGATGAAGACGATGAATACCATATGCCAAATTCAAGGGTGTGTTTGAGATACCTTAGAATGCGCTTAACCGCTTGGCGGTGCGAAGCTCGTGGTGAAGCCTGAAAACGAGCGCACAGACACACTGTGAAGTGTATGTCCGGCCTCGTGGCAGTCAAGTAGAGGAGGGAGCCGATCATGCTCCGGAACTCCTTCTGATCTACGGCTTCTCCATCTTCGTCAGGGTCCAACGCTACAGATGTAGCCATTGGAGTGGCGAGGGGCTTCGCATCGGACATGTCGAATTTCTTGAGCAGGTCCTTGGTGTACTTTGTCTGGTGGACAAAAGTACCTTGTTTGCTTTGCTTGATTTGCAAACCAAGGAAAAAGGTGAGTTCACCCATCATCGACATTTCAAATTCCCTGCTCATAGTATCTGCAAACTCGGCAACCAAAGCATGAGAAGAGCCACCAAAGATGATATCATCCACATAAATCTGAACTAGGAGGAAATCTTTGCCATGCTTGAGAGTAAACAAAGTTTTATCAACAGAGCCCATCAAATACCCTCGCTCAAGCAGAAAAGACTTAAGTCTGTCATACCAAGCCCGAGGGGCCTGCTTGAGTCCATAAAGAGCCTTATGAAGTTTAAGGACTTTATGTGGGTACTTGGGGTTTTCAAAACCAGGGGGTTGTTTTACATAAACATCTTCACCTATGAAGCCATTAAGAAAAGCACTTTTGACATCCATTTGATAGAGTTTGAATCCTCGGGATGTCGCAAAGGCAAGCAAAATCCTAATGGCCTCAAGGCGAGCAACAGGTGCAAAAGTTTCAGTAAAATCAATCCCTTCTAGTTGAGAAAAGCCCTGAGCTACAAGTCTAGCCTTGTTTCTAACAATTGTCCCATCCTCCCCTTGTTTATTTTTGAAAATCCATTTTGTTCCAATGAAATGAACATTTGGTGGAGGATCAACTAAAGTCCAGACTTGGTTTCTCTCAAAATTTTCAAGTTCCTCATGCATGGCATTGATCCAACTATAATCAGAAAGTGCATGACTAACATCTAAGGGCTCGGAAGAAGCAACAAAAGCAGCATTAGTGAAATGGGCATGAGAACGAGTTACCCTTTGATCAAGCTCACCAATGATCTGCTCGGGAGGGTGCATCCTTTGGACATGATGTGGAGCCTCGCGGCGGGATGCAGTCTCCCCCTCAACTTGTGCGTTGGAGTGGTCCAAGATGACCGATGTCGAGGTAGTTGCTTCGGGACCTCGTGCCGAAGTAGTTGAAGCGGGGTCAGCTTCGGGGGTCGATGTCGAGGGTAGTAGGGGTTCATCCTCGAATTCTCCGGGATCTTCGTCTTCGAATAAGGTCTGTTCCATGTCGTGTTCATTTGCCTGTTCAAAAGCAGAACTAACAGAGGGGGTTGATTCATCAAAAGTCACATCACATGACTCGATGACAGTGTTAGTTTCCAAGTTATAAACACGATAAGAATGACCATGAGTAGTATAACCCAAAAAGATCCCGTCAGAAGATCGCGACTCAAATTTATCCAAGTTACCACGTTTTAGGATAAAACAGCGACAGCCAAAAACTCGAAGATGAGTCACCTTGGGCTGTCTCCCAAAACGCAGCTCATAAGATGTCAAATTTAAAATTGAGCGCAAGAAAATACGGTTTGAGATGTAGCAAGCAGTGTTCATGGCCTCAGCCCAGAATTTTCTAGGAGTCCTATGCTCATCAAGCATCGTCCTAGCCATCTCAACCAAAGTGCGGTTCTTTCTCTCAACAACACCATTCTGTTGAGGAACCCGCGGAGCAGAGAATTGATGTTCTATGCCATGCTCCATGCAAAAGTCAACAAAGAGACTATTTTTGAACTCAGTGCCATTATCGCTTCGAATGAATTTTAATGCACCAGGGAGTTCAGTAAAAAGTCTCAAAGCCAAGCTCCGAAAGTGTGAAAACACTTCGTCCTTGCTGGCAAGAAAGAAGACCCAAGAGTAGCGAGAGAAATCGTCGACAATAACTAAAACATACCACTTGCCGCCTAAAGAACTAACCCGAGATGGACCTACAGTGTCCATATGGAGAAGTTCTCCGGGCTGTTCAGTCATCACTGTGGTGACTGGCGAATGCGAAGCAGCAATCATTTTTCCATGTCGACAAGGAGCGCAAACTAAATTCTTCTCAAACTTGAGCTTGGGCAATCCTCGGATCAAACCTAGGGCGCTCAGACGAGCGAGCAACTCAAAGCTCATATGCCCTAGTCTCCTATGCCACTTCCAAAGCTCAGAAGTCGAATGAGCAACAAGACAATGAGAAGAACCAGATGACTCTGAAAAATCAGCTCCAAAAACTCTCCCAACCCTAAAGATCTTACAAACCACAACGCCATCAGAATTGAGCACTTGCGAAGTATCGCGATGAAATCGCACTTCGAAGCCCTCATCAAGCAACTGAGATACTGACAGCAAATTGTATCCCAGATTTTCAACCAAAGCAACATCTTTGAGAGTGAAGTTTGAATTAATTCTTACCACACCTTTACCTTTCACTCTACTCCTTCGATTGTTTCCGAAGGTGATATGTTCCCTTTGCTTGGTTGTGGTGAGGCTGGAGAACCAAGCTGCATCTCCGGTCATGTGGCGCGAACAACCGGAGTCCATGATCCACGTGCCCTCCAATCCTCGACCTGTCGCCTACACATGATTAAGACGTCTCGATCGCTCAGTGCTGGGGTGAGTAAAATAATGGCGAGGCATCCAGCACTGAGTGACACGAGTAGTAGGCACAGTAAAAGTAGACGGTCTACGCACATAAAAATCAGAATGATGCAAAATGCGAGGTCTACCAACATGCAAAGAACGAAAAGCATGTCGAGGTCTCCTACTCTGACGAGGTACAAAGCTACTCGCCCGAGGTCTACCACCATATGGAACATGGTGAACACCTCGAGGAGCAAAACCTCTCCGAGAAGCACGAGGAGCCTCAAAAACAGGACGAGAGTAAAACTCAGACTCATGCATACCTAAAGATGGGTAATGCATGTCCTGATAGCTCATCGCCTGTGCGCGTCGCTCATCCTTGATGCGACGGAAACAGAAACCAATCAAATGACCCGCCCGCTGACAATAAGAACAGTGAAACACTCTCCTGGGGGCACTCTCATGGGTCACAGGAGCAACTCTCACAGGCTCCTTGGGTTTCTTTTGAGTGGTTTTCTTGGGAGGATTTTTCTTGGTAGGAGGTGTGGTTTTCTTTGGTGGATGGGTAGGCTTTTTGGCTGATGGGGTGTCCAACAGAGCTCTCTCTTTCTCTAGTGTGGTGGGAGAGGTAAAAACAGTTTTGGTCTTACTGTCTGAAGCTATCCTCTCAAAACCTAAACCTAGAGCTACCCCGGCTCTGTCAGCACACAACTTGGTTTTGGCCAAGAGCAAATCCATCCTACCCTTCCCTTCAGTGCATTTATTCACCACAGAAAGAAGGTATTCATTTTCTGACATAAGGTTCTCAGCTCGCTCTCTAACAGTGCCTAGCTGGTCCTTAAGGGTAATGCATGTGTCACACACAGGCTGCACATCCTTAGAACTACCGGCCCTCTCCAATCTAGCCTCCAAATCATGAACATGCTTATCACGTAAATTAATGCTATCGCGTAATAAAGAGCAGTTCATGCAATCAATAACATCATGAGGCCTAGAATCCACCTCCAAAAGCTGCTTCTGTGCAGTCTCAAGCTCAGAAAGAGTTTGAGCATGAACAGAACGCAATTGAGCAAGCTCACTCATGACAACAGAACATGATTCACATTCAGCATCATTAAATTTAGACTTAAGCATGGCATATTCAGTAGAAATATTTTCTAGCCTAAGTCTAAGGTCTTTTCTTTCTCTAGCAGCTTCCACAAGTAATCTATCCTGACCTAGTACTACTTCATTCAGCTCATCTAATTTGATTAGTAGCTGGTCAGATAATAGGTTTACCTCAGATGAGTCAAGCTCATCGCCGCTGTGATCGCTGTCGGCCATGAAGCAAAGGCCAGTGAAGTCACGTCCCTTCTTGTCCTTCTTGTCCTCCTTCCTTGGGGACTCCTCCTCCTCAGAGCTCGACTCCTCAGTTGAGGATGTGTCGATGTCGCTGAGAGCAGCAACAAAGGCTCTGGAAGCGGCCTTGGCTACTTTCTTAGCCATCTTGCCGCGCTTGCCCTTCACAAAGGGCTTCCTCTCCTTTTTGTGGAATTTGGGGCGGTCACTCTCATCTCTCTTCTTGACCTTGGGGCAATTGGCCTTAATGTGAGAGGTGTCGCCACATTCATAGCAGCCACTAAAACCACTTCTCCTCTGATCCCGTCTCTCATGATGAAAGCGGGTGAACCTCCGGGCAATGAGAGCAAGCTCATCATCAGCTAGAGTGTCCACCTGCTCCTTTGTGACGGAGACCAGGGAGGACAAAGCAAAACCATCTGCTAGAACACAAGAGCCTGATGTGCTTGGTTCTGCAGTGGTGCCACGGCTAGTGCTAGAAACCAATGCCAATGGTTGTGGCAAAGAGCTTCTGTGCACTGCAAGAGATGCCTTGGCAATCTCTGTGGACTTCAGCTTGCTAAAGAGTTCATCACAGGTTAATGTGTCATAGCCTGTGGACTCCTCAATGCTGTATATCTTCACCTCCCATATGCTACGGTCAAGAGCATAGAGAAGCTTGATAGCCCTATCGTGATCACTGTAAGCAAGCGTCCCGTTGGATCGCAAGTTACTCACTATCGGGTCAAAGCGAGAAAACATGGCATCTACAGATTCACCAGGTGCCTGCACAAATAGCTGATACTGTTGATTGTAGGTGCTTTGGCGCCTGGCCTTAATCTGAGCAGAGCCCTCATGAAAGACAGTGAGTGTTGTCCAAATTTCCCTAGCAGTCCTAAGGTGCTGCACCCTATCAAACTCACTCCGACTCAAACCAATGAACAGTATGTTCCTTGCCTTCGAGTTGGCAATATACTGATCTTTTTCAGTTTGAGTGGTGCGGGTATCAGGGATGGAGTATTGTGAATCCACAATCTCCCAAATTGCATTTCCTTGGCTTAACAAGTAAGCCTCCATGCGCACCTTCCAGTATGCAAAATCTGTCCCATCGAACAGAGGAATTTTACTGCCTCTATCCATGTCACCAACAGATCACAAAACCGGTTAAGGTCAACTGGTGATCTTAACCTTGCTCTGATACCAATTGTTGGACCGGAAACGGCGACCAGAGGGGGGGTGAATGGGAGATTTTAAAATTTCGGGCTAAAAACTTAGCCTTCGGTTCTGTTCTGTCTTCTGCGGAACAGGCTTCGAACACTACCTTCGAAGGTCTGGTTCGGAGGTACTTCGACAGCTCCGAACAGAGGCTTCGCAGGAGCAACAGTTCGAAGCCAAGAAGACTTCGCTCCACTAACAACCCTTGAAAATCTACTCTGCTAAGTCAGTGCAGGTTCCGCACACGAGGTGCTTTGAGCAGGCTTCGCACTTCACCCTTCGCAAGAGTGGACAGCCCTCTGAGGACTTCGACCAAGTACTTGGCGACAGCAACTGGTGCTGGGCTTCGTACGCGAAGGTCTACACGCACACACAACAGACTACGCTGAGGGTTTCGACACAAGAAGCACTACGGGAAACGATCAGGGCTTCGCTAGTAAGCAGCGAGGTCTTGCCTCGTGTTACACAGAGCGACAGCACACTGAAAAACACACTTCGCGAGAAAAACACCCTTCGCCAAGACAGGCTTTGGTGAACTAAAAACTAGCGAGGTATGCAACGCGAGCTCAAGCAAAAAGCACACAGAAGCAGGGCTTCGCCGCTTGAACAAGGAACACAAAATATATTGAACTCTGGATGAAAACCAGCGAGGTCTGTGTACAGGAGCTCAACAGTAAATGCTCAAAGTGTTAAATGTTACCTACTGAGCCCCCATATTTATAGCCCACGGCTTCATCCTAAGGAAGTGACTACATTACCCCTAGGGTTTACATTCATTTTGTTTCTACAGAACTAAGGGGTACAAAAGGTAGTCCACCTTTATTTTGGAGGCTTCTCTGTCAGCTGCAGAGGGGACAGTGTCAGCCTTTTTCAGAACAGATAGTGTCAGCCTTTACAGTGTTGACTTCTGGAACCTCCCTTCGCACCGGAGGGTGCGGTAGCTTCGGCGAGAAGCCTGCAGCCTGTTGGCCTTCGCTCCGCCGAAGAAGTCCTTCGATACAGTGACGGTTTTGAGCCGAAGCCGTCAAAGCCTTTGGGCCTTCGCACCACCACCTCCGGAGTGGATCACCACGGCTTCGCAGCTACTCCCAGCTCGAACACCGTCCGTCCGTGTACCGAAGCCATGCATGGCCGAAGCACCTCAAGTCAACCTCACTCCGAAGCCCCACCTTCGGAGTTCCACCCTTCGAAGTCCCTCCTTCGTCCAAGGCCTCCGCATGAAGCATTCCATGAGCACTCCGTCACAGTGCCTCTTCCCGAGCACACTCCTCGACGAGCCTCACCCGGACCATGCCTTCGATGCGCCTCAACTTCTGAGACCTTCGTCGGGTACCTTCGAATGACTCCCTCCGGAGCACACTTCGAACACCTTGCCTCCGCAGAGGACTTGATCCACCAACTCCGAAGTCACTCCATTCGGAGTACCTTCGAAGTGCCTCACCTCCGAGGACTTGTCTCGGAGCACCTTCAGTCGGAGCCACGCTCCGCACTCTCTGCCTTCAGCTGGCGCGTCTCGACCCGAGGACCGACCCGGACCACCTTCGCAGCCACCGTGACGGAGCTCCCCGCTCCCCTGGCATCAAGGCTCCCGCTTGACCCAGGTTCACCTGGCTCGAACCTTGTCCGTCGCCTCCGAAGTCCCTGCGCACCACCGACAAGCAAACAAGTGTATCCAGTACTCCGGAGACCTCTCCTGGTTAACAACCTCCGGTACACACTCCGGTGTACCGCCCAAAGTACCGATGCCATCGGTACGAACCCAGTCATCGTGTACTGCCGGACCCCTCCGACATGCACACTCTGCTGCAACAGCTGCAGCAAGCAAACACCGAACACCCTTCGGTGAAACCACCTCCGAACACCCTTCAGAGGTACCACCTCCGAAGCCCCTTCGGAGGTACCCTTCGAACAGAGGGTAGAATCCAGTCAATCACTCATCACAAAACACCAAAACCAACCCTTGGTTTCTCAGTATGCGAAGTGTGCGAATGTAATGTGCAGTACGAGCGTGACAAGCTAAAAACATTCGAAGCCATCAAACCATGCGAAGCATGCAGACGAAGTATGCAAATACAACAAATCTCATTCATTTAATGATAATTGAGAAGTATGTTACAAATACACTTCGAAAACAAAATTACGAGTAATCGGTATCTAAGCCTAAGAAAAAGCGAGCTCGAGGCCCGAACCCTCGCTTGCCCTTCTTTCGGCCAGGGCCCCCTCGGCTGGACGAAGCCTCGTCGGAGCCTGCTCTCCCACTTCCGGTTCGTCCACATCCCGAAGCCCACAGACCTCGTCTTCCACTTTGCAAGTTTGTCCAAGTCTGCGAGGCAGGCGGTGCCATGTCGAAGGCAGAGAAGTCTAAGGCTTCATCGCCTGCCAAGGCCATTCGCGAAGGTTGTACCCCCTCGCTACGTGAGTCTATTGCGAAGCAGCTTAAGTCGGGCGAGGAGGAAGAACTCCGAAGGGGCTCCGTCTTCATGATAGCCAGCAGCTCCTGGCTACATCGGGGATGGCTTCGCCGTTAGGCCCCCTCGGAAGTTTAAACCGAGGGGGGCCTTCGGACCTAGATACCTCGAGGACCACCCACAACTGGCGAAGTTCTTCAGAGTCCTCAAGTACTTCAAAGTCAATATTCGGAGACTGAGCCTGGGTAGGTATAAAGTACCCCCGCATTTATATTAATAAACTGATAAGTTTTTACAAGCCTATAGGTAAGAATTACAAGGAGCCTAAGGAGATCTACACCTTCGTAGGTGGAGAGGCCAACGTTGAAGCCTGAGCTGGCGAGGCATGCGCCCTGGCTCAGCGAAGGCGGATGGCCTTCTGAAGTTCGAGGACTGCCTCGCAGCCTTGGGCCTACCAAGGCTCCTGAAGTCGCCGCCAGGCTCCGCGGACGCCGGCCGGAGGCGTCACCAAGTGTTGGCCTCCGAAGGCTATAGGGGTCGCCGAGGTTGTTGCTTCGAGGTGGTTGCACCCAACGTCATGAAGCATTTGCAACACCCCTTGACCCGCCACTCGGCCGACCATCAAGGCGAAGCCCTTCAAAGATTGCTCCGCCGTCGCAGCTACCACCTTCAAAAGGTCGGCGCGGTCCCCAATTGGATCCTGACTGCTGAAGTCTGGAGTCCGGCACTCGGTCCCTATTTGTTCTAGGACCTCGGTCAGGCTCAGAGTGGCTTCGTCGATATTGCCGACGACAAAGTTTTCAAGGCAGTGAGCTCCTTGGCGAAGCTTGGAGTTCTCCTCCGACAGCTGGCTCCGGCATCCTTCACAGCTTGAAGCTCCGCTCGGAGCCTGTCGGTCTACGAGGCCAAGGCTTCCCTAGCCTTGTCGGCCTCGGCCCTCACCGCCTCGACTGAGGCTTCGGCCCGCCTTCGCTTCTCGGCTTCCACCGAGACTTTGCGTCAGAGGGCATCCCTCTCCTCCGCCAAGCGCGTCATTCGCCTGTCCACTGAGGTTGACGCTGCAACGTTCAGTGCGAAGGCCTAAAAGAATTCAAGAAAATCATAAGTGTTGATCGAAGGCCAAAGTACGACTCGAAGGGTGACTAGGACTTCGCTCGCCTGGATGAGGCCTTTGTTTGCGTTGACAAAAAAGGTCCATGGGGATCAAGTGGCTGAGTTGAGCCACCAAGCCTCCTACCTCCGTAGCTGCGCAGCCCTCGCGGAAGTCATAGATGGCCGCCTCCATCACGGCCCCCTTCGGCTGCAGAGGCTGGACAATTTCCTCCACCTCAACCTCCTGTATACGATTCAGCGGAGTTGGGCTTCAGTCCACCACCTCGACATGTTCATCGTCGTAGGGGTCCCCTTCATCACGACCATTGCCTCCATCTTCTTCAGACGAGGAACTGTCAGACTCCGAACTGTTGCTGCTGCCGCGGGCCTCCGTTGGCTTCCGTGCGGTGGGCCTCGCACCGGCATCATCTTCTGCAGAAAAGTTCAAGTCAATATCCACATATAAAAGAGAAGTATGTTTAAAGTGTTTACCTTCGTCGGAGATTTCTTAGAAGGTAGAGGGGTCAATGCGTGCCCCCCAATCCTTTTGCTGCGAAGCTGGCGCGTCGACCTCCACGCCCGAAGCCATCACCGTCGAGGTCTTCGCTACCACCTCGGTAGCTGCTGCCCGAGCCCTTGCTAGCTCCGCTTCTTTTTGAGGGTTCGCAACCGTTGCCTCCTCCAGATTAGAAGCTTTGGTCGCGAGGACCTCCGACAGAGCCCTCGAAGCTTCGGGCTCGTCGTCGTCCCCCCTTTTCCTCTTGGAGCCGGTTGTCGAAGGTACAAGGTGGGAGAAGTCTGGCAGAGCCTGGACCTCCTCGAAGCTGAGCAGGGTCCACACCCTGTTCTAGTGCTTCCAGGTCCGCACCAGAGCAAGCCGTTAGGCTTGCTCCTCAGGTGTCGGGGCCCCGACAACACGCTCCGCCGCCATGATGGCCTCCTCCGTAGTCCTCACTTCAAGAGTGGCTTCATCAAGATTCCAAGTCAGAGTAAAGTTTTTTGGCGAAGTATGAAAGTGGAAAGGCTTCAAAATCTTACCAAGGCATTCTGTTGCCACTTCGTTTAGGCTCCCTCTGCCCGAAGGTTTGAAAAGGCCCTCTGGCCAAGAGCGCGCAAAGGGTCTAAGCCGGAGGGTGATGAACTCCTCCGCGAGGTCCCTCATGCTCATCTTCGCGGCCACCTTCTAAAGGAGCGAGATCCTCGAGCGAAGGGTGTCGGGGCTCATTTTCACCACCCCTTCGCGCTGGTAAAAGATAAGGGCATTGGTACCCCAAAGGGGAGAGTTCGCGCCGGTAAAAGATAAGGGCATTGGTACCCCAAAGGGGAGAGTTCGCGCCGGTAAAAGATAAGGGCATTGGTACTCCGAAGGGGAGAGTTCGCGCCGATGGAGGCGTAGAACCACTCTTGATCCCACCTCGAGTACCATTTGCTGTTAGCGGCCCTTGCTGGGAAGGAATCTTGCTACTCCTTCCGAAGCTGGAAGTTAGCGCTTTTGAAGGCCAAAGCCCTCTTGACACGGTCTGCACCCTCCCTCGGCTTTGGTTGGCAGTTGGCATCATGAAGAGCAACGAAGACGTCGGCGTGGCCCTCGCAGCCTTCGACCCTCATGGCCCACTCAAACACGACCAGCCTCACCACGGCGTTGGGCGAAAGTTGAGGAAGCTCGAGGTTGTAAGCCTTCAGGACTTCGCTCAACATCCCCACCGCAGGCAGTCCGAGGCCGGCTTCGAAGAAGGCCTCGAACAGCACCACTTCGTCGACCTGAGGCCTCGGTATGGCCTCCGACTTCTCCGGCACTCGAAGTTGAATCTTAGACGCTATCTTCCCAGCACAGGCCCTCCGGACAGACTCCTCTGTGGAGATCGAGGCCCTCATCTCTAATATTTGCTCGAACTTGTCGGATGGCGACCGAAGGTCCTTCGGCCCCAACCGCCTCGTTGCAGGCTTCGCTGCCGCTGCTGCCGCTGCCTGCGCTTGGGCGGAGCTCGAGATCGAGCCCAAGGGCAAAGCCTTCGAAGCAACCTTCTTCGGCATTTCTGTGGAGCTTGGGAGCGAAGGGTGCTAAAGCTTGCAAAGGTTTATTGACCGTGCTAAGGGTGCTTCACGCGAAGATAAGAAGAAGAGAGCGAAGGATGCAAGGCGTTGAGGACAAAGCAAATGAGAGGTGTGTCGAAGCCGTGTGCGGTAAAAATCCCAATGGTTCGCGTGCCGAAGCCACTGACAGGTGGGCCTCCAGCGAAGCTGAAGCGACCCGGAACCTTGTAACGGTCAATTTTATAGCCGTTGCAGAGTCAATTTATCTCCCCGAGGTCGTTCTGACAGCTGACGCAGACAATTATTAGCCGCGCATTTCGAAGCCACCTTCGGTCCAAGCTCCGAAGGCCTGTTTTCTCTGAAGTTGCAATTTTTACTGTCATTTGTCCAAGGGTGCACGCACCCCTTCGTTCCGAAGGCCTACAAGCGAGGGGCTACTGTTGGGGGAATAAGTTTTCCCTTGAACAAGGGCCAAATGACGTTAGCCTCCGACAGCCTTTGGCCTAGAGCCCAACACTGTCGAAGCATGTCCATATCTAAAGAAGCTATTTCTATGTCCCAAAGGTTCACTTCGAAGCCCTCTGGAGCGAGGCCTCCGAACCCCTTCGGAGCCCTTCCGAGTGAAGCCCCCAGGATCCCTTTGAAGTTTACTAGAAGCTAAGTCTCAGGCTAGTTTTGGAGTTATCCTCCGGGCTAACATCAGAGTTAGCCTCCGAGCTCTGTTCGGAGTTAACCTTCGAGCTCCCTTCAGAGCCCCTCAGAGCCAGTCTCCGGACCGTTTCCAGCCAATTCAAAGCTAAGTCTCTGAGAACCCAGTTCGGAGTTCAGTTCGGAGTATACTTCGAAGCCTCCCTTGCGGCCTCCGCCTGAAGAGCTCCGGCCCCTACTCCGAACCAATAAATATCTACACCTTGCTGTAGTGTAGAAGCCATACTAGGGGCCCCTCTGCCCATAGTATGTTGTTTAGCTGGTCAGGAAGTGACGTCTATCTGACACGTCTGTAAGATGTAAAGCACTGTGTACAGTAGCTAGCTCCTTTTTCCCCTTTTGCCCCTATGAGCCTATGGCTTATAGAGGGCATTTTGGTCTTTTCCTTTGGCCTGCGTGCCTATAAAAGCAGGGCCAAGCCCTTGTAACAGCTTAGCTTCTCCAGGGGCCATAAGGGCCCCGAGATTCATTAGACTTCATCAAGGCATACCATGCCAAATCCACCACAAACTGGACATAGGGCTATTATCCCTTAGGGGAGGTCCGAACCAGTATAAATCTTTTCTCCTTCTGAGAGAACCCTTCGAGGTTCATTTTACACACCGTACACACATACAAAACTGTGTTGTAGCTAACACAATTGCTACAACACTGCTTGACATAAACGTCATGACCAATGAAACAATTCAAAAACGCGCTTTTCACTTCCATTTGAAAAAGTTTAAAACCGCGCGAAGAGGCAAAAGCAAGCAAGATGCTAATGGCCTCAAGTCGAGCTACCGGTGCAAAAGTTTCTCCAAAATCAATCCCCTAGACTTGAGTATACCCTTGCGCCACTAGTCTAGCTTTGTTTCTCACTATCGCCCTATCCTTCCCCTGTTTGTTTTTGAAAATCCATTTTGTACCAATTAAATGAATGTTAGGGGGTGGATCAACGAGAATCCAAACTTGATTTCTTTCAAAATTTTCAAGTTCCTCAGGCATGGCGTTGACCCAACTCGCATCAAACAAAGCATGACTAACATCTAATGGTTCAAAATTAGCAACAAAAGCAGAATCAACAAAATGAGCGTGAGATCAGGTTACTCGTTCATTTAGCTCGCCGATGATCTGCTCCGGGGGATGCATTCTTTGAATATGAAGCGGTGCTTCTCTCTGCGATAGAATGTCCCCCTCAACTCTTGACGTATTTTTCTCCAGACTCTCAGATGTGGAATCTTCAGGTCCTGTAGTCGAAGTAGTCGAAGCTTCTAGAGTCACCGTGGAGGGAGGTAGTGGTACAACATCAGGATCTTCATCGTCTGATGGATCTTCTTCCTCAAAAAGTGTTTCACTCATATCGTGTTCACTTGCAAATTCAAAGTTAGGGCTAACACATGGAGAAGTTTCATCAAAAGTTACATCACAAGATTCAACCAATGTGTTAGTTTCAAGATTGAAAACACAATAAGAGTGTCCGTGTAAAGAATAGCCCAAAAAGATTCCATCGGATGTGCGTGATTCAAATTTATCCAAATTACCTCGCTTTAGGATGAAGCAACAGCATCTAAACACTCTGAAGTGAGTGACCTTGGGCTTCCTCCCAAAGCGAAGTTCATAAGAAGTCACATTCAGCAAAGAGCGCAAAAAGATCTTGTTGGAGATGTAACATGCTGTACTCATGGCTTCAGCCCAAAATTTTCTAGGAGTCATGTGCTCATTCAACATTGTCCTAGCCATCTCAACAAGAGTACGATTCTTCCTCTCAACCACACCATTTTGTTGAGGGATTGTGGGATCAGAATGGCGACTAGAGGGGGGGTGAATAGGCGCCTCGACACATTCTTTCGAAGTGATGGCCTAATCAAATCACCCATCGCACCTCTAAAAACAAAAATTCAAGTTTCAAATTAATCAGTACAAAAGTTGTGCTCAAACAGATTCAAATGCCCAAATACAGCTTTGATTCAAGCTTTTAATCAACTAGTATCAAATTACTCACACAATCAACCAATTCAAGTTTGTAGAGACAAATCAACTTGTTTCAAATCAATCTCACATGAAATTCATGCACTTCTGAATTTTTCGGATGATGAATAGTGACAGTTACTTCAGCAAAGCACATTTGTTAAACTTTGGTTCAATTTGCATGTTTCAAATTCAGATTCACTTTAGTTAAGCACAAACCAAATCAGAACATGATGAGAAATATGGAACCTGGAACTTTATAGCTCTGATCATACACAATTAGAGTTCTTTGAAAAATATTCTAAAAACAACACTATTCCTTATCCGAAAACACACTAGAAAGATTGAAACAATCTGAGTATTCTATCCAAAAGGTACTTATGCAAAACATTTGAATAATCTGAACAGATTCAGAAATGATCCTAGAAATGTAGTTTTCAGATTATAGTTCCAAAACCAGAATTCAGCAGATGTATAAGTATTTGATTCAAAAACGAGAACTGATTTCTAATCTGAAATTTACTGAGTATAGGATTGATCACTGAAAACAAACCTGAACCTCAGATTACTTCTACAAAATTTTCTTCAGTTAAGAGCAATAACCAACAACAATTCAGAAATGAATTCAGATACTTTTACTACACCCTGAAAGGCAATACAGATTCAAAACTAATAACACATCAGGGAATGACAAGTTCAGAACCTATAACACCCTTCACAACAACCTTTTCAGGAAAATGACTAAACAGATCAACAACACAAAATTTGATTCATCACTCAAAAACTGGAGCAATCAGAACTCATGTGAATCAATTTTACTACCACAAAGTACAAGATCTCACATAGCCAAATAGTACAGAAACTGGTAGGTTAAATCTGTGGTGAATGGAATTCAGCACAAGGACTTTAGCAGCAAATCACTGTTTCAGTGCAGTAAATAAAACTTCTCATAGAATATACCTCAAGGAATACACTAGGAATCAACCTAGCCAATCAGACAAAGTTTTGTTACTTTGATAGAACCAAACAGCAACAGTTTTAGTGATTGAGACACTAAACAATGTACTGAAAAACTAGGTATCAAACTTAACTGAAACCTGAACAGAAATCTTCAATGCTCCTTGAGATATTCAGGAACAAGGAGCGCACACATAGAACAACATGAAGTTTACCAAGTAATCAATCAGGTCACAAGATTAAGCACAGAAAATTAAAGAGGCACAAATGAGTTGCTTGCTGGAATCTGAAGGCACATATAAGTAAATAGCTCTTGTCAACAATTCCTGTAACACATCCAAACATCCAGCAAACATACTTTTGAATATGACAGCAAGAGATAATCTACAGGATGTGATAGAAATTGTTCCTCATCAAAACACTAGCTAGAACACATAACTTTTCGTTTAACAATATCTGTGAAAAGATTACTTCTCAACTACAAGTCACAGAACCACTTTGCAACACAACAGAGTTAAAACCAACTTTGGTAAACCATAAACAGCAAAATGTAGTGAAATCATATATTCTCATGAACCCTTGTTGATTTCAATGATCAATCATGTTCCCAACAGATTAAACACATTTCTAAAAGTCTACTCACAGAACACAAATGTTCAGATCATCTCAAAACATCAAACAAGACTAAGGGAGGCTTACTGGTTTTCTTGCTATAATTAAACTCCCTCTTACGATGAACAGCAGCAACGGCAAGACTGTAGTGCATCCGACAGAGAAATCCACATCGCTGTTCACCTTCATTTGCTCATCGGAGATTTGAGGCAAAATACCACAGCTGCTATCTGACGCAATACAGGAACACCGGGAATACTATCGCTGGAATGACAAATTGCAGGGCTCTATTCACCGTAATGTTCATCGTAGGAAGAGGGCTCTCGGTTGATCAACTTTGCAAGAGGAAAAAGTGGATTTGATTTCTTCAGCTCAAAAATACTCTGGATCCACAAATGTTCTCCACGGTTTCAACCAGATGACAGCAAGGGAGGGGGATAAATATCCCACCTGCCCACATTTTAGAGGGCCACCTTTTTCAGATTGCCCCCTAGAAAGACACAAATTACAAAACTAAATATAAAAACTGAAAAACTCTATTTTACTCTAGACCATTCTTTAAAATATTTTCAGAATAAATTTATACTCCAAAATACTCTAAAAAGTACACACTAAGACACTAAAAATTTAAACTAACACTTTGACACTATTTTATTGAAAAAATAAAAACAATAAATGTTTCGACGGTTTTCAGCAAAAACCGGCAAAGCCTTTTCAGCCCTTCAACCCGTGACACCGCTTCGTGACTCTGAGTGCCAGCAAGCCACTTCCGCTCTCGATCCCTTGAGCCGCGCGAATGCTTGTCTTGGCCTCCCTCTCGCGAACACGGTCGACATGCCATCACAGGCAGCCATCCGTCAGAGTCTCGCTCCATCTCTTCGTGCACTCTTGAGATCTTCTCCAACTTCGCCAGGCCTCCCTGATCCTCAGCATCAAGCTCCCCGCTCGACCCTCGATCACCCACCGTCGACAATCGGTCAGCTGAGGAGCCATGCTAAAGAGTGTGGGCCTCATGGCTCCAGATGTGATGAGTCATTGTCAACGAAAGTAAAGAGTACACAAAGAGAGGAGAAGACCTGCTGTATCTGAGCCGCATGTGACTCAGGTACACGGGCATCAAGCGACTGTCGGGCAGAGGGGCCACGAAGTCGGGCTTACCCAATCCGGGTACATGGGCTAGGAGTAGCAGAGGATCCACTAGGCTGTTGACCAGGATTGATTCAGGTACACGGGCGGCGAGTGATTGCTGGGCTGAGAAAGCTGCGGAATCGGGCCGGCCCAATCCGAGTACCTGGTGCAAAGTCGGTCGACGCTTTGTCAGTTTCGGCACAAAACTGACGACCGCTGATCTTGGATCGAACCGTCCTGGAGCGAAGCCGTAGTCTCTACGAAAGCTCTGCTTCCGGATAAGTCATCTGTAAATAGGAGTTTACTATTTTGTCCTTAGGCCCACAGTCAGTCAGTTGAGTCTGTAAAAATATCCTAAGGGCAGTTCGGTCTTTTTCCATTTATTTCAGCGTTTGTAAAAAACCCTAAGGGTCTGTTGGAATTTTCCTAGGCTATTGGGCTGCCTATAAATAGGGCCCCAATCCCTAGGGTTAGGTCACCCTTTCTGAAATCACTTTTCTAATCAATAGATTGGGTCATTTCTCTCTGCTTCCCTGCTTGCGCCGCCGCTGTTCTTCGGGAGCCGTCATCATGTTCTGCATACACACGTCGAGCATCTGGTTCATCATTTTTTTTTCTTCTGGATTTCTGACGTTTTGCTATGACTCTGCATCATTTTGCGTGATTTGTTCTCTGGCATGCGGTAGACTTGATTTATTGCTACAGGGTGTTCCTGTCTTCTGCCATTACTTTGAGTTTGGTTTTTTCCTGTAGTGTCAGAGATGCACGCCTGAGTTGAATCCATCGATTCTTGTGTTCTTTATTGAAGATGCGCTTTGATGATCAGCTAGTAGTACCTATCCCCTAGAGCTGTAGTTTCTATTTTATAGTTTTTCATGCACCAGCCTCTGGTATTTGTGAATTGTTTTTTCATGTGCTTCTGACAGGTAGCGATTCGTTGTTTGAGAATAGGTGCTAGTTTCCTTGCCTCGCTCCTACTGGTGTCAGAATAGGATTTTTCCTCTTGGGTTTCGTTGCTTCTCTGTAGCTTGTCTGGCAGAAACCTGTTCGAAGTCCTGTTATTTGGTCGAAGCTATTTCTGTTCGGAGTATAGGCTTCACAGGGTCTGTGCTTCGATGCTTCGCACATTTTATTTCTGACTGAGTGAAGGCTACTACTTCAGAGTAGCTGTGTGACCTTCGCTGTGCAGCAGACTTCACTGGTGTTTTTGAGGAGTACGCTGTTCGAGGCATAGCTTCGAATCGTTGTGAGAAACCAAGGGTGGTTTCGGTGTTTGTGATGAGTGATTGACTGGATTTTACCCTCTGTTCGAAGGGTACCTCCGAAGGGGCTTCGGAGGTGGTACCTCCGAAGGGTGTTCGGAGGTGTGTCACCGGAGTGTGTTCGGTGTTTGCTTGCTGCAGCTGTGCAGCGGAGTGTACCTGTCGGAGGGTCCGGCAGTACACGATGACAGGGTTCGTACCGATGGCTTCGGTACTTTGGGCGGTACACCGGAGTGTGTGCCGAAGGTTGCTAACCCGGAGAGGTCTCCGGAGTACTGGATACACTTGTTTGCTTGTCGGTGGTGCGCAGGGACTTCGGAGGCGACGGACAGGGTTCGAGCCAGGTGAACTTGGGTCAAGCGGGTGGCTTGATGCCAGGGGAGCGGGGAGCTCCGTCACGGTGGCTGCGAAGGTGGTCCGGGTCAGTCCTCGGGTCGAGACGTGCCAGGTGAAGGCAGAGAGTGCGGAGCGTGGCTCCGGCTGAAGGTACTCCGAGACAAAGTCCTCGGAGATGAGGCACTTCGAAGGTACTCCGGATGGAGTGACTTCGGAATTGGATGGAACAAGTCCTCTGCGGAGGCAAGGGTTCGAAGTGTGCTCCGGAGGGAGACACTCGAAGGTACCCGACGAAGGTCTCAGAAGTCGAGGTGCATCGAAGGCATGGTCCGGGTGAGGCTCGTCGAGGAGTGTGCTCGGAGTGAGACACTGCGACGGAGTGATCATGGAATGCTTCATGCGGAGGCCTTGGACGAAGGAGGGACTTCGAAGGGTGGTACTCCGAAGGTGGGGCTTCGGAGTGAGGATGGCTTGTGGTACTTCGGCCATGCATGGCTTCGGTACACGGACGGACGGTGTTCGAGCTGGGAGTAGCTGCGAAGCCGTGGTGATCCACTCCGGAGGTGGTGGTGCGAAGGCCCAAGGGCTTTGACGGCTTCGGCTCAAAACCGTCACTGTATCGAAGGACTTCTTCGGCGGAGCGAAGGCCAACAGGCTGCAGGCTTCTCGCCGAAGCTTCCGCACCCCTCACGTGCGAAGGGAGGTTCCAGAAGTCAACACTGTAAAGGCTGACACTGTCTGTTCTGAAAAAGGCTGACACTGTCCCCTCTGCAGCTGACAGAGAAGCCTCCAAAATAAAGGTGGACTGCCTTTTGTACCCCTTAGTTCTATAGAGACAAATCTGTTGTAAACCCTAGGGGTAAAGTAGTCACTTCCTTAGGATGAAGCCGTGGGCTATAAATATGGGGGCTCGGTAGGTAACATTTAACACTTTGAGCATTTACTGTTGAGCTCCTGTAGACAGACCTCGCTGTATTCATTCTGAGTTCAATTTATTTCAGTGTTCCTTGTTCAAGCAGCGAAGCCCTGCTTCTTTGTGCTTTTGCTTGAGCTCGCGTTGCATACCTCGCTAGCTTTTAGTTCACCGAAGCCTGTCTTGGCGAAGGGTGTTTTTATCGCGAAGTGTGCTTTACAGTGTGCTGTCGCTCTGTGTAACACGAGGCAAGACCTCGCTGCTTACTAGCGAAGCCCTGTTCTTTTCCCGTTGTGCTTCTTGTGTCGAAGCCCTTAGCGTAGTCCATTTGCGTGTGCGTGTAGACCTTCGGGTACGAAGCCCAGCACCCGTTGCTGTCGCCAAGTACTTGGTCGAAGTCCTCAGAGGGCTGTCCACTCTTGCGAAGGGTGAAGTGCGAAGTCTGCTCAAAGCACCCTGTGTGCGGAGCCTGCACTGACTTAGCAGAGTTGGTTTTCAAGGGTTGTAAGTGGAGCGAAGTCTTCTTGACTTCGAACTTTTGCCTCTCCGAAGCCTGTGTTCGAAGGTGTCGAAGTACCTCCGAACCAGACCTTCGAAGGCTGTGCTCGAAGCCTGTTCCGCAGAAGACAGAACAGACCCGAAGGCTAAGTTTTTACCCCGAAATTTTAAAAGCTCCCATTCACCCCCCCTCTGGTCGCCGTTTCCGGTCCAACAATTGGTATCAGAGCTTGGTTAAGATCACCAGTTGACCTTAACCGGTTTTGTGATCTGTTGGCGACATGGATAGAGGCAGTAAAATTCCTCTGTTCGATGGGACAGATTTTGCATATTGGAAGGTGCGCATGGAGGCTTACTTGTTAAGCCAAGGAAATGCAATTTGGGAGATTGTGGACTCACAATACTCCATCCCTGATACCCGCACCACTCAAACTGAAAAAGATCAGTATATTGCCAACTCGAAGGCAAGGAACATTCTGTTCATTGGTTTGAGTCGGAGTGAGTTTGATAGGGTGCAGCACCTTAGGACTGCTAGGGAAATTTGGACAACACTCACTGTCTTTCACGAGGGCTCTGCTCAGATTAAGGCCAGGCGCCAAAGCACCTACAATCAACAGTATCAGCTGTTTGTGCAGGCACCTGGTGAATCTGTAGATGCCATGTTTTCTCGCTTTGACGCGATAGTGAGTAACTTGCGATCCAACGGGACGCTTGCTTACAGTGATCACGATAGGGCTATCAAGCTTCTCTATGCTCTTGACCGTAGCATATGGGAAGTGAAGATATCCAGCATTGAGGAGTCCACAGGCTATGACACATTGACCTGTGACGAACTCTTTAGCAAGCTGAAGTCCACAGAGATTGCCAAGGCATCTCTTGCTGTGCACAGAAGCTCTTTGCCACAGCCATTGGCATTGGTTTCTAGCACTAGCCGTGGCACCACTGCAGAACCAAGCACATCAGGCACTTGTGTTCTTGCAGATGGTTTTGCTTTGTCCTCCCTGGTCTCCGTCACAAAGGAGCAGGTGGATACTCTAGCTGATGATGAGCTTGCTCTCATTGCCCGGAGGTTCACCCGCTTTCATCATGAGAGACGGGATCAGAGGAGAAGTGGTTTTAGTGGCTGCTATGAATGCGGCGACACCTCTCACATTAAGGCCAATTGCCCCAAGGTCAAGAAGAGAGATGAGAGTGAGCGCCCCAAATTCCACAAAAAGGAGAGGAAGCCCTTTGTGAAGGGCAAGCGCGGCAAGATGGCTAAGAAAGTAGCCAAGGCCGCTTCCAGAGCCTTTGTTGCTGCTCTCAGCGACATCGACACTTCCTCAACTGAGGAGTCGAGCTCTGAGGAGGAGGAGTCCCCAAGGAAGGAGGACAAGAAGGACAAGAAGGGACGTGACTTCACCGGCCTTTGTTTCATGGCCGACAGCGATCACAGCGGCGATGAGCTTGACTCATCTGAGGTAAACCTATCATCTGACCAGCTTCTAATTAAATTAGATGAGCTGAATGAAGTTGTGCTAGGTCAGGATAGATTGCTTGTGCAAGCCGCTAGAGAAAGAAAAGACCTTAGACTTAGGCTAGAATCTGTATCTACTGAATATGCCATGCTTAAGTCTAAATATGATGATGCTGATTGTGAATCATGTTCTGTTGTCATGAGTGAGCTTGCTCAGTTGCGTTCTGTACATGCTCAAACTCTCTCTGAGCTTGAGACTGCACAGAAGCAGCTTTTGGAGGTGGATTCTAGACCTCATGATATTATTGAATGCATGAACTGTTCTTTATTGCGCGAGAGCATTAATTTACGTGATAAACATGTTCATGATTTGGAGGCTAGATTGGAGAGGGCCGGTAGTTCTAAGGATGTGCAGCCTGTGTGTGATACATGCATTACCCTTAAGGACCAGCTAGGCACTGTTAGAGAGCGAGTTGAGAACCTCATGTCCGAAAATGAATACCTTCTTTCTATGGTGAACAAATGCACTGAGGGGAAGGGTAGGATGGATTTGCTCTTGGCCAAGACCAAGTTGTGTGCTCACAGAGCCGGGGTAGCTCTAGGTTTGGGTTTTGAGAGGATAGCTTCAGACAGTAAGACCAAAACTGTTTTTACCTCTCCCACCACCCTAGAGAAAGAGAGAGCTCTGTTGGACACCCCATCAGCCAAAAAGCCTACCCATCCACCAAAGAAAACCACTCCTCCTGCCAAGAAAAATCCTCCCAAGAGAACCACTGTGAAGAAACCCAAGGAGCCTGTGAGAGTTGCTCCTATGACCAATGAGAGTGCCCCCAGGAGAGTGTTTCATTGTTCTTATTGTCAGCGGGCGGGTCATTTGATCGGTTTCTGTTTCCGTCGCATCAAGGATGAGCGACGCGCACAGGCAATGAGCTATCAGGACATGCATTACCCATCTTTAGGTATGCATGAGTCTGAGTATTACTCTCGTCCTGTTTTCGAGGCTCCTCATGCTTCTCGGAGAGGTTTTGCTCCTCGAGGTGTTCACCATGTTCCATATGGTGGTAGACCTCAGGCGAGTAGCTTTGTACCTCGTCGGAGTAGGAGACCTCGACATGCTTTCCGTTCTTTGCATGTTGGTAGACCTCGCACTTTGCATCATTCTGATTTTTATGTGCGTAGACCGTCTGCTTTTACTGTGCCTACTACTCGTGTCACTCAGTGCTGGATGCCTCGTCATTATTTTACTCACCCCAACACTGAGCGATCGAGGCGTTCTTATCATGTGTAGGCGACAGGTCGAGGCTTGGAGGGCACGTGGATCATGGACTCCGGTTGTTCGCGCCACATGACCGGAGATGCAGCTTGGTTCTCCAGCCTCACAACAACCAAGCAAAGGGAACATATCACCTTCGGAAACAATCGAAGGAGTAGAGTGAAAGGTAAAGGTGTGGTAAGAATTAATTCGAATTTCACTCTCAAAGATGTTGCTGTGGTTGAGAACCTGGGATACAATTTGTTGTCTGTATCTCAGTTGCTTGATGAGGGCTTCGAAGTGCGATTTCATCGCAATACTTTGCAAGTGCTCAACTCGGATGGCGTTGTGGTTTGCAAGATCTTTAGGGTTGGGAGAGTTTTTGGAGCTGATTTTTCAGAGTCATCTGGTCCTTCTCATTGCCTTGTTGCACATTCGACCTCTGAGCTTTGGAAGTGGCATAGGAGACTAGGGCATATGAGCTTTGAGTTGCTCGCTCGGTTGAGCGCCCTAGGTTTGATCCGAGGATTGCCCAAGCTCAAGTTTGAGAAGAATTTAGTTTGCGCTCCTTGTCGACATGGTAAAATGATTGCCGCTTCGCATTCGCCAGTCACCACAGTGATGACTGAAAAACCCGGAGAACTTCTCCATATGGACACTGTAGGTCCTTCTCGGGTTAGTTCTTTAGGCGGCAAGTGGTATGTACTTGTTATTGTCGACGATTTCTCTCGCTACTCTTGGGTCTTCTTTCTTGCCAGCAAGGATGAAGTGTTTTCACACTTTCGGAGCTTGGCTATGAGACTTTTCACTGAACTCCCAGGTGCATTAAAATTCATTCGAAGCGATAATGGCACCGAGTTCAAAAATAGTCTCTTTGTTGACTTTTGCATGGAGCATGGCATAGAACATCAATTCTCTGCTCCGCGGGTTCCTCAACAGAACGGTGTTGTTGAGAGGAAAAACCGCACTTTGGTTGAGATGGCTAGGACGATGCTTGATGAGCATAGGACTCCTAGAAAATTCTGGGCTGAGGCCATGAACACTGCATGTTACATCTCAAACCGAATTTTCTTGCGCTCAATTTTAAACTTGACATCTTATGAGCTGCGTTTTGGGAGACAGCCCAAGGTTACTCATCTTCGAGTTTTTGGCTGTCGCTGCTTTATCCTAAAATGTGGTAACTTGGATAAATTTGAGTCGCGATCTTCTGACGGGATCTTTTTGGGTTATACTACTCATGGTCATTCTTATCGTGTTTATAACTTGGAAACTAACACTGTCATCGAGTCATGTGATGTGACTTTTGATGAATCAACCCCCTCTGTTAGTTCTGCTCTTGAACAGGCAAATGAACACGACATGGAACAGACCTTATTGGAAGACGAAGATCCCGGAGAATTCGAGGATGATCCCCTACTACCCTCGACATCAACCCCCGAAGCTGACCCCGCTTCAACTACTTCGGCACGAGGTCCCGAAGCGACTACCTCAACATCGGTCATCTTGGACCACTCCAACGCACAAGTTGAGGGGGAGACTGCATCCCGCCGCGAAGCTCCACATCATGTTCAAAGGATGCATCCTCCCGAGCAGATCATTGGTGAGCTTGATCAAAGGGTAACACGTTCTCATGCCCATTTCACTAATGCTGCTTTTGTTGCTTCTTTCGAGCCTTTAGATGTTAGTCATGCACTTTCTGATTCTAGTTGGATCAATGCCATGCATGAGGAACTTGAGAATTTTGAAAGAAACCAAGTCTGGACTTTAGTTGATCCTCCACCTAATGTTCATTTCATAGGAACAAAATGGATTTTTAAAAATAAACAAGGGGAGGATGGGACAATTGTTAGAAACAAGGCTAGACTTGTAGCTCAGGGCTTTTCTCAACTAGAAGGGATTGATTTTACTGAAACTTTTGCACCTGTTGCTCGCCTTGAGGCCATTAGGATTTTGCTTGCCTTTGCGACATCCCGGGGATTCAAACTCTATCAAATGGATGTCAAAAGTGCTTTTCTTAATGGCTTCATAGGTGAAGATGTTTATGTAAAACAACCCCTGGTTTTGAAAACCCCAAGTACCCACATAAAGTCCTTAAACTTCATAAGGCTCTTTATGGACTCAAGCAGGCCCCTCGGGCGTGGTATGATAGACTTAAGTCTTTTCTGCTTGAGCGAGGGTATTTGATGGGCTCTGTTGATAAAACTTTGTTTACTCTCAAGCATTGGCAAAGATTTCCTCCTAGTGCAGATTTATGTGGATGATATCATCTTTGGTGGCTCTTCTCATGCTTTGGTTGCCGAGTTTGCAGATACCATGAGCAGGGAGTTTGAAATGTCGATGATGGGTGAACTCACCTTTTTCCTTGGTTTGCAAATCAAGCAAAGCAAACAAGGTACTTTTGTCCACCAGACAAAGTACACCAAGGACCTGCTCAAGAAGTTCGACATGTCCGATGCGAAGCCCCTCGCCACTCCAATGGCTACATCTGTAGCATTGGACCCTGACGAAGATGGAGAAGCCGTAGATCAGAAGGAGTTTCGGAGCATGATCGGCTCCCTCCTCTACTTGACTGCCACGAGGCTGGACATACACTTCGCAGTATGTCTGTGCGCTCGTTTTCAGGCTTCACCACGAGCTTCGCACCGCCAAGCGGTTAAGCGCATCCTAAGGTATCTCAAACACACCCTTGAATTTGGCATATGGTATTCATCGTCTTCATCTTTATGTCTTAGAGGTTATTCAGATGCGGATTTTGCTGGGTGTAGAATTGATAGGAAGAGTACCTCTGGTACTTGTCATTTTCTGGGTACTTCACTGGTTTGCTGGTCTTCCCGTAAACAGTCTAGTGTTGCACAATCGACGGCTGAGGCCGAATATGTTGCTGCAGCTAGCTGTTGCTCTCAGATTTTGTGGATGGTTTCCACTTTGCGGGATTTCGGGTTAGATTATAAGAGTGTTCCACTTTTCTGTGATAACACTAGTGCTATTTGTATTGCAAACAACCCGGTTCAGCACTCCAGAACCAAACACATTGATGTACGGTATCATTTTCTCAGAGATCACAATGAGAAGGGTGATATTGAACTTCAATATGTTGATACCCAACACCAGCTTGCCGATATTTTTACAAAACCCCTCGATGCTTCTAGATTTGCTTACTTGCGTGGGGAACTTGGCATTTGTCACCCTTACGGCATTTTGTGAGGGGGAGCTGCTTTTAATTGTCTTGCATATGCTCATTATGTGTGGAATTGCACTTACATCTTTTGCTATTATATGCCTGCTTTTAACTCAAAGAAATCATGACAGCTCAGCTCTATGAAATATGTCTGGAACATTGATTGTGCATGATGTTTTATTTTCTAAAAATTAAAACTTGCTCACCGCATAATCTTGTATCTAGCTTGTTTAGGCTGGACTGCTTTTAGCTATCTTTTATCTACTTGACAGCAAGACACTGTTTCTTGGATGCTAAAAATTTGCAACTTGAAAAATTGTGTTCTTTATTCATGGATATTCATCAAAATTCATCTAAATAAAAATCAAAAATCAAAAATCCATGATTTGCCTGGTTTCAATGAAAAGATCCAGGAGGGTTTGTTTGTCGCACTACTCTATTCTAGACTGCTTACCATTGCACTTTGGTCTGAACTGGGATAGTGTAGTGTATGCCAAAATCACCGCCTTAAGCTTCTGATGGCTTTCTTGCCTAGGCTTGGCTTGATTGGAAAGTATAAGGTGGACAAACAAATAACCCCTGGCATTAAGAAAAGAACAACAAAGTTAATTGCTCATCAAGTTTGCTTTCAAAGCTCCTTTTTTGAACAAGACTTGTCTGTCTAGGGTAGAAATTGTTAGCTTTGCGCAGTCCTTGCCTTCACCTGTCTAGCTGCTTTGATTAAATGGTGATGCTTTTACTTCAAAATGACAAAATCACATGCCATCATCTTGTTTCACGGATTGTTAAATTGAGCTGAGCACATGATCATTAGTTTTAATGTTGGCATATTTTTGCATTATATGTCCTTGCAATTCTATTCATTTCGAAGCTTTGCACTTTTTGAATGCTCCTTGATGCTTGCATTGCCAAAGGGGGAGAAATTCCGGAGAGGTTTGCTATGTTCTCTGCTGCAAGAAGGCATAATTTTTAAAAAAGGGGGAGAGCTTTTTGACATAAAGGGGGAGAAAAAGTTGCTTAACTCAGGGGGAGTTCTTTTCAAGGGGAGATTTGCCGAAGGGGCTTTTACTCTTTTGAGAAAGGGGGAGAAAAATTTCTTTTATCAAGTGACATGCTTTGGCTCTTTTCTGAGTTTTTATGGTCACTTGTGTGCTGAAAGCTTTTCATTTTTCTTGAAATTGGATTTGGTTGTCAATGCACTCATCAAGGGGGAGATTGAGAAACCAAGGGTGGTTTCGGTGTTTGTGATGAGTGATTGACTGGATTTTACCCTCTGTTCGAAGGGTACCTCCGAAGGGGCTTCGGAGGTGGTACCTCCGAAGGGTGTTCGGAGGTGTGTCACCGGAGTGTGTTCGGTGTTTGCTTGCTGCAGCTGTGCAGCGGAGTGTACCTGTCGGAGGGTCCGGCAGTACACGATGACAGGGTTCGTACCGATGGCTTCGGTACTTTGGGCGGTACACCGGAGTGTGTGCCGAAGGTTGCTAACCCGGAGAGGTCTCCGGAGTACTGGATACACTTGTTTGCTTGTCGGTGGTGCGCAGGGACTTCGGAGGCGACGGACAGGGTTCGAGCCAGGTGAACTTGGGTCAAGCGGGTGGCTTGATGCCAGGGGAGCGGGGAGCTCCGTCACGGTGGCTGCGAAGGTGGTCCGGGTCGGTCCTCGGGTCGAGACGTGCCAGGTGAAGGCAGAGAGTGCGGAGCGTGGCTCCGGCTGAAGGTACTCCGAGACAAAGTCCTCGGAGATGAGGCACTTCGAAGGTACTCCAGATGGAGTGACTTCGGAATTGGATGGAACAAGTCCTCTGCGGAGGCAAGGGTTCGAAGTGTGCTCCGGAGGGAGACACTCGAAGGTACCCGACGAAGGTCTCAGAAGTCGAGGTGCATCGAAGGCATGGTCCGGGTGAGGCTCGTCGAGGAGTGTGCTCGGAGTGAGACACTGCGACGGAGTGATCATGGAATGCTTCATGCGGAGGCCTTGGACGAAGGAGGGACTTCGAAGGGTGGTACTCCGAAGGTGGGGCTTCGGAGTGAGGATGGCTTGTGGTACTTCGGCCATGCATGGCTTCGGTACACGGACGGACGGTGTTCGAGCTGGGAGTAGCTGCGAAGCCGTGGTGATCCACTCCGGAGGTGGTGGTGCGAAGGCCCAAGGGCTTTGACGGCTTCGGCTCAAAACCGTCACTGTATCGAAGGACTTCTTCGGCGGAGCGAAGGCCAACAGGCTGCAGGCTTCTCGCCGAAGCTTCCGCACCCCTCACGTGCGAAGGGAGGTTCCAGAAGTCAACACTGTAAAGGCTGACACTGTCTGTTCTGAAAAAGGCTGACACTGTCCCCTCTGCAGCTGACAGAGAAGCCTCCAAAATAAAGGTGGACTGCCTTTTGTACCCCTTAGTTCTATAGAGACAAATCTGTTGTAAACCCTAGGGGTAAAGTAGTCACTTCCTTAGGATGAAGCCGTGGGCTATAAATATGGGGGCTCGGTAGGTAACATTTAACACTTTGAGCATTTACTGTTGAGCTCCTGTAGACAGACCTCGCTGTATTCATTCTGAGTTCAATTTATTTCAGTGTTCCTTGTTCAAGCAGCGAAGCCCTGCTTCTTTGTGCTTTTGCTTGAGCTCGCGTTGCATACCTCGCTAGCTTTTAGTTCACCGAAGCCTGTCTTGGCGAAGGGTGTTTTTATCGCGAAGTGTGCTTTACAGTGTGCTGTCGCTCTGTGTAACACGAGGCAAGACCTCGCTGCTTACTAGCGAAGCCCTGTTCTTTTCCCGTTGTGCTTCTTGTGTCGAAGCCCTTAGCGTAGTCCATTTGCGTGTGCGTGTAGACCTTCGGGTACGAAGCCCAGCACCCGTTGCTGTCGCCAAGTACTTGGTCGAAGTCCTCAGAGGGCTGTCCACTCTTGCGAAGGGTGAAGTGCGAAGTCTGCTCAAAGCACCCTGTGTGCGGAGCCTGCACTGACTTAGCAGAGTTGGTTTTCGAGGGTTGTAAGTGGAGCGAAGTCTTCTTGACTTCGAACTTTTGCCTCTCCGAAGCCTGTGTTCGAAGGTGTCGAAGTACCTCTGAACCAGACCTTCGAAGGCTGTGCTCGAAGCCTGTTCCGCAGAAGACAGAACAGACCCGAAGGCTAAGTTTTTACCCCGAAATTTTAAAAGCTCCCATTCACCCCCCCTCTGGTCGCCGTTTCCGGTCCAACACGTTGCTTGCTTTGGTACTGTGTTTATTCTGTATGCTTCGAAGTCTCCTGTTTCGAAGCATACTTCGATTCATGATTTCTGCCTTTGTGAACTTCGGTCCGAAGCTAGCATTGCGAAGGTACTTCGGAATACAAGATTCGGTAGTGCTTTCATGATTTTTCTGTGCAAGCGAAGTACTGGTCGAGTCGAAGTCCTAAGCTTTCATGTGTTCGAAGAAAATCCTAGAAAGTGAAGGCTGTGTTGCTGTTGGTCTGACAGCTTCGGTAATTTTTTTAGTAACTTCGATTTTTGTGCTTTCCGGTTCGGAGTGTGGGTTGGTTCGAAGGTGTTTGTTTAATTGCTGACTTCGCTTGAGCACTCTTCGCTATCATTATGTTTTTGCTCTTCGGAGTATACACTTCGAAGAGGCGGGCCTCGCATAACCACTCCGAACTAGCTTCGACTCCGTCAGCCTTCGCACGTCAACTTCGAAGCAGGCTTCGGCACGTTCAATACAAGCTTCGACACTGCATACTTTAGACAGGCTTCAGCAGCTGCTACTCCGACTTCAACAACTACAGACTTCGCACGGTTCGTAGGCTTTGACAAGTATCTAACAGGAGACAACTCTGAACAGTGAGACTTCTCTTTTTACGTGCACTCAGATTAATTGTTGTGATGATTAACTTCTGTAAACCTTGATCTGCCCATGTTTTAGATGGTTTGTTATTCTGCCTATTAGCACTATGTTGGTGTTTCTTTGTCTAGGACATCGGTCGTTTATAGGCTAGATACTTTTTAGGCTTTGACGATCTGTTTGCGTTTTGTTGCTAAGTCTTTTGAGGTGTGTTGGGTGTTGGGAGCAGGCCATTGATTCGAAAGATATTTTTTTGGCGCCCATTCACCGCCCCCCCTCTGGTCGCTACTTTCGGTCCAACATCAGCATTTCCACCCTGCACAAACAAGACAAGCCAAAAAAAGAACACGACGCACCGCCAAAACCCTCGGCAGCCACACCTTCACTCCACATCGAAACCCTCGATGTACTCCACATACTCTCGACCACTCTTTCACTCATCCTTGTCAATCACTCATCATCTAGATTGAAACCACCCTTGGTTTCTTAGGCTCTCTTGGTGCAGAAAATTGATGTTCAATCCATGTTCAAGACAAAAATCTACAAAAGAGCTATCTTTAACTTGGTGCCGTTATCGCTTCGAAGAGCCTTCATTGCACCAGGGAGTTCATTGAATAGCCTCAGCGCTAAGCTCCGAAAGTGCATGAACACTTCATCCTTGCTTACGAGAAAGAAAACGCAAGAGTAACGAAAATAGTCATCAACCACAACAAGCACATACCATTTGCCGCCTAAAGAGCTAACCTGGGATGGACCAACTGTATCCATATGTAAAAGCTCACCGGGTCACTTAGTCATCACCATATTTATGGGATAATGCGAGGCAACAACCATTTTGCCAAGACGACAAGGAGCAAAAATGAGGTTCTTCTCATTTTTTAGCTCGGGCAATCCTCGGATGAGTCCTAGGGCACTCAATCTCACAAGCAAATCAAAGCTCATGTGCCCTAGTCTTCTATGCCACATCCAAAGTTCAGATCAAGGTTCAGCTAAAAGACAATGAGAAGAACCAAAAGACTTAGTGAAATCAGCCCCAAAAATTCTCCCTACTCTTATGATTTTGCAAATAAAAGCTCAAGAAGAATCAAGCACAAAAGAAGCATCTCGACTGAAATGAGCCGCAAAACCCTCTTTAAGAAACTGCAAAATAGAAAGCAGATTGTAACCTAAATCCTCAACCAAAGCAACATCAGAGAGAGTGAAATTTTCATTAATTTTGATCATACCTTTGACCTTTACTCTGCTCTTGCGATTGTTTCCAAATGTGATGCTCTCGAGCTGCCTGGCTGAGGTGAAACTGGAGAACCATTAAGAATTCCCGGTCATGTGTCATGAACTCCCGGAATCAATGATCCACTTGTCCTCTAGCCTCCCATGACTCCCCTAAGTAGAGAACTAAAATCTTGAGTACTCAGCGCTGGGTTTAGAAATAAGATGCTTAGGTATCCAGCGCTGAACAACTCGAGGAGTATGTAAAGTAGGAAACTGTGTGTGATGAGAATCATACTGCACATGTGGTCTCCTTGCAACTCGCTGAGGTCTCCTAAAATAATTAGGACCAAAATGCCTATGTGGTCTATCATCATACGATGCACGATATACACCACGATGGGCATAGCCACTCATATAGCTATAAGGAGCCTCATAATCAGTATAAGCATTATAATCATATGCATGCATATCAAATGAAGGATGATCATGAAAATGTAAAGCATAAGCACATCATTCATCTTTCATGCGTCTATAACAAAAACCAACCAATTGTCCTACACGATGACAATAAGTGCAACAGAAAACTTTCTTTGTGAGGAGCCATGCTGAAGAGTATGGGCCTCATGGCTCCAGATGTGATGAGTGATTGTCAACAGAAGACAAAGAGGACATGAAGAGAAGAGAAGACCTGCTGTATCTGGGCCGCATGTGACTCAGTGAGAAACCATGTTGAAGAACATGGGTTTGATACTCCAGATGTGATGAGTGATTGTCAACGGAAGTCAAAGAAAGAGACATGAAGACCTGCCATATCTGAGGCGCGTGTGACTCAGGTACACGGGCAGCGAGCGACAGCTGGGCAGATGAGCCACGGAGTCGGGCTGGCCTATTCCGGGTACATGGGCTAGGAGCGGCAGAGGATCCACTGGTCTGTTGACTGGGTTTGACTCAGGTACACGGGCGGCGAGCGATTGCAGGACTGAGGAAGCTGCGGGGTCGGGTCGGCCCAATCCGAGTACCCGGTGCGAAGACGGTGGACGCTTTGTCACTTTCGGCGCAAAACTGACAACCTATGATTATTTTGTTTTTACGATATTAATATTTAGTTTTTAAGTTTAGAATATTTTATTTGAGTCACGTGATTTTTCTAAAAATATTTTAGTAATTTTCGGAATTTATTTTAGAGTCAGTTTAATTTACCCTAGGGGTAAATTAGTCTTTTCATGTATTAGGAGTCACCTATAAATAGGCCCCTATCCGGGGCTATTCATCACTGCAGCTCGTGTTTTTCGCCATTGTTCTTTTCTTTCACCGGGGGCTATTCTCATCTCTGGCCAAGCGCGTGTGGCGCACATACAGGGCAGGCAGGTGGCCCCCGCCGGAGTACAGGAGAAGAGCAGGATCCTTTAGCAGCTGTTGTGCGCGGTGCGAGGCTACACATGCATGGCGGCCAAGACGGCGAAAGGTTTTTTTGGTGGCTCACGCGGTGAAATTTTCTGCAACCTCTTCCAACGAGGGGCCCACGGCGTCAGGAAAGCAGGCACGTTTTCCCTGCACCGGCCGGTGAGCAACAACAGGAGCAGCACACGGCAAGGCATGCTTTCGGCGGCATCGATTTTTCCTCTTTGGCTGGATTCTCGGCGCGCGACAGCTTTTTCCTAGCGGGCGGCGTGAAAAGGCTTCGGCCGGGGCCGGCTCGTGGTTCCACACGGCTTGCAACGCCAATTTTTGTCTTCATTGTGGGACCCACGAGCAGCAGACATCGCACTTTGCAGGCAGCACGTGGAGCTCTCAGCGGCAAGCTCGTTCGGCGAGGGGCAGTGCGCGACGACGTGACCGGCGAGGTAAGTTTTCTTGTTTAATCTCCTATATTTTAGCTGGTTAGTTAAACCAACATTTATCCATATTCTAATTAGCTGAAAAATAATAATCTCGTAGTTATCTGTTCTTAATTAAAAATTAATCTCGTCGTTAAATTTTAATCTGCTTATTAGTTATCTCGTATTATTTATTTAAATAGATCTGTTTAATCTGCTCATATAAAAGAAAAGAAAAATTTATTAGTCGTAATAATTTTTCTTTCTCTCGCGTAAAATATTTTTAGTTATTTCTGAATTAATTTTTGGGTGATCCATATTTTATTCAGTTAATTAGTATTTTTATTTTTAGACTGCAATCTGAACAATTTATTAGGATATTTAGTGTTTTTATTACGTCATTAAATATTTCTAGTACCCACTTTATATACTGCAGTGATTCTTTCTAGTTTAGCTCTAATATCATTTTAGTTAGGATACTGGTCATTTTTAGGCTAGACAACTATAGTACCAGTAATTTATTTTACTAATATTGTTTGTCTGGTTGCGTTTGTTTGGGTGTTGGGATTAGATCATAGATTAGCAAGAAATTTTTAGGCGCACATTCCCCCCTCTGGTCGCTACTTTCTGTCCTACACAAAGCCCAAACACCTCCACACTTCTCTAGACTCTCTACCTAGATCCTCTCACACCAAATAGTCTACACCCAACACCACCAAGCCCAAGAACTCCAAGCCTCAACCACATCCCAAGAAGCCCACCTACCACTGTGAGTACTGTCAGAAAGACGGGCATCTTGAGGAGTTTTTCTTCAGAAGGAAGCTGGCTGAGAGAGTAGAGAGAGCTCGTCGTGGGCAGGAGCAGTTCTACCAGCAGGGTGGTAGACTAAGAGTTCCTCGACTCGGGGAGAGGCTAGAGGCCAGGCCGCATCGTGTAGGTGGTGGTAGAGGAGACGACTTTCATGCCCGTGCTCCAGAGGGTGGTGTTCGCTCCGGCAGAGCTCCGGGCCATTCTGGATAAGGTTTTGGACCTCGTGGCTGAGACTTTAGGCAGAACCGAGGACCGCGCTTTGAGCCGCGTTTTGGTCCCAACTCTTATGATGCTTTCTACTTTCCTTTCTTTGAGAAGATGGCTCGACACTAGTTTAGCTCTTTTGCTAAACCTGGTGCCGAACCATTTGCTGCTCCTTATGACCACTTATTGTGCAGGATCGAGGACTGGAGGACGTATGGATCATGGATTCAGGATGCTCTCACTACATGATGGGACATCACAGATGGTTCTCCAGTCTCTCTCCATCGAGCTCCTAGGAATACATCACCTTCGAAAATAGTGGTCAAGGGAAGGTACACGACATTGGCTCAATTGGCATCTCTGACCATTTCTCTTTTAAGAATGTTGCTTTGGTTGGAATTTGGACTTCAATTTGATTTCTATCTTGTAACTTCTTGAGGATGGTTTGGAGGTTCGTTTTAAGAAGGGTATATCTTCTGTGGTTGATTCTAGAGGGTCTTGTGTTTGCCTGATCTTACCCTTCGGTAAGGTTTTCAGATTGACTTCTCTAGTTCTTTTGACCCTTCTCGCTGTTTGATTGTTGGATCCTCCTCTAAGCTCTGGAAGTGGCATAGGAGGTTAGGCCATTTGAGCTTTGATCTGCTAGTCAGATTGAGCTCTATGGACCTCATCCGAGGATTTCCCCAGCTTAAGATGGAGAAGGATCTAGTTTGCCATCCCTGTCGTCACGGGAACATGGTTGCCGCTTCTCACTCACCTGTGATTCAGGTGATGACTTCATACCCAGGAGAGCTGTTACACATGGACACTATTAGTCCAGCTCGGGTACGCTCAGTCGGTGGGAAGTGGTACGCGCTTGTGATCGTTGACGATTTTTCTCGATTCTCGTGGGTTTTCTTCTTAGAGTCTAAGGATGAGACTTTTCAGTTTATTCATGACCTGATTTTGAAGCTGAAGAATGAGAACAATGGTTGGACGCGAGCAATTCTCTCTAACAACGGCTCTGAGTTTAAGAACTCTCTGTTCGTCAACTTCTGTAGTGATTAGGGTCTTGATCATCAGTTTTCTGGTCCTTACAATCCCCCACAGAACGACGTTGTGGAACGAAAGAACCGCACGCTAGTCGAGATGGCCAAGACGATGCTCGATGAGCACAGGACTCCTAGGCGCTTTTGGGCTGAAGCCATGAACACAGCTTGCTATCTGGCCAACCGCATTTTTCTTAAAGCTTACTTAGGTAAGACTTTATATGAATTGCATTTTGGTAGATAGCTCAAGGTGAGCCACTTGCGAGTGTTTGGCTGCAAGTGCTTTGTGCTCAAGAAGGGAGGGCATTTGGACAAGTTTGAGTCTCATTGCTGGGATGGAGTCTTTCTTGGTTATGCTTTGCATTCTCGAGGCTTATGTGTTCAGAACCTCGACTCCCAGCAGCTTGTCGAGACTTGGAAAGTTTCTTTTGATGAGTCCTTGCCTTCTTCGACTCCTTCTTTTGAGCTTTCTGGAGATGATGAGCTTGGAGAGTCCATCTTCGAGAAAGATGATGACACTCTATTTGTCGATTAGGGTGGGACTTCTGCACAACCTGCAGAACCCACACCTTCTGAGACTTCGACTGAGGACGAGGGCGGACCTCTAATCACTTCTTCCACTTCGATCGAGCCCGCTCAGTCGAGTCCAGAGGTGCTAGCGGCTGACTCCCGTGAGGTGACTTCAAATCTCCTAGGATCCCGAGCAGTTCAGCGTGATCACCCCTCAGAGCTCATCATCGGTGATCTTACTGAGAGAACTTTGCTCTCTTATGTTGACTCACTTGCTGTGTTTGCTGAGTCTGCGTTTGTTGCCTCATTTGAGCCCAGAGACGTTTCTCATGCTCTTTCTAATTTGAACTAGATTAATGCCATGCAAGAAGGGCTTGAGAATTTTGTCCACAATCGGGTTTGGACACTGGTTGAGCTACCACCCAGATGCAAGCCCATAGGCACCAAGTGGGTATTCAAAAACAAGCAAGGTGAAGATGGAGTTTTGAGCGCAACAAAGCTCGACTAGTTGCCTAGGGTTTTTGCCAAAAAGAAGGTACTGACTTTGAAGACACTTTCGCTCATGTTGCTCGTCTTTAGTCCATTCACATTCTTTTCGCTTTTCCTGCTTCGAAGGGTTTTAAGCTTTTTCAAATGGATGTCAAGAGTGCTTTTCTGAACGGGTTCAAAGAGAAGGAAGTCTATGTTAGGCAGCCCCCCGGTTTTGAGAACCCTAAGTTTCCTCGACATATTTTTAAGCTGCAGAAAGTTTTATACGGTCTAAAGCAAGCCCCCAGGGCTTGGTATGACTGGTTGAAGCAGTTTTTGTTGGGGAAGGGATTTGTGATGGGTTATGTGGACAAAACTCTTTTCTTGCTCAGAGTTGCCTCAGACTTTTTAATTGCTCAGATTTAGGTGGACGATATCATTTTCGGTGGTTCTACTGATGCGCTTGTGTCCAAGTTTTGTGAGAAGATTCACAATGAGTTTGAGATGAGCCTCATGGGTGACCTGAAGTATTTCCTAGGACTCCAGATCAAGCAGACCAAGGACGACATCTTCATCCACCAGAGTAAGTACACATGGGACATGCTGAAGAAGTTTGACTTTGGTGGAGAGCTGAAGCCTCAGATGACCCCAATGGGTACATCTGGAGGCCTGGACAAGGACGAGAGCGACGTCAAGGTCAACGAGAGAGAGTTTCGAGGGATGATCGGTTCACTGCTGTACTTGTTAGTGATGATGCCAGACATTCAATTTGCCATGGGATTGTGTGCGCGCTTCTAGTCTTCACCACGTGCGTCTCATCGGCAGGCTGTCAAGCGCATTTTCAGGTACCTTACCTATGCGCCCGATCTAGGTCTATTTTATTCAGCATCATCGTCTCTTGATTTATCTGGCTTTTCGGATGCTGACTTTGGTGGGTGCCGGTTGGATCGCAAGTCGACTTCCGGTACTTGCCAGTTTCTTGGTTCTTCTCTTGTCTCTTGGTCTTCTCGAAAGTAGTCTGGAGTTGCGCTTTCTACCACTGAGGCTGAGTATGTAGCTGCTGCTAGCTGCTCACAGTTGGTTTGGATGATTTCCACTTTTCGAGATTTTAGGTTGTTCTTTCCTACCATATTTCCTCTGTTTTATGACAGCACCAATGCAATTAGTGTAGGGAAAAACCCTTGTCTCCATTCAAAAACCAAACACATTGATGTGTGCTTTCACTTTTTGAGGGATCAATATGAGAAAGGTGTCATTGACCTTGTTCATGTTGATACCCATCATCAGTTGGCTAACATCATCAGCTGACTTTTGAGCGTTTACGAGGGGATTTGGGTGTTGTGTATCCTTTTTAGGATATTTTGAGTTAGTTTTCTTTCTTCTTTACTCTTTTCTTGAGTCTTTTTGTGTGTGTTCATATCATGCATATTCACATATCACACTTTGAGCCTGCTTCTGTTATATGATTGATCTGCTTTACTTATTCTAGCTGGTCCATGCTTTCGATTACTTGTCGATGATCATGTTTTGCTTCAGTTCACATGATATGTTTGATATCTGTCATATGCATGGCTTTTATGCTTTAAAATTGAAAAATGATCACCATTGCTTCTGGTAACTAGCATGTGTAGACTCAATGCTTTTGCTATCTGTTACATGCCTTGTAGCTAGATCCTTAGATGCAGATATGCAACTTAGACATCTATATTGCTATATGACAAAAAATCAAAAAAATGAAAATTCCATGCTTTTTTATGCTTGATTTGAAAAGATCCAGGTGGGTTTGCTTTGTCACATTGCATTGTTCTGGATTGCTTACCATAGCACTTTGGTATGAACTAGGACACTATAGTGTATGCCAAGACCAATGTCTTAAGCTTCTGATTGTCTAGTTCTGGCCTAGGCTTGACTTGGTCGGTTAGCATAAGGTTTGACATGCAAATAACCCCTGGCAAAAATGAAAAAGGAAAAAAAGCCTGAAAATTAAAAAGATAACAAGTTTGCTGAAACACTTTGTTTTGGACAATGCTTATCTTGGTAGATATCAGTTAGATTCTACATCTCATGCTTTACCTTGCGTGTCAACTAGAAAATATGGTGATGCTTTTGTTTGCAAAAATTGAAAAATGCGTGCTAATGACTTTCTTGAGATATCATTTGTTGAACTGATCATGTCATGTGTCTTAGACAATATATCTTTTGCTATACATGTTAGATGTTTTAATTGCAGTCAATCATATCTGAGAAGAGTGCTTTCGACACTCCACCTGCACCCAGTTGTATTCATTGCATATTTGGAGGGGGAGCTACATTTCAGGGGGAGTATGTGTCTCTTTAGAGTGCATTTAGTCTCGCTGGATGAGTCCAAATGTCAACAAGGGGGAGAAATTTTGGGTTACTCGTTCTCTTCGAATAGTTTAGGGGGAGTTTTGGCTTTCTCTGGGATTTGTTTTAGTGAGAGTTTTTGTCCTGTTTGTCCTTACTCTTTGGATATCCTTGTTGATAATCCTGAGATTGCACTTGTTTTTGAGTCTTTGTTTTTGGTTAACCATAATGACCGTTTTCTTGCTTTTGTTTGGCTTTAGGTCATTAGGGTTAAACTTTTTTTCTTCTTTTATGTTTTTCTTGTGTTTTGTTCTCGTGTTTCCACATGTGCTAGCAGGTACTGGAGAGCTGATAAAGAGAAGTGTTGACAATGCACTCATCAATGGGGAGATTGATGAGCCATGCTGAAGAGTATGGGCCTCATGGCTCCAGATGTGATGAGTGATTGTCAACGGAAGTCAAAGAGGACATGAAAAGAAGAGAAGACCTGTTATGTCTGGGCCGCATGTGACTCAGGTACACGGGCAGCGAGTGACTGTCGGGTAGAGGGGGCCACGAAGTCGGGCTAGCCCAATCCGGGTACATGGGCTAGGAGCAGCAGAGGATCCACTAGGCTATTGACTGGGATTGACTCAGGTACACGGGCGGCGAGCGATTGCCTGGCTAAGGGAGCTGCGGAATTGGGCTGGCCCAATCCAGGTACCCGGTGCAAAGTCGGTGTACGCTTTGTCAGTTTTAGCGCAAAACTGACGACCGGTGATCTCGGATCTGACCATTCTAAGGCGAAGCCGTAGCCGCTATGAAAGCTTCGCTTCTATGTAAGTCATTTGTATTTAGGAGTTTACTATTTTTCCTTTAGGCCCACAGTCTGTCAGTCGAGTCTGTAAAAATATCCTAAGGGCATTTTGGTATTTTCCTAGGCTATTGGGCTGCCTATAAATAGGGCCTCAATCCCTAGGGTTATGGTTAACTCACTTAATGACAAATTTGACTTCACTTTCCCCATGTTGTGTCCCTGTGTTGTGAGCCACCACATCTATGCTCTCGTTTTTCCTGTTCATCTCTAGATTCCCTGTTTCTCTTCGACCGACTGACTGGAAATCTTTCAACCAGGTTTTTATTCCTCTATGCTGTCCTTCAATCCAGACTCTTGAATATCATGTCGTTGCTTTCTGTTGTTCTTCAGGCTCTATTATTCTGAGTAGTATTGAATCCTGGTTGCATCCGTGTATGCCCTTATTGCTGGTGTTTTTACCTAGAAGAGATTAGGTTCATTAAATGCGTGCGCAGAAATCTTGTGAGTAGTATCTGATGTTAGTTCCTATTTATCGCTCTGGAAATTTTCATCACAACAATACTATACATCTGCTTTGGTTGTTTGCATCTCTGTTTGTATTCTCGCCGCAGTTCAGAGTCATGGAATCTGTTGGACCCGAAACGGCGACCAGAGGGGGGGTAAATGGGAGCTTTTAAAATTTCAGACTAAAAATAGCCTTCTGTTTTAGTTTTGTCTTCTACGGAACAGGCTTCGAACACAACCTTCGAAGTTCTGGTTCGAAGGTATTTTACAGCTCCGAAATTAGGCTTCGCAAGGAGCACACGTTCGAAACCAAGAAGACTTCACTCCACCCACAACACCGAAAATTCAGCTCTGCTAAGTCAGTGCAGGCTCCGCACACTAGGTGCCTTCGAGCAGACTTCGCACTTCACCCTTCACAAGAGCAGACTTCCCTCTGAGGACTTCGACCAAACACTCAACGCTAGTGTTGGGACGATGGATCGAGCCAACAGGATTTTGGAAGATGAAAGTAAGGGAGTGTAGAGCTCAGATTGTATTCTTGGATCGTGTGTCTATTACAACTGGAGACGGGGGTATTTATAGGGTGACCCGTCCCAAAAGGGTCTAATGCCTCCCAAACCCCCAACTGTTACTCGGCCTGACACAGGCTTGTAATACAGACAAGAATAGCTGCTACATAGTACAGACAAGAAGGTGCGACTCTGACAGCGTATCAACCGTGTCGGGCGCTGCAGCGATCGCCCGACACAGCGCAGACGATCGCGATCCTGTACCCGTACCACCTCGAGATGGGTCATCTCCAGATGTCCGGTCGCGCCCCGAAGCCTTCGCACCTTCCGGAGGCTGGCCTCCAGCATCCTACCGGGCACCTTATCCGAGGGCCCTGGCCTTCTATACGCTTCGGGCTTCCGGAGACCCCTAGGCCTCCCTGCCTCGGGACCCGCAGGTACCTTCGGCACAGGACGTCGGGCCTTCTGGACGTGGCCTCCCACCGGACCGTACTGCTCCTCGTGCTTCCAACTGCCATTGGGATTATCTCCCCCAACAGTAGCCCCTCGCTTCTTTCCTCTCGGGAGTCCTGCACGGAAGAAAGGGAAGGAGCGCACAGGATAATTCCGATAACTTATAAGAAACCAACTTACATAGAGATCCCAGATCTTCGCTGCGAACCATCATTTGATTGCTTAGAAGGTACTCCGGGGCCTTGGAAATGTTCCGGAGCCTGGATGTCGAGAGCCGGCTTCGAAGCGCCTTATATAAACTAGTCGCTTCACACTCTGCAGGGGGAGGACTTTGACCGACTGTTCTTGATGCTCGCGCTGCCTTGACCGCTGTGCACCGATGCACGAGAAGGCGGACAGGCGCATCACTTAACCCAATCAATGCGCTAGGCACGTGGGCGACGTGAGGGAGGCGGATCATCGAAGACCGACGCATTCAAAGGTGAGCTGGCAAAGATTTAATGTGGTGGCTGCGTGACCGGCGTGCGCGTGTTGAGTGGAGGAAGGCGGACCGGTGTGACGCCGAAACATCGAGGCAATAGCCATCCTTTCGCATAAATAGCCCCCCACCCACCGGCTGAGCCCTCTCTTGCTCACTTGCTCAGACTTAGCTATAGCTTGACGGGTAAACTTTCACTCTCGAGCTTCTCGTCTTCTTCCCTTGCTTTCACCAGTCATGGAGGAGAGGAACGCCCCCGCGGTAGCAGTGGACCACCGCTTCCTGCAGTGCCAGATGGCAGCGGCGGCGGCGGCGACGACGACTCCTGGTCTATCAGAAACGTGCGACCCGCGGGAGCTCTGCCCGGCCTCGGAACGGTTTCGGGAGCAGACCTTGGAGCTGGGGCCGTCGGCGTGCACAGATGGATCCATTGAGCTGGCGACTAGGGGTCGCCTCAGTCCCAACTCAAGGGCCAGGAAGCCAGGCACATAGTCGATCCCGGAGCCGCGTGAAAGGGAGATCGTCGTCTTCGAGTCGTTCTTCGACGCAGGGTTGGGGTTTCCGGCTTCAGAGCTCCTTTCGGGTGTTCTGGATGCTTTCCACCTCGGGCTCCCGCAGCTATCTCCGAATGTCGTAGCCCGCCTCGCCATCTTCGAGTGGGCCATGCGCGCTGAGGGCTGCGAGGGTAGGGCAGAGGTCTTCGCTCAGATGCACGAAGCCCTCTGCCAACTGAAAAAGAAGGATGGCCGGGTGTTAGCCTTCAGGAGCATCAACTTCCATCTTCGGAAGAGGTACGCGGATTCCTTTCCTGCGAAGGCTATCAACGAACGGTGGTACTCCAAGTGGGTACACTGGTCATTCTACGTCCGAGTGGGGCTGAACTCCGAGCTTGCCGTACCCCCGCGCCACATTTGGTTTCGGAGGGAGGCGATCGTCGAAGCCAGTGCCATCTCGGTCTCCGCTCGCATCCGGCTACTTCAGATCATCGCCCGCCGAATGAGCATGCGGGATTTGACGGAAGAGTTCGTCGCCCTCGAGATTCCGCCGTTGAAGGAGGAATGGCCGGCATCGCTCTGGAGCACCCAGGAGGAGTCATCGTCGACGGAGCTCTCCCACCAGCTAGGTTAGCCCGGTTTTGAGAACCCTAAGTTTCCTCAACATGTTTTTAAGCTGTAGAAAGTTTTATACGGTCTGAAGCAATCCCCTAGGGCTTGGTATGATCGGTTGAAGCAGTTTTTGTTGGGAAGGGATTTGTGATGGGTTATGTGGACAAAACTCTTTTCTTGCTCACAGTTGCCTTAGTCTTTTTAATTGCTCAGATTTAGGTGGACGATATCTTTTTTGGTGGTTCTACTGATGCGCTTGTGTCCAAGTTTTCTGAGCAGATGCACAGTGAGTTTGAGATGAGCCTCATGGGTGAGCTCAAGTATTTCCTAGGACTCCAGATCAAGCCTCATGGGTGAGCTCATCCACCAGAGTAAGTACACACGGGACATGCTGAAGAAGATTGACTTTGGTGCAGAGCTGAAGCCTTAGATGACCCCAATGGGTACATCTGGAGGCCTGGACAAGGACGAGAGCGGCGTCAAGGTCAACGAGTGTAACAACCCCAGAATTAAAATAAAATAAAAATGAGGGAAATAAATTTTCTGGAATAAATGATTTATTAAATTAAAGAAAAAGGATAAAAGAACTCAATTAAAGCAAATCATGAAGAAATATTTCAAATCTATAGCTGAAAAATTTATGATGGAATCTAGAAGCCAAGAAATATTTTTGAGAATTTTTACAAAATTTTAGCAACAGTGCTTCAAGCCTTAATCAAATAATTAATTTTCTGGAATTATTTTAATTGGAAAATGAATTTTAAATACCTTTGGGCCACGTTCCCTGATTCTGCCTTGGCCCGACCCAATCCATCAGCCACACCCACTAACGGGTGGGACCCGCCTGTCGACACCGTCCCCCCTCTCTCCTCTCCCGCGCACTCGGCCGGCCCACATGCCAGCCTCACGCGTGCGCCCCCTCTCATTGCCATCTCTGGCCCACCCATCAGCCCCGCCCTGCGCCCCTCAGCCACTGACAGTGATGGCCCACTTGTCGGCCCCTCCTCTCTCGCACCCGCCGGCTGACAGGTGGCCCCCACCTGTCAGTTCTGTCTTCTCCAAATGGAAGGGGATCCCTCCCCTTCCATGCCGGCGCCCCCCCTTCCGATTTTAGCCGCCGGCCGCCAAATCTCGCCGAACCGACCTCGCATCTGCACCCCCGCTCCCTGGTGATCCCTTTCCCTCTATTTCTCAGGCGAATCAGGCCCAGATCGCCGGAGATCGAATACATGGAAAGCTCACTGGAGCATTTTTGGAATCCCCTTGGATCCCCTCTGCTCGCTTGCCATTTCTCGCCGCCGACGACCCTATAAAGAGCCCCCGGCCTCACCGCGACCCTCCACACCGAAACCATCATGCCCTCTCCATCCCGAGCCACCCATCCGCGCTTCTCGGCTTTCTCCTCTGATTCCGCTCCAGTAGCCCCTCGCCGGCGCCTCAAGCCATCACCGCCATCGCCATCACAACCGCCGAGACCGTCGTCGCGCCCTCTACCTCGGCCCCAACTCCGTTGGGGCGAAACACCCCCGGATCGTCTTGCCACCGTCAATCCCAAAGAACACCGCCGCCTCGTCTCGTCGCCGGTGGCCGTCGATCGCCCCTCGCCGCCGTCGCTGGTACCGCCATGTTCCCCTCCCTCCCCTCTATCCATTTCAGCCGTCGCCTAGGGCTTTAAGCCACCGCACGCCATCGTCGTGTCTCGCCGCCGCTCGGCCGGAGTCGGGGACAAAGCCCCCTGGCTCCCCCGTGCCGCCACCATGCCGGATCGGATTGTGGCCGTCGGATGCCGCGCAGACGGCTGCGATTAAGACCTGAGATCAAGGGCCCAGATGGCCTTGACCGGGGTTGACCGGTATCAGTCAATCTGAGCCCTCTGATCTCACTTAAACACCCCGCCCCACCGTGAACCGATGGATCTGGATCGAATGGTCCAGATCCGACCGGCCCACGCGCACAGTGCGCGGGTCCATGGTGGACCTGGCTCACCGTGGACCCACGCCTATTTTCTGTTAAAATAAAATTCAGGAAAATAGTTTAAATTTCCAAAATTCATATCTTGCTCAATTTAACTCCAAATTTCACCATTTCACTTCTAGAAAATTTGTCTTTTTACTCTCTACACTTTTATGCAATAAAAACAATATGTTTATTTGGCACATAATAATATTATTAAATAATAAAGAAAAGTCCCCTTTAGGATTAAAATCATATTTCATTTAAGTAATCCAGAAAAACCCTTAAAAATTTATATATTAATTTCAGGGGACATAGTGACTCCATTACACTGTTTATAAGCCAATAAAAATATAATGATTCATTTTGCCCATTTTATTTTATTAAATAACATTTCCAAGGCCCTTTAAGATAAATGATTAACTCATATAATAAAAATGTAACACTTACAAAAAAATCATGAAAACTTATAACTTCAGAAGGCCTAACAACTTAAGTTCACTATTTTTACTACAATAAAAATAATAATAAGGGTATTTTATACCTTTTTACTTCATCTCTAAAAAAGGAAAATAAAAACCCCTAGGAAAAATAATTACATCAAGTTATGAAATTCAGAAATCTCATTAGAAATCAATCTTAAATATTTAAATAACAATTCCCTAAAAAATTAAGACTCTATCTCCTTTACTTAAATCCAACAAAAACATGTATGTTGGTATGGTTGATTTGTTTTGGATTGTTTATTGAATGTTCTATTTACTTTTCCGTATCGAGAAGACTACTACGCCTTCGACGATCCGTAGTCTTACCCCTAGGTTCCACCTTCACCATTCACGGATCAAGGCAAGTCATCGAAACCTCCTGTGGAAATAGTTGATCATCATTGAGCCCAGTTTTTCATAACTACCGCTATAACTCATAGGATATTATTGCATTAGTCAAATATCAAGCCCTACATTATATTTATTAGATCCCCGTCCTTGTGTGCAAGCCCAAGCCATGCTTATTGAGCCTTAACTCCTTGTCACTCTACTATATAAGTATTAGCTAGTGCCCAATGTACTGGCACAACTGCTATAGGATAAAAAGAATGAGTCGTAGATCGATGGATTCTGTTATATGAATTTCCCCGTTATTCTTGTCTCTGGGCTCTATTGGAGTTGGCTATGTTATAAGTATGGTGGGTTCCGGGTGCAAGATCGGGAATTGGTTGGTCGCACCCGGGGCACTATAAGGACCAGTCTGCGGGATCTGTTACAAAGCACTTCCGTACCAACCACAAGTCTAATGGGTAAGTCCTAACTGGAAGTATGGAACAATCCGACTCGATGCACCATAGTGGAGGGGGCAAGGGGCAACCTGCGGGTGACTTGTACCGACGAGGCTGAAGGGGGGGTATGGTGGGGCACCGACGCGTTGGGACACCATATGAAACTTATAAGAGGGTGCTGTTGAGTCGAGGCGAACCATATGGAAGGTTTTGGCACGAGTTCCCGTGGAATGGGTCATCTCGTTAAACTTTGGTGTAAGTGGTGAGTGCGTGACTTGTGGGTACAGTGGTACATCTCTGATCAGAGTAATTTAATCTTTTTGAAAAGCCGAGCCCACGGTCAAGGGCGGGTTGTTTGACTACTCGCAGTTAGTTTACAATTGTTTGAATGGTTGAGTTATTCATGGCATGTAAGGACTATTGAGCGAGGTGGGGCTGACTGTACCCCTCGAGTTAGAAGATGATGATGCATACACATGTTTACATTTCAGTACTAATAAATTGATCTCATTTAATGCTTTACAATTATGCTTTTCCGCAAAATTAGCCACTATCTCCCTTGTTATTACTCTGTATTATATTTGCATTCGGTGGCTCGCTGAGTACGTTTGTACTCACCCCCGTTGACTTACACCACCAGAGCCCGTCTACTATGAGGAGGATGAAGGTCTGGAGTAGCGACCCAGTCAAGGCGAGACTGGAAGGAGGCGTTCATCTAGGACCCTTTGTTTTATTAGTTTCTCTTCACCTTTATTCACTTTTGTATTAATACGGTCTACGAACCGTGAATGGTTGCTCGTATTTGTATGTGGTCGCATGATGAACGTCTTGGTTTATTGATTTTCTATGGAATTTCAATAAAGGTCCTGATTTATTAACTCGGGGCGTGACAAGATGGTATCAGAGCCGACTTGACTGTAGGAAGCCAAACAGACCTGACCCTAGGACTTATATTAACCCTAATTTCTTACAAAATTACTTAACTCCTCATCTTCCTAGATTTTCATAAAAATTTTCTATCTTTTGTAGATGTCGGTCCATACCATGAGCTGGACTCTTCGTGACGAGGCCGGATTCATCCGTGAGCTTCGCGTGCTCGTCGACTTCTTGGGATTCTCCCATGAGCCCACGTTCCATGGGATCTTTCCCGATGCGAGCGAGAGCTACTGCGAGGTCACGGTTGTCATCCGCTCCTCCCCCACGCAGCCTCCCTTCTACACCCATGGAGTCGGAGGACCCTCGTTCGTGGTGGCCAGCCAATGCGCTGCACCTCAGGCTCTCGCCGAGCTTCGTCTGGTTTACGACTGCCACCTTCGCGACACCGTCTACCGCTTCATGCCCATGCGCACACTAGGGAGTCACCGTATCATCTACATCAGCCCTCTCACCTAGAGCAATTCCGCCATCGCCCGCACCATGAGGCTTTTGGAGGCTATGGACAACCTTCACATAGAGGCCGTTCTCGACGCATACAGCCAGCACGACACCATCGACTTCTACCGCCATACCTCGGAGAACCTGAACCGCGAGAATGCTGAGCTTTGTCGACAGGTCCAGCAGAACCCCCAGTTTACCCTCGAGGTAGAGGAGTTGAGGCGTCAGAATGAGCTTCTACGCCAAGGCGCCATAGTCAACACCCAGCTCCATCATCAGCTCAAGGAATTGAAGAAGGATATCGAGGAGATCGCACCCCTTCCACCCCGCAAGCGGAAATTGCTTAGGATCCCCACCGTGAGACCTAAGAGGTTTTCCCGTAGTGCACCTCCCGCCGGACCCTCCAGTTCCACCACCCCGACCGTTTCCGTCGAGCCCGTGGTCGAGTCGTCCCCTGAGCTACTGTAGACGTAGTTTTTATGATTGATTGTTTTCTTTTACTTGCTTTGGATTGTATTGCCACTCATGTCAAATATAAGGCATGAGTGAAGAATTAAGAGACAATAAAAGTAATCGCAAGAACAACACATTTTGGAAATAAAGCTTAGTATCATTTCCCTCTTCCTCCTATACCTATTAGGTCATAGTCCCAATCTAAAGGAGAGAATCTACCTCCAGCTTCAACTTCACATGATTCGTTCATCGCCGTTCTGCAAGATCAACTCCAATCATGAAGTCAAGAAATGTTGTCAAGAAAGCCCTAACTAAGTCAATGAAGATGTAGACTTAAAGCCTCTAGTGTAAAGAAGTAATTCATAGCTGAAGCATATACATGGCTTACTATTTCTTGCCTTTCCGAATCTCGGGACGAGATTCTTGTTAAGGAAGTTAGAATTGTAACGCCCTGATTTTCGTCAGGCGTTAAAAATAAAACAAAATAATTAATAAATGAATTTCAAGAAAATGATTCAATATAAATCGATAAATATGAAAGCTAAAATATGAGCCTAAAAATTTCATTTAAAAATATCAAATGGCTAGAGTATTTTCCTAAAGATTCTCCTAAGCATTAAATTGCGTTCCAAAAATTTTTTGGAATTTTTGAAGATATCATCTCATCTTAAACCTCTAACACTAAGTAATAAAATATATTACAACATGAATGTTGTGTGAATAAAATACATGATAAATCATTTATATTAAAAATAATGTAAGGCATGAGTGTGAAAGTTAATAAGAGATTAGAATAAAATATGTAAGCATCTAGGTCAAACTATTCATCTTGGGCAATAAAATCAGTAACAATTTCCCCTTAATTTTGGCACCTTCTTTTTGAACCCTTCAACTTCAGGATGGCCAATGACCAAGGATCAGAAGCCCCACGCGATGGAAACACCTCAGACAATCTGCCTCAGTGGGATGCAGCTGGACAACAGCAGACCCCCATTGCCTATCATCTCACACTAGCGGAGATGATGGCAAAACAAAACCAACTGATCGCCACGCTGCTTACCCAGATGCAACAACAACAAAAACAGATGCAAGAGCGGTAGGCACAGTTGTTCCGTCTCCAACAACACCAACACGAGCTCTCCCTTCAGTTAATCTACGGGGACTTCGCCAACTTTCAGAGATTGGTAAACAAAGCAATTATACAGGAAACCAGGGTAATTCCACCTCAAGCCCCAACCCCTGTCAAGCCATGGACCACCCTTGGAGGGCCAAGCACAGGCATCCCACCCCAAGCACTGCCAGCCGGAAGAGCTCTCATGCAAACTACCGGATACAAGAGGGACATGCACGGCAACCCAATTGTGTGCTTCAACTATCGCCAAGAAGGCCACTACTCCAACAAGTGCTCCTACCCCAAGCTGGCACCATCCTCCGTTCCAAACCTAGAGCGATGTACCCTAGTTCACCACAACTCCGTTGAAGAAAACACAGATACAACAGAAGGCATTCCCAATGTAGCCTCAACCAACCTAGTCCCGGAAATCACTTTACCTACTTCTAATGTAATAGCTTCTCCTAATCCTGAGCACGTGTAGAGCCCCGTCCCCTAGTTTCACCGAGGTTCACTTCGAATCTCGAGGACAAGATTCTTTGTAAGGGGATAGGATTGTAACAGCCCTAGAATTAAAATAAAATAAAAATGAGGGAAATAATTTTTTTGGAATAAATGATTTATTAAATTAAAGAAAAAGGCTAAAAGAACTCAATTAAAGCAAATCATGAAGAAATATTTCAAATCTGTAGCTAAAAAATTTATGATGGAATCTAGAAGCCAAGAAATATTTTTGAGAATTTTTACAAATTTTAGCAACAGTGCTTCAAGCCTTAATCAAATAATTAATTTTTTGGAATTATTTTAATTGGAAAATGAATTTTAAATACCTTTGGGCCACGTTCCCTGATTCTGCCTTGGCCCGGCCCAATCCATCAGCCGTACCCACTAACGGGTGGGACCCGCCTGTTGGCGCCGTCCCCCCTTTCTCCTCTCCCGCGCACTCGGCCGGCCCACATGCCAGCCTCACGCGTGCGCCCCCTCTCGCTGCCATCTCTGGCCCACCCGTCAGCCCCACCCGTCAGCCCCACCCTGCGCCCCTCAGCCACTGACAGTGATGGCCCGCTTGTCTGCCCCTCCTCTCTCACGCCCGCCGGCTGACAGGTGGCCCCCACCTGTCAGTTCCGTCTTCTCCAAATGGAAGGGGATCCCTCCCCTTCCATGCCGGCGCCCCCCTTCCGATTTTAGCCGCCGGCCACCAAATCTCGCCGAACAAACCTCGGATCTGCACCCCCCGCTCCCTGGTGATCCCTTTCCCTCTATTTCTCATGCGAATCGGGCAAGCATCGTCGGAGATCGAATACATGGAAAGCTCACCGGAGCCTTTTTGGAATCCCCCCAGATCCCCCCTGCTCGCCTGCCATTTCTCGCCGCCGACGACCCTATAAAGAGCCCTCGGCCTCACCGCGACCCTCCACACCGAAACCACCAAGCCCTCTCCATCCCGAGCCGCCCATCCGCGCTTCTCGGCTTTTTCCTCTGATTCCGCTCCAGCAGCCCCTCGCCGGCGCCTCAAGCCATCATCGCCCTCGCTGTCACAACCGCCGGGACCGTCGTCGCGCCCTATACCTCGGCCCCACCTCCGTTGGGCCGAAACACCCCCGGATCGTCTCGCCGTCGTCAATCCCGAAGAACACCGCCGCCTCTTCTCGTCACCGGTCGCCGTCGATCACCCCTCGCTTCCATCGCTGGTACCGCCATGTTCCCCTCCCTCCCCTCTATGCATTTCAGCCGTCGCCTAGGACTTTAAGCCACCACACGCCATCGACGTGTCTCGCCGCCGCTCGGTCGGAGTCGGGGATGAAGCACCCTAGCTCCCTCGTGCCGCCACCGTGCCGGATCGGATTGTGGCCGTCAGATGCCACGCGGACGGCTGCGATTAAGACCTGAGATCAAGGGCCCAAATGGCCTTGACCGGGGTTGACCGGTATCGGTCAATCCGAGCCCTCCGATCTCACTTAAACACCCCGCCCCGCCGTGAACCGATGGATCTGGATCCAACAGTCCAGATCCGACCGGCCCACGCGCACAGTGCGCGGGTCCATGGTGGACCTGGCTCACCGTGGATCCACGCCTGTTTTCTGTTAAAATAAAATTCAGGAAAATAGTTTAAATTTCCAAAATTCATATCTTGCTCAATTTAACTCCAAATTTCACCATTTCACTTCTAGAAAATTTGTCTTTTTACTCTCTACACTTTTATGCAATAAAAACAATATGTTTATTTGGCACATAATAATCTTATTAAATAATAAAGAAAAGTCCCCTTTAGGATTAAAATCATATTTCATTTAAGTAATCCAGAAAAACCCTTAAACATTTATATATTAATTTCAGGGGACATAGTGACTCCATTACACTGTTTATAAGCCAATAAAAATATAATGATTCATTTTGCCCATTTTATTTTATTAAATAACATTTCCAAGGCCCTTTAAGATAAATGATTAACTCATATAATAAAAATGTAACACTTACAAAAAAATCATGAAAACTTATAACTTCAGAAGGCCTAACAACTTAAGTTCACTATTTTTACTACAATAAAAATAATAATAAGGGTATTTTATACCTTTTTACTTCATCTCTAAAAAAGGAAAATAAAAACCCCTAGGAAAAATAATTACATCAAGTTATGAAATTCAGAAATCTCATTAGAAATCGATCTTAAATATTTAAATAACAATTCCCTAAAAAATTAAGACTCTATCTCCTTCACTTAAATCCAACAAAAACATGTATGTTGGTATGGTTGATTTGTTTTGGATTGTTTATTGAATGTTCTATTTACTTTTCCGTATCGAGAAGACTACTATGCCTTCGACGATCCGGAGTCTTACCCCGAGGTTCCACCTTCACCATTCACGGATCAAGGCAAGTCATCGAACCCTCCTATGGAAATAGTTGATCATCATTGAGCCCAGTTTTTCATAACTACCGCTATAACTCATAGGATATTATTGCATTAGTCAAATATCAAGCCCTACATTATATTTATTAGATCCCCGTTCTTGTGTGCAAACCCAAGCCATGCTTATTGAGCCTTAACTCCTTGTCACTCTACTATAGAATGAGTCGTAGATCGATGGATTCTGTTATATGAATTTCCCCGTTATTCTTGTCTCTGGACTCTGTTGGAGTTGGCTATGTTATAAGTATGGTGGGTTCCGGTTGCAAGCTCGGGAACTGGTTGGTCGCACCCGGGGCACTATAAGCACCGGTCTGCGGGATCTATTGCAAAGCACTTCCGTACCAACCACAAGTCTAATGGGTAAGTCCTAACTAGAAGTATGGAACAATTCGAGTCGATGCACCATAGTGGAGGGGGCAAGGGGCAACCTGCGGGTGACATGTACCGACGAGGCTCAAGGGGGGTATGGTGGGGCACCGACGCGTCGGGACACCATATGAAACCTATAAGAGGGTGCTGTTGAGTCGAGGCGAACCATATGGAAGGTTTTGGCATGAGTTCCCGTGGAATGGGTCATCTCGTTACACTTTGGTGTAAGTGGTGAGTGCATGCCTTGTGGGTACAGTGGTACATCTATGATCAGAGTAATTTAATCTTTACGAAAAGCCGAGCCCACGGTCAAGGGCGGGTTCTGTGACTACTCACAGTTAGTTTACAATTGTTTGAATGGTTGAGTTATTCATGGCATGTAAGGACTATTGAGCGAGGTGGGGCTGACTGTACCCCTCGAGTTAGAAGATGATGATGCATACACATGGTTACATTTCAGTACTAATAAATTGATCACATTTAATGCTTTACAATTATGCTTTTCCAAAAAATTAGCCACTATCTCCCTTGTATTACTCTGCATTATATTTGCATTCAGTGGCTTGCTGAGTACGTTTGTACTCACCCCCGTTGACTTACACCACCAGAGCCCGTCTACTACGAGGAGGATGAAGGTCTGGAGTAGTGACCCAGTCAAGGCGAGACTGGAAGGAGGCATTCATCTAGGACCCTTTGTTTTATTAGTTTCTCTTCACCTTTATTCACTTTTGTATTAATATGGTCTACGAACCGTGAATGCTTACTCGTATTTGTACGTGGTCACATGATGAACGTCTTGGTTTATTGATTTTCTATGGAATTTCAATAAAGGTCCTGATTTATTAAATCGGGGTGTGACAACGAGAGAGTTTCGAGGGATGATCGGTTCGCTGCTGTACTTGACAGCGACGAGGCCAGACATTCAGCTTGCCATGGGATTGTGTGCGCGCTTCTAGTCTTCACCACGCGCGTCTCATCGGCAGGCTGTCAAACGCATTTTCAGGTACCTTACCTATGCGCCCGATCTAGGTCTATTTTATTCAGCATCATCGTCTCTTGATTTATCTGGCTTTTCGGATGCTGACTTTGGTGGGTGCCGGTTGGATCGCAAGTCGACTTCCGGTACTTGCCAGTTTCTTGGTTCTTCTCTTGTCTCTTGGTCTTCTTGAAAGTAGTCTGGAGTTGCGCTTTCTACCACTGAGGCTGAGTATGTAGCTGCTGCTAGCTGCTGCTCATAGTTGTTTCCACTTTGTGAGATTTTAGGTTGTTCTTTCCTACCAGAGTTCCTCTATTTTGTGACAGCACCAGTGCGATTAGTGTAGGGAAAAACCCTTGTCTCCATTCAAAAATCAAACACATTGATGTGCGCTTTCACTTTCTGATGGATCAATATGAGAAAGGTGTCATTGACCTTGTTCATGTTGATACCCATCATCAGTTGGCTGACATTTTCACCAAACCCCTAGATCAGCCTACTTTTGAGCGCTTACGAGGGGATTTGAGTGTTGTGTATCCTTTTTAGGATATTTTGAGTTAGTTTTCTTTCTTCTTTACTCTTTTCTTGAGTCTTTTTGTGTGTGTTCATATCATGCATATTCACATATCACACTTTGAGTCTGCTTCTGTTATATGATTGATCTGCTTTACTTATTCTAGCTGGTCCATGCTTTCGATTACTTGTCGATGATCATGTTTTGCTTCAGTTCACATGATATGTTTGATATCTGTCATATGCATGGCTTTTATGCTTTAAAATTGAAAAATGATCACCATTGCTTCTGGTAACTAGCATGTGTAGACTGAATGCTTTTGCTATCTGTTATATGCCTTGTAGCTAGATCCTTACTTAGATGCAGATATGCAACTTAGATATCTATATTGCTTTAACATGGAAAATGTGCTATAAAAATGACAAAAAATCAAAAAATGAAAAGTCCATGCTTTTTTATGCTTGATTTGAAAAGATCCAAGTGGGTTAGCTTTGTTGCATTGCATTGTTCTAGACAGCTTACCATAGCACTTTGGTATGAACTAGGACACTCTAGTGTATGCCAAGACCAATGTCTTAAGCTTCTGATGGTCTAGTTCTGGCCTAGGCTTGACTTGGTCGGTTAGCATAAGGTTTGACATGCAAATAACCCATGGCAAAAATGAAAAAGGAAACAGAAAAAGCCTGAAAATTAAAAAGATAACAAGTTTGCTGAATCACTTTGTTTTGGACAATGCTTATCTTGGTAGATATCAGTTAGCTTCTACATCTCATGCTTTACCTTGCGTGTAAACTAGAAAATGTGGTGATGCTTTTGTTTGCAAAAATTGAAAAATGCGTGCTAATGACTTTCTTGAGATATCATCTGTTGCAGTGATCATGTCATGTGTCTTAGACAGTATATCTTTTGCTATACCTGTTAGATGTTTTAATTGCAGTCAATCATATCTGAGAAGCATGCTTTCGACACTCCACCTGCACCCAGTTGTATTCATTGCATATTTGGAGGGGGAGCTACATTTCAGGGGGAGTCTGTGTCTCTTTAGAGTGCATTTAGTCTCGCTTGATGAGTCCAAATGTCAACAAGGGGGGGAAATTTTGGGTTACTCGTTCTCTTCGAATATTTTAGGGGGAGTTTTGGCTTTCTCTGGGATTTGTTTTAGTGAGAGTTTTTGTCCTGTTTGTCCTTACTCTTTGGATATCCTTGTTGATAATCCTGAGATTGCACTTGTTTTTGAGTCTTTGTTTTTGGTTAACCATAATGACCGTTTTCTTGCTTTTGTTTGGCTTTTGGTCATTAGGGTTAAACTTTTTTTTTCTTCTTTTCTGTTTTTCTTGTGTTTTGTTTTCGTGTTTCCACATGTGCTCGCAGATACTGGAGAGCTGATAAAGAGAAGTGTTGACAATGCACTCATCAAGGGGGAGATTGAGGAGCCATGCTAAAGAGTATGGGCCTCATGGCTCCAAATGTGATGAGTGATTGTCAACGAAAGTCAAAGAGGACATGAAAAGAAGAGAAGACCTGCTATGTCTGGGCCACATGTGACTCAGGTATACGGGCAGCGAGTGACTTTCGGGTAGAGGGGGCCGCGAAGTCGGGCTAGCCCAATCCGGGTACATGGGCTAGGAGCAGCAGAGGATCTACTATGGTGTTGACCGGGATTGACTCAGGTACACAGGCGGCGAGCGATTGCCTGGCTAAGGGAGATGCGGAATTGGGCCGGCCCAATCCAGGTACCCGGTGCAAAGTCGGTGTACGCTTTGTCAGTTTTAGTGCAAAACTAACGACCGCTGATCTTGGATCTGACCATTCTAAGGCGAAGCCGTAGCCGCTACGAAAGCTCCGCTTCAATGTAAGTCATCTGTATTTAGGAGTTTACTATTTTTCCTTTAGGCCCACAGTCTGTCAGTCGAGTCCGTAAAAATATCCTAAGGGCATTTTGGTATTTTCCATTTTATTTCAGCGTCTGGAAAAACCCAAAGGGTCTTTTGGTATTTTTCCTAGGCTATTGGGCTGCCTATAAATAGGGCCCCAATCCCTAGGGTTAGGGTTAACTCACATAATGCCAAATTTGAGTTCACTTTCCCCATGTTGTGTCCCTGTGTTGTGAGCCGCCGCATCTGTGCTCTCGTTTTTCCTGTTCATCTCGAGATTCCCTGTTTCTGTTCGACCGACTGACTGGAAATCTTTCAACCAGGTTTTTATTCCTTTGTGCTGTCCTTCAATCCAGACTCTTGAATATCATGTCGTTGCTTTCTGTTGTTCTTCAGGCTCTGTTATTCTGAGTAGTATTGAATCTTGGTTGCATCCATGTATGCCCTTATTGCTGGTGTTTTTACCTAGAAGAGATCAGGTTCATTAAATGCGTGTGCAGAAATCTTGTGAGTAGTATCTGATGTTAGTTCCTGTTTGTCGCTCTGGAAATTTTCATCACAGCCATACTATACTTCTGCTTTGGTTGTTTGCATCTCTGTTTGTATTCTCGCCGCAGTTCAGAGTCATGGAATCTGTTGGACCCGAAACGGCGACCAGAGGGGGGTGAATGGGAGCTTTTAAAATTTCAGACTAAAATAGCCTTCTGTTTTAGTTTTGTCTTCTGCGGAACAGGCTTCGCACACAACCTTCGAAGTTCTGGTTCGGAGGTATTTTACAGCTCTGAAATCAGGCTTCGCAAGGAGCACAAGTTCAAAACCAAGAAGACTTCGCTCCACCCACAACACCGAAAATTCAGCTCTGCTAAGTCAGTGTAGGCTCCGCACACTGGGTGCCTTCTAGTATGCAAAATCTGTCCCATCGAACAGAGGTATTTTACTAACTCTGTCCATGTCGCCAATAGATCACAAAACCGGTTAAGGTCAACTGGTGATCTTAACCTGCTCTGATACCAATTGTTGGACTAGAAACGGCGACCAGAGGGGGGTGAATGGGAGCTTTTAAAATTTCAGACTAAAAATAGCCTTCTGTTTTAGTTCTGTCTTCTATGGAACAGGCTTCGAACATAACCTTCGAAGTTCTAGTTCGGAGGTATTTTACAGCTCTGAAATCAGGCTTCGCAAGGAGCACAAGTTCGAAACAAAGAAGACTTCGCTCCACCCACAACACCGAAAATTCAGCTCTCCTAAGTGAGTGCAAGCTCCGCACACTGGGTGCCTTCGAGCAGACTTCGCACTTCACCCTTCACAAGAGCAGACTTCCCTCTGAGGACTTCGACCAAATACTCAGCGCTAGCAACTGGTACTAGGCTTCGTACTTCGAAGGTCTAAATGCACACCAAACACACTTCCCCGAGGACTTCGACCAGGGAAGAAAATGGGCTTTGATTCAACCCAAAGACAGTGCTTCGCTAGTAATCAGAGAGGTCTGGCCTTTAGTTTACACAGAGTGAACAGACACTGAAAAAACACACACTTCACCCGAAGAGACCTCTCACACACTTCTCCAAAAGAGATTCAGTACACATACTCAACCCGAAAAAGATGGTGCACAGAGAAATCAAAACTTGTAGTGTAAAGTAAGCATACAAGTTCAAGCAGTAAATGAAAACAGAATCAAAGCTTCATTGCTTGAACAAGGAACACAAAATGAACTCACAGACTGAATACAACGAATGTGGCGGCTAGCACAGGAGCACAAAAATGACTACTCAAAGTGTTGATGTGACATAGCTAGCTTCCGCTATTTACAGGCACTATTCAGCCCTATGAATAGACTACTTTACCCCTAGGGTTTACACTATTTTTGTCTCATCAGAACAGGGTACAGCTGGTAGTCTACATTATTTGGAGGCTTCTTTTGTCAGCTTCGTAGAGGGGACAACATTAGCTTTTGTAGAGCAGACACGGCCAGCCTTTGCAGTTTTGGAGCCTTCTGAAGCCCCCCTTCGCACGCGAGGGGTGCGGTAGCTTCGGTGAGAAGCCTTGAGCCTGACGGCCTTCACGTCACCAAAGTCAGCCTTCGATACAGTGATGGTTTTGAGCCGAAGCCGTCAAAGCCCTTGGGCCTTCGCACCAACACCTTCGGAGTGGACCACCATGGCTTCATAGCTTCTCCCAGCTCGAACTCCGTCAGTCTGTGTACCAAAGCCATGCATGGCCGAAGTACCTCATGTCAGCCTCACTCCGAAGACCCACCTTTGAAGTACCACCCTTCGAAGTCCCTCCTTCGTCCAAGGCCTCTGCACGAAGCATTCCATGAGCACTTCGTCGCAGTGTCTCTCTCTGAGCACACTCCTCGACGAACCTCACCCGGACCATGCATTCGATGCACCTTGACTTATGAGATCTCCGTCGGGTATACCTTCGAGTGCCTCCATCTAGAGTACACTTAGAACACCTTGCCTCATTGCTGAGGACTTTGTCCACCATACTCCGAATTCACTCCATTCGGAGTACCCTTCGAAGTGCCTTGCCTCCGAGGACTTCGTCTCGGGGTACCTTCACCCAGAGCCACACTCTGTACTTACTGCCTTCTCCTGGCGCACCTCGACCTGAGGTCCGACCTCGACCCCTTCATAGCCTTCGTGACCGAGCTCCCCGCTCGCCTGGCATCAAGCCTCCCACTTGACCCAGGTTCACTTGCTGCGAACCATCTGTCGCCTCTGAAGTCACCTGTGCAACACAGACAAACAGACAAGTGTATCTAGTACCCCGAAGACCTCTCCGGGTAAGCAACCTCTGATACACACTCCGGTGTACCGCCCAAAGTATCGAACCCTTCGGTACAACCCAGTCATCGTGTATTGTCGGACCCTTCCGACAGGCACACTCCGCTGCAACAGCTGCAGCAAACAGAACCCACCGAACCCTTCGGTGAAACAACCTACGAACCCCTTCAGAGGGACCGCTTCGAATCAGAGGATAAAATCTGTCAATCACTCATCACAGGCTCTGAAACTAACCCTTGGTTTCTCAATCTCCCCCGTGATGAGTGCATTGACAACAAAATTCAAGTTCAAGAAAATTTGAAAAATTTCAGCACACAAGTGTCCATGAAAACTCATAAACGAGTCAAATCATGTCACTTGACAAAAGTATTTTCCTCCCCCTTTTCAAAACAGTAAAAGCCCCTTCGGCAAATCTTTCCCTTTGCAAGATAAAACTCCCCCTGAGTTATTTTACCCCTTGCTACAGAGAACTCAAAAAATTTCCCCCCCTTTGGCAATGCAAGCATCAAGGAGCATTCAAAAGATGCAAAGCTTCGAAATGGGCAGAATTGCAAAGAAATATAAAGCAAAAATATGCCAACATTAATACCAATTATCATGTGCTCAGCTCAATTTAACATTCTCTAATAACATGATGACAACATGTGATTTTATCATTTTGAAATAAAAGCATCACCACTCAATCAAGATAACTAGACAAGTAAAAATTGGGACTACGCAAAGCTAGTCAATTTCTACTCTAGACAAACAAGTCCAGTTTAAGTGGAGCATTAAAAGCAATCTTGATGATCAATGAATTTGTTGTTCTTTTCATAATGCTAGGGGTTATTTGTTTGTCTACCTTATACTTTCCAATCAAGCCAAGCCTAGGCATGAAAACCATCAGAAGCTTAAGACGGTGATTTTGGCATACACTACACTATCCCAGTTCAGACCAATGTGCAATGGTAAGCAGTCTAGAATAGAGTAGTGCGACAAACAAATCCACCTGGATCTTTTCACTTGTAGCATGCAAATCATGGAGTTTTGAATTTTAATTAAGTGAACAATTTGTTTAGGACTTGATGAATATACAAGAGTAAGTAGAACAATTTTTCAAGTTGCAATGTTTAGCATCCAAAGAAAAGGAGTCTTGCTATCAAGCAGATAAAAGATAGCTAAAGCAGTCCTGCATAAACATGCTAGATTCAAGACTAAGCAGTGAGCATGATTTGATTTTGGAAAGAAGAATCATGGACATAATGTTTCGGACATATTAAATAGAGCTGAGCTGACATGATTTCATTAATTAAAATCAGGCATATAAGAGCAAAAGATGTAAATGCAATTTCACACACAATGAGCATATGCAAGACAATAAAAAACTGCTCCCCCTCACAAAATGTCGTAAGGGTGACAAACACCAAGTTCCCCACGCAACTAGGCAAAACGAGAACCATCGAGGGGTTTTGTGAAAATATCGGCTAGCTGGTGTTGGGTATCAACATATTGAAGCTCAATATCACCCTTCTCATTATGATCTCCGAGAAAATGATATCGCACATCAATGTGTTTGGTTCTGGAATGTTGAACCGTGTTGTTTGCAATACAAATAGCACTAGTGTTATCATAAAAAAGTGGAACACTCTTATAATCTAACCCAAAATATCGCAAAGTGGAAACCATCCACAAAATCTGAGAACAACAGCTAGCTGCAGCAACATATTAGGCCTCATCCGTCGATTGTGCAACACTAGACTGTTTGCGGGAAGACTAGCAAACCAGTGAAGTACCCAGAAAATGACTAGTACTATAGGTACTTTTCCTATCAATCCTACACCCAGCAAAGTCCGCATCGGAATAACCTCGAAGACACACAGAGGAAGACGCAGAATACCAAATGCCAAATTCAAGGGTTTGTTTGAGATACCTGAGAATGCGCTTTACCACTTGGCGGTGTGAAGCTCGTGGTGAAGCCTGAAAACGAGCGCACAGACACACTGCGAAGTGTATGTCCGGCCTCGTGGTAGTCAAGTAGAGGAGAGAGCCGATCATGCTTCGGAACTCCTTCTGATCTACAGCTTCTCCATCTTCGTCAGGATCCAATGCTACAGATATAGCCATTGGAGTGGCGAGTGGCTTCGCATCAGCCATGTCGAATTTCTTGAGCAGGTCCTTGGTGTACTTTGTTTGGTGGACGAAAGTACCTTGTTTGCTTTGCTTGATTTGCAAACCAAGGAAAAAAGTGAGTTCGCCCATCATGGATATCTCGAACTCCCTTCTCATGGCATCTGCAAACTCGGCAACCAAAGCATGAGAAGAGCCACCAAAGATGATATCATCCACATAAATCTGGACTAGGAGGAAATCTTCACATATGAAGCCATTAAGAAATGCACTTTTGACATCCATTTGATAGAGTTTGAATCCCGGGATGTCGCAAAGGCAGGCAAAATCCTAATGGCATCAAGACGAGCAAGAGGTGCAAAAGTTTCAGTAAAATCAATCCCTTCTAATTGAGAATAACCCTAAGCTACAAGTCTAGCCTTGTTTCTAACTACAGTCCCATCCTCCCCTTCTTTGTTTTTGAAAATCCATTTTGTTCCAATGAAATGAACATTTGGAGTAGGATCAACTAAAGTCCAGACTTGGTTTCTCTCAAAATTTTCAAGTTCTTCATGCATGACATTGATCCAACTAGAATCAGAAAGTGCATGACTAACATCTAAGGGCTCGAAAGAAGCAACAAAAGCGGAATCAATGAAATGAGCATGAGAACGTGTTACCCTTTGATCAAGCTCACCAATGATCTGCTCGGGAGGATGCATCCTTTGAACATGATGTGGAGCATCACGACGGGATGCAATCTCCCCCTCAACTTGTGCGTTGGAGTGGTCCAAGATGACTGATGTCGAGGTAGTTGCTTCGGGACCTTGTGCCGAAGTAGTCGAAGCGGGGTCGACTTTGGGGGTCGATGTCGAGGGTAGTAGGGGTTCATCCTTGAAATCTCCGGGATCTTCTTCCTCAAAGATTGTCTGCTCCATGTCGTGTTCATTTGCCTGTTCAAAAGTGGAACTAACAGAGGGGGTTTATTCATCAAAAGTCACATCACATGACTCGATGACAGTGTTAGTCTCCGAATTGTAAACACAATAAGAATGACCATGTGTAGTGTAACCCAAAAAGATCCTGTCAGAAGAACGCGACACAAATTTGTACAAATTACCACGTTTTAGGATAAAGCAATGATAGCCAACAACTCGAAGATGAGTAACCTTGGGTTGTCTCCCAAAACGTAGCTCATAAGATGTCAAGTTCAAAATTGAGCGCAAGAAGATTCGGTTTGAGATATAACATGCAATATTCATGGCCTCAGCCCAGAATTTTCTAGGAGTCCTGTGCTCATCGAGCATCGTCCTAGCCATCTCAAACAAAGTGCGGTTCTTCCTCTCAACAACATCGTTCTGTTGAGGAACCCACAGAGCAGAGAATTGATGTTCTACACCATGCTCCATGCAAAAGTCAACAAAGAGATTGTTCTTGAACTCAGTGCCATTATCACTTCTAATGAATTTCAATGCACCAGGGGTTTCAGTAAAAAGTCTCAAAGCCATGCTTCGAAAGTGTGAAAACACTTCATCCTTGCCGGCAAGAAAGAAGACCCAAGAGTAGCGAGAGAAATCGTCGAAAATGACTAACACATACCACTTGCCACCTAAAGAACTAACCTGAAAAGGACCTACATTGTCCATGTGGAGAAGTTCTCCGGGTTGTTCAGTCATCACTGTGGTGACTGGCGAGTGCGAAGCTGCAATCATCTTTCCATGACGACAAGGAGCGCAAACTAAATTCTTCTCAAACTTGAGCTCGTGCAATCCTCGGATCAAACCTAGGTCACTCAGTTGAGCAAGCAACTCAAAGCTCATATGCCCTAGTATCCTATGCCACTTCCAAAGATGAGAAGTAGAATGTGCAACAAGACAATGAGAAGAACCAGATGATTCAGAAAAATCAGCTCCAAAAACTCTCCCAACTCTAAAGATCTTGCATACCACAATGCCATCAGAATTGACTACTTGCGAAGTATCACGATGGAATCGCACTTCGAAGCCCTCATCAAGCAATTGAGATACAAAAAGCAAATTTTATCCTAAGTTTTCAACTAAAGCAACATCTTTGAGAGTGAAATTCGAGTTGATTCTTACCACACCTTTACCTTTCACTCTACTCCTTCGATTGTTGCCGAAGTTGATATGTTCCTTTTGCTTGGTTGTTATGAGGCTGGAGAACCATGCTGCATCTCCGGTCATATGGCGCAAACAACCGGAGTCCATGATCCACGTACCCTCTAAGCCTCGGTCTGGTGCCTACACATGATAAGAAAATCTCGATCGCTCAGTGCTGGGGTGAGTGAATATATGACGAGGCATCCAGCACTGAGTGATACGAGTAGTAGGCATAGTAAAAATAGACTGTCTATGCACAGGATAATCAGAATGATGCAAAGTGCGAGGTCTACCTACATGTTGTGACCCAAATGCATGACGAGGTCTCCTACTCTGACGAGGTACAAAGCTACTCGCTCGGGGTATACCACCATATGGAACATGATGAACACCTCGAGGAGCAAAACCTCTCCGAGAAGTACGAGGAGCCTCAAAAACAGGACGAGAGTAAAACTCAGACTCATGCATACCTAAAGATGGGTAGTGCATGTTCTGGAACCTCATCGCCTTAGAGCGTCGCTCATTCTTAATGCGACGAAAGCAGAACTCAACCAAGTAACCCACCCTCTGATAGTAGGAACAATGAAAAAGTCTCCTAGGGGCACTCTCATGGGTCATAGGAGCAATCCTCACAGGCTCCTTGGGCTTCTGCTAAGTGGTTTTCTTGGGAGGATTTTTTTTGCAGGAGGAGTGGTTTTCTTTAGAGTTCGGGTAGGATTTTTGGTTGATGGAGTGTCTAACAGGGTTCTCTCTTTCTCTAAGGTAGTGGGTGAGGTAAAAACAGTTTTGTTCTTACTATCTGAGGAAATCCTCTTAAAACCCAATCCTAGAGCTAACCCTACCCTGTCAGCACACATCTTGGTTTTGGCCAAGAGCAAGTACATCCTACCCTTTCCCTCGGTGCATTTGTTAACCACAGAAATAAGGTATTCATTTTCAGTCATGAGGTTTTCAGCTCGCTCTCTAACAGTGCCTAGCTGGTCCTTAAGAGTTATGAAAGTGTCACACACAGGTTGCACATTCTTAGAACTACCGGCCCTCTCCAATCTAGCCTCTAAGTCATGAACATGCTTATCACGTAAATCAATGCTCTCACGTAATAAAGAATAGTTCATGCATTCATTTATATCATGAGTACTAGAATCAACCATCAAAAGCTTCTTATGTGCAGTCTCAAGCTCAGAAAGAGTTTGAGCATGCACAGAACGCAATTGAGCAAGCTCTCCCATAACAACAATGCAAGATTCACATTCAGTATCATTAACCCTAGACTTAAGCATGGCATAATCAGTAGAAACAGATTCTAGCCTAAGTCTAAGGTCTTTTCTATCTCTAGTGGCTTGCACAAGTAATCTATCCTGACCAAGAACTACTTCATTTAGTTCATCTAATTTAATTGAAAGCTGGTCATAGGATAGAGGTACCTCAGATGAGTCAAGCTCATGCCGCTGTGATCGCTGTCGGCCATGAAGCAGAGGCCAGTGAAATCTCGTCCCTTCTTGTCCTTCTTCTCCTCCTTCCTTGGGGACTCCTCCTCCTCCTCAGAGCTCGACTCCTCAGTTGAGGAAGTGTCGATGTCGCTAAGAGCAGCAACAAATGCTCTGGAAGTGGCTTTGGCTACTCTCTTAGCCACCTTGCCGCACTTGCCCTTCACAAAGGGTTTCCTCTCCTTTTTGTGCTATTTGGGGCGCTCACTCTCATCTCTATTCTTGAGTTTAGGGCAATTGGCCTTGATGTGAGAAGTGTTGCCACACTCAAAACAACCACTAAAACCACTTCTCTTCTGATCCCATCTCTCATGGTGAAAATGGGTGAACCTTCTGGCAATGAGAGCAAGCTCATCATCATCCAGAATATCCACCTGCTCCTTAGTGACGGAGACTAGGGAGGACAAAGCAAAACCATCTACAAAAACGCAAGTGCCTGATGTGCTTGGTTCTGCAGGGGTGCCACGGCTAGTACTAGAAACCAATGCTAATGACTGTGGCAAAGAGTTCCTATGCACTGCAAGAGATGCCTTGGCAATCTCTGTGGACTTCAGCTTGCTGAAGAGCTCATCACAGGTCAATGTGTCATAACCTGCGGACTCCTCAGTGCCGGATATCTTCACTTCTCATATGCTACGATCAAGAGCATAGAGAAGCTTGATAGCCCTGTCATGGTCATTGTAAGCAAGCGTCCCGTTGGACCGCAAGTTACTCACTATCGCATCAAAGTGAGAAAACATGACATCTATAGATTTACCAGGTGCCTGCACAAACAGCTGATAATGTTGATTGTATGTGCTTTGGTGCCTGGCCTTAATCTATGTAGAGCCCTCATGAAAAATAGTGAGTGTAGTCCAAATCTCCCTAGCTGTCCTAATGTGCTGCACCCTATCAAACTCACTTCTACTCAAACCAATGAACAATATATTTCTTGCCTTGGAGTTGGCATTATACTGATCCTTCTCTGTTTGAGAGGTGCGAGTTTCAGGGATGGAGTATTGTGAGTCCACAATCTCCCAAATTGCATTTCCTTGGCTTAGCAAGTAAGTCTCCATGTGTACCTTCTAGTATGCAAAATCTGTCCCATCGAACAGAGGTATTTTACTAACTCTGTCCATGTCGCCAATAGATCACAAAACCGGTTAAGGTCAACTGGTGATCTTAACCTGCTCTGATACCAATTGTTGGACTAGAAACGGCGACCAGAGGGGGGTGAATGGGAGCTTTTAAAATTTCAGACTAAAAATAGCCTTCTGTTTTAGTTCTGTCTTCTATGGAACAGGCTTCGAACATAACCTTCGAAGTTCTAGTTCGGAGGTATTTTACAGCTCCGAAATCAGGCTTCGCAAGGAGCACAAGTTCGAAACAAAGAAGACTTCGCTCCACCCACAACACCGAAAATTCAGCTCTGCTAAGTCAGTGTAGGCTCCGCACACTGGGTGCCTTCGAGCAGACTTCGCACTTCAACCTTCGCAAGAGCAGACTTCCCTCTGAGGACTTCGACCAAACACTCAATGCTAGCAACTGGTACTAGGCTTCGTACTTCGAAGGTCTAAATGCACACCAAACACACTTCACCGAGGACATCGACCAGGGAAGAAAATGGGCTTTGATTCAACCCAAAGACAGTTCTTCGCTAGTAATCAGAGAGGTCTGGCCTTCAGTTTACACAGAGCGAACAGACACTTCTCCAGAAGAGATTCAGTACACAAACTCAACCAGAAGAAGATGGTGCACAGAGAAATCAAAACTTGCAGTGTAAAGCAAGCATACAAGTTCAAGCAGTAAATGAAAACAGAATCAAAGCTTCATTGCTTGAACAGGGAACACAAAATGAGCTCACAGACTAAATACAAAGAATGTGGCGGCTAGCACAGGAGCTCAAAAATGACTGCTCAAAGTGTTGATGTGACCTAGCTAGCTTCCACTATTTATAGGCACTATTCAGCCGTGTGAATAGAATACTTTACCTCTAGGGTTTACACTGTTTTTGTCTTATCAGAACATGGGGTGCAGCTGGTAGTCTACTTTATTTAGAGGCTTCTTTTGTCAGCTTCGCAAAGGGGACAACATTAGCTTTTGAAGAGCAGACACAGTCAGCCTTTGCAGTTTTGGAGCCTTCTGAAGCCCCCCTTTGCACGCGAGGGGTGCGGTAGCTTCGGTGAGAAGCCTTGAGCCTGATGGCCTTCACTTCACCAAAGTCAGCCTTCGATACAGTGACGGTTTTGAGCCGAAGCTGTCAAAGCCCTTGGGCCTTCACACCAACACCTCCGGAGTGGACCACCATGGCTTCGCAGCTTCTCCCAGCTCGAACTCCGTCAGTCCGTGTACCGAAGCCATGCATGGCCGAAGTACCTCAAGGCAGCCTCACTCCGAAGCTCCACCTTCGGAGTACCACCCTTCGAAGTCCCTCCTTCATCGAAGGCCTCCGTAGGAAGCATTCTATGAGCACTTCGACGTAGTGTCTCTCCCCGAGCACACTCCTCGATGAACCTCACCCAGACCATGCCTTCGATGCACCTTGACTTCTGAGACCTCCATCCGGTATACCTTCGAGTGCCTCCCTCCAGAGTACACTTCGAACACCTTGCCTCATTGCTGAGGACTTTGTCTACCATACTCCGAAGTCACTCCATTCGGAGTACCCTTTGATGTGCCTCGCCTCCGAGGACTTAGTCTCGGGGTACCTTCACCCAGAGCCACACTCCGCACTTACTGCCTTCTCCTGGCGCACCTCGACCTGATGTAGGACCGAAAGAAGCGACCAGAGGGGGGTGACCGTCTAAAAATTCTTTCGAATAAATGGCCTGCTCCCAACACCCAACGCACCTCAACAGACTAAGCAAAGAAAGGTTAATAGATCAACAGAACCTCAAAAGATCTAGCCTAACAACAACCGGTGGCCTAAACGAAAAGACACCAACATAGTGCTAATAGGCAGATTAATAAAGCATTCACAACATGGCAGATCAAACTTCACAGAAATAAATAATTACAGCAATTGATCTGAGTGCAAGTAAAAAGAGTTGAGAGGTTACTGTTCAAAGTTGTCTCCTGTTAGGAACTTGACGAAGCCTGTGAATTGTGCGAAGCCTGAACTTGGTCGAAGTCCGTGCAGTAGTTCAGCGAAGTGTGTCTCAGTCGAAGCCTGCTTCGAAAATACCGTACCGAAGCCAAGAACTAATGAAAAAGAATTCCAAACCAAACCCTTCGGAAAACAACAAACAACAGTCACGGGTCCCACGTAAATAGCAGAAGTCAAACACAGCCACTCCGCATGTTTTCACGTAGGCTTTGCTGCATACTTTGATGCTACAAAGCTTCGGAGTTATATGGTTTCGAAGTCTGTTCAGCAAACTACCGAAGCTGACTTCGGGAATGTCATGCGAAGACTGTACTCAAGGACTTCGATTTTCCGAAGACAGAAAAAAAACTTCGAAACCCATACTTCGACGGTATAGTTCACTTAGCACCTTCGCGTGCATGGCTCCGAACTTTGCGCCAGTGCAGAACAAATAGCTTAGCAGACTTCTGTTAAGAACTATAAATAGACTACGAGGAAAAACTCCAAATAGACAACTTCGAACTGACGGAGAGATAAGCTCCGAACCAGTTCTGACCAAAAGATTTTTCCTGTAACTGTTACCAAAGGACTGCGGCTAGCTAGTTCTAGTCTGCTGCTGGTTGCTTCTAGCTACCTAGAGTGAAGGCTAGCAAACTAGGCCAACAGATTTGCACAGGAAACCTTCTGTGCATGCATAGTCAAGGATCAAGAAAAATCACGCCATAATATTGTTGCACATGCTTTTGTGTCTGCAACTTCTTCTGACCAAAGCAAAGAACTCAAGTGCCTAGCACATAGCTAGTGACAGCTATAACACAAAAACAATACAACTAGTAGACTAGCTGTGTGGTTGCTAAAAAATCCCACACAATGAATATAAAAACAGATAGCAGAGAAGGATTACAGCAACACACAAATTCTTGCAAACATAGAAATTGTCGAGACACGCAAAATGAGGCAACATGCAATGAGTCAAATCGATGGTTGGGAGTAAAAAACCGGATTAGAGATTTGATTAGTGAGCCGACGATGCGAGTTCAGGAGATCTTGCAAAGAACAGCGGTGGCGATTTCAGAGCAACCAGTCGCCGGCGGCGCATACAGGGAAAAACAGAGAAAAAGACCCAAACTTTTTGATTAGGAAAGTGATTTCAGAAAAAAGGTGACCTAACCCTAGGGATTGGGGCCCTATTTATAGGCAGCCCAATAACCTAGAATATTCCACCAGACCCTTAGGGTTTTTTATAGACGCTGAAATAAAAGGAAAAGACCAAACTGACCTTAGGATATTTTATAGACTCGACTGACAGACTGTGGGCCTAAGGACAAAATAGTAAACTCCTATTTACAGATGACTTATCCGGAGGCGGAGCTTTCATAGCGACTACGACTTCGTCTCTGAATAGTCTGATACAAGATCAGCGGTCGTAAGTTTTGCACCGAAATTGACAAAGCGTCCACCGACTTTGCACCAGGTACCCGGATTGGGATGGCCCGACTCCGCAGCTCTCTCAGCCCGACAATCGCTCGCCGCCCGTGTACCTGAGTCAATCCTGGTCAATAGCCTAGTGGATCCTCTGCTGCTCCAAGCCCATGTACCCGGATTGGGCCAGCCCGACTTCGCAGCCCCTCTGCCCGACAGTCGCTCGCTGCCCGTGTACCTGAGTCACACGCGGCCTAGACACAGCAGTGTTCTCTCTTTTCAGTCCTCTTTGACTTTCGTTGACAATGACTCATCACATCTGGAGGCATGAGGCCCACGCTCTTCAACATGGCTCCTCAATCTCCCCCTTGATGAGTGCATTGTCAACACATCTCTTCTTCAGCTTTCAGTACCTGCAAGCAACTATGGAAACACGAAAACAAAACACAAGAAAACAGAGAAGAAGAAAATAAAGTAAAAGTTTAACCCTAATGACCAAACGTCGAACAAAAACAAGAAGAGGTCATTATGGTTAACCAAAAGTAAAAGCTCAAAAACGAGTGCAATCTCAGAATCATCAACAAGGATATCAAAAGAGTAAGGACAAACGGGACAAAAACTCCCCCTGAAACAAATCCCAGAGAAAGCCCAAAAACTCCCCCTTAAACTCTTCTCCCAAAATTTCTCCCCCTTGTTGACAAGTGTACTCATCAAGCGAGGCTAAATGCACTCGAAAGAGACACAGACTCACCCCGAAATGCAACTCCCCCTCAAAATATGCTTCTCAGATATGATTGACTGTAATTACAGCATCAAACAGGTATAGCAAAAGACATACTGTCTAAGACACATGGCATGATCAGTGCAATAGATGGTATCTAAAGAAAGTCATTAGCACGTATTTTCAATTTTTGCAAACAAAAGCATCACCACATTTTCCAGTTGACAAGCAAAGTAAAGCATGAGATACAGAAGCTAACTGATATCTACCAAGATAAGCATTGTCCAAAACAAAGTGCTTCAGCAAACTTGTTGTCTTTTTAATTTTCAGGCTTATTCATTTTCCTTTTTCACTTTTGCCAAGGGTTATTTGCATGTCAAACCTTATGCTAACCGACCAAGTCAAGCGTAGGCCAGAACTGGACCATCGGAAGCTTATGACATTGGTCTTGGCATACACTACACTGTCCTGGTTCATACCAAAGTGCTATGGTAAGCAGTCCAGAACAGTGCAATGCGACAAAGCAAACCCACTTGGATCTTTTCAACTCAAGCATAAAAAGGCATGGAATTTTCATTCATTTTTGATGTTTATCATTTTTATAGCACATTTTCCATGTTAAAGCATAAAGATGTCCAAGTTGCATATCCGCATCTATGTGAGGAACTAGCTACAAGGCATGCAACAGATAGCAAAAGAACTCAGCCTACACATGCTAGTTACCAGAAGCAATGGTAATTATTTTTCATGTTTAAAGCATAAAAGCCAAGCATATGACAGATATCAGACATATCAAGTGAACTGAATCAAAGCATGATCATTGACAAGTAATCAAAAACATGTACCAGCTAGAATAAGTAAAGCAGTTCAATCATATAACAGAAGCAGGCTCAAAGTGTGATATGCAAGATATAAACACACACAAAAAGACTGAAGAAAAGAGTAAAGAGAAAGAAAACTGACGCAAAATATCCTAAAAAGGATACACAACACCCAAATCCCCTCGCAAACATTCAAAAGTAGACTGATCTAGGGGTTTGGTGAAAATGTCAGCTAACTGATGATGAGCATCAACATGAACAAGGTCAATGACACCTTTCTCATATTGATCCCGCAGAAAGTGAAAGCGCACATCAATGTGTTTGGTTTTTGAATGGAGACAAGGGTTTTTCCCTACACTAATAGCACTGGTGCTGTCGCAAAACAAAGGAACTCTGGTAGGAAAGAACAACCCAAAGTCTCGCAAAGTGGAAATCATCCAAACTAACTGTGAGCAGCAGCTGGCAGCAGCTACATACTCAGCCTCAGTGGTCGAAAGAGCAACTCCATATTGCTTTCGAGAAGATCAAGAAACAAGAGATGAACCAAGAAACTAGCAAGTACCGGAAGTCGACTTGCGATCCAACCGGCACCCACCAAAGTCAGCGTCCGAAAAGCTAGATAAATCAAGAGATGATGATGCTGAGTAATAAAGACCATGATCGGGCGCATAGGTAAGATATCTGAAGATGCGCTTGACAGCTTGCCGATGAGACGCGCGTGGTGAAGACTGGAAGCGCGCGCACAACCCCACGGCGAACTGTTTGTCTGGTCTTGTCACCGTCAAGTACAGCAGCAAACCAATCATCCCTCGAAACTCTCTTTCATTGACCTTGACGCCACTCTCGTTCTTGTCCAGACCCCCAGATGTGTACTCATGAGGCTCATCTCAAACTCACTGTGCATCTGCTCAGAAAACTTGGACACAAGAGAATCAGTAGTACCGCCAAATATAATGTCGTCCACGTAAATCTGAGCGACTAAAAAATCTGAAGCATCTCTGAGCAAGAAAAGAGTTTTATCCACAGAACCCATCACAAAGCCCTTCCCCAACAAAAACTGCTTTAACCGGTCATACCAAGCCCTAGGGGCTTGCTTCAACCCGTATAAAGCTTTTTGCAACTTAAAAACATGTTGAGGAAACTTGGGGTTCTCAAAACTTGGGGGCTGCCTAACATAAACCTCCTCCTCTATGTACCCGTTCAGAAAAGCACTCTTGACGTCCATTTGAAAAAGCTTAAAACCCTTTGAAGCGGCAAAAGCTAAGAGAACGCGAATGGACTCAAGACGGGCAACAGGGGCGAAAGTTTCTTCAAAATCAATACCCTCCTTTTGGCAAAACCCTGGGCAACTAGTCGAGCTTTGTTGAACCCTGGGCACCACAACCCCATCTTCACCTTGCTTGTTCTTGAACACCCACTTGGTGCCTATGGGGTTGCATCCTGGTGGCACCTCAACTAGTGTCCAAACCCAATTGCGGACAAAATTCTCTAGCTCTATTGCATGGCATTAATCCAATTAGAATGAGAAAGAGCATGAGAAACGTCTCTGGGCTCAAAAGATGCAACAAAAGCAGATTCAGCAAACACAGCAAGAGAGTCAACAGACGAGCGCAAAGTCCTTTCAGTCAAATCACCGATGATGAGCTCTAAGGGGTGATCGCGCTGAACTGCTCGGGATCCCTGGACTTGACTGAGGGGGCTCGATCGAAGTGGAAGAAGTGATCAGAGGTCCGCCCTCGTCCTCAGTCGAAGTTTCAGAAGGTGTGGGTTCTGCATGCTATACAGAAGGCCCACCCTCATCAGCAGCTAGAGTGTCCTCATCTTCCTCGAAGATGGACTCTCTGAGCTCACCATCACCAGAAAGCTCAAAAGAAGGAGTCAAAGAAGGCAAGGACTCATCAAATGAAACTTCACAAGTCTCGACAATATGCTGGGAGTCGAGGTTCCAAACACGGAAGCCTCGAGAATGTAAAGCGTAGCCAAGAAAAACTCCATCCCAGCAACGAGACTCAAATTTGTCCAAATGCCTTCCCTTCTTGAGCACAAAGCACTTGCAGCCAAACGCTCGCAAGTGACTCACCTTAGGCTGTCTGCCAAACCACAACTCATATGAAGTCTTACCTAGGTAAGCTCTAAGAAAAATGCGGTTGGCCAGATAGCAAGCCGTGTTCATGGCTTCAGCCCAAAAGCGCCTAGGAGTCCTGTGCTCATCGAGCATCGTCCTAGCCATCTCGATTAGCGTGTGGTTCTTTCGTTCCACAATGCCATTCTGTGGGGGAGTGTAAGGAGCAGAAATGTAATGATCAAAACCCTGATCAGTGCAAAAGCTGACGAACTGAGAGTTCTTGAACTTAGAGTCGTTGTCGGAGCGAATTGCTCGCATCCGACCATTGTTCTCATTCTTCAGCTTCAAAATTAGGTCATGAACAAAATGAAAAGTCTCCTCCTTAGACTCCAAGAAGAAAACCCACGAAAATCAAGAAAAATCATCAACGATCACAAGCGCGTACCACTTCCCACCGACTGAGCGTACCCGAGCTGGACCGACAGTGTCCATGTGTAACAACTCGCCCGGATACGAAGTCATCACCTGAGTCACCGGTGAGTGAGAAGCGGCAACCATTTTCCCGTGACGACAGGGATGGCAAACTAGATCCTTCTCCATTTTAAGCTTGGGCAATCCTCGGATGAGGTCCATAGAGCTCAACCTGACTAGCAGATCAAAACTCAAATGACCTAACCTCCTATGCCACTTCCAGAGCTCAGAGGAGGATCCAACAATCAAACAGCGAGAAGGGCCAAAAGAACTAGAGAAGTCAATCCGAAAAACCTTACCAAAAGGTAAGATCTGGCAAATCAAAGACCCTCTAGAATCAATCACAAAAGAACTGCCCTTCTTAAAGCGAACCTCCAACCCATCCTCAAGAAGTTGTGAAATAGAAATCAAATTGAAGTTCAAATTTCCAACCAAAGCAACGTTCTTTAAAGAGAAATGGTCAAAGATGTGAATTGAACCAATGCCATGTACCTTCCCTTGACCACTGTTCCCGAATGTGATGTACTCTTTGGAGCTCCGGGGAGTGAGAGTGGAGAACCATCTGGGATGTCCCGTCATGTGGCGAGAGCATCTTGAGTCCATGATCCAAACGTCCTCCAGTCCCCGATCCTGCACAATCAGTGATTGTAAGGGGGAGAAAATGGTCCGACACCAGGTTTAGCAAAAGAACTAAACCAGTGTCGAGCCATCTGTTCAAAAGATGGAAAACAAAAACCATCAGAAGAGTTTGGACCAAAACATGGCTCAAAGCGCGGTCCTTGGTTCTTCCTAAAACCTCGGCCACGAGGTCCAGGTCCGTGACCAAAATGGCCTGGAGCTCTGTCGGAGCGAACACCACCATCTGGAGCACGGGCATGAAAGTCGTCTCCTCTACCACCACCTACACGATGCGGCCTGGCCTCCAGCCTCTCTCCGCGTCGAGGAACTCTCAGTCTACCACCCTATTGGTAGAACTGCTCCTGGCCACCACGAGCATGCTCTGCTCTCTCAACCCGCTTCCTCTTGAAGCAAAACTCCGCAAGATGCCCGTCTCTCTGACGGTACTCACAATGATAGGTAGGCTTCTTGGGATATGGCTGAGGCTTGGAGTTCTTGGGCTTAGTGGAGTTTGGTGTAGGCTTCTTGGTGTGAGAGGGTCCAGGAAGAGAGTCTAGAGAAGTGTGGAGGTGTTTGGGCTTTGGAACCTAGATGGGCTTCTTGGGTGGAGCTTTGGGCTGTTCTTGGAACACTCCATCCTTGGGCTGACTAGCCTGGAAAGACTCAGTGGAGTGAGTCTTGGGGTATCTCTACTCAGGAGTCATTTTACTCCACTCCACTACCCAGCTAATAGCACTCTCAAAGTCAGCCTTGGTGTAGGTGTAGCCTACCCCAAACCCATCCTACCTCTCAAACTGCTGGATCATCATGCCAAGTTATGGCTCTCTAGCACTGATCCAACTCAGGATAGAACGGAGGTAAAAGTTCTCATTTTGAGCATCAGCCGGCTCTTCTCTCTAGGAAGCTAGAACCTCCACCTGAGACAAGCAGGTCTCACACTCTCTATCTACTTGGACAAACTTTTCGTCTTTCAGCTTAATCAACTCCAATCTAAGAGACAAGCAGTTCTCACAGACAGTGGGTGGAACTGACAATGTCTCAAGCTCTAGCCTAGTCTGCGCCAGCTCAGCTCTCACTCTCTCCAAATAACCCAAATGCTCATCGCCCTTGGCTTTCAGCTCAGCTAAACTAGCTAGATGAGATGGGCAATCAGCACAGGGCACGATGATAGTGGCTTGAGCATCTTTCAGCTCCAACTGAGCGCTTTCAAGCTCAGTGGCCAAAGCGTCCCTCTCATCAACCCTTTCTGTGTACCTGGACTTCAGAATCGACAGGTCACACAGAAGCACCTCACACTTTGGGCACTCACTGCTATCACCCAAGCAAGGGGAAGAAGATAGACTCTCAATTCTGCCGTTGGCCACAGCAAGCTCAATCTCTAATTCATCTATCCTCTTCTTAGCCCCTCTAAGCAGTTTTTCTCGATATTTTAACTCCTGATGATTGATTTCAAGTAAATCAACAATTTCACGTTCATAAGATGATACCTTTTCATTGTCGTCGTCGTCGGAGTCATCGGAGGAGCCCTTCTCTTCCTTATCCCCAAGAGCCATTGAGCAGAAGCTCTTGCGGGATCTTTGGCGTTGATGTGAGCGGCTCTTCGGTCTATCCCCGAAGGCCATGAAGCAAAGGCCCGCCAGATCTTCCTTGTCCTTCCCCTTCCTGATGACGATCTCCTCATCGCTTGAGCTTGATGAAGAGGAAGAAGACATGGACCACTTGGAGTAGCTCTTCTCCATTTCGGCGAAGAAGGCCTTATCGCGCTTCTTGTTCTCTCGCCGGTAGTCCTTCAGGGCCTTTCTGAAGAATCTGGTCTTTGGCTTGCCCTTGTTGAAGGAGGAGCTGTCGTGCTTGCCGAAGTCGTGGAAGCCACCACCGGTGCCCTTCTTGTGGCCATTGTGGTTGGGGCAGTCAGCGATGATGTGTCCTGTGTCACTACACTCAAAGCACCCGGATTTAATGCCATGTCTTTTGAACATTCTCTTGTCATAAACACGACACACCCGGTTGTTAAAAAGACATAGGTCATCATCTCCCAAAGACTCAAGCTGGTCCTCAGTGATAGACATCAAAGAGAACCCAGCACAGCTAACAGAAGAGGGATCAACAGAAGGTGTAGCAAGGGCCAAAGACTTTGATCCAAAGCCAGTGAGATTTGATCTCAACTGGGTATCAACCTCGGTGGCCTTTAGCTTGCTAGACAACTCAGAAATGGTCAAGGTATCATAAGATGTGCTCTCAATGATAGAGGTACCTTGGTCTCCCAGATCTTAGGGTCCAAGGTATGGAGAACCTTGAACGCCTGCTCATGATCTGAGACTAATTGAACACCCTCAGCCTTGTTGTCCCGAAGCTTGTTTATGATCGATTGAAAACAACCAAACAACGCTTCAACAGATTCACCCGGCTTTTGTGTGAAGTTCTCATATTCACGCCGGTAGGTTTGATAGAGCCGAGCCTTGACGTGAGTTGTCCCCTCATGGTGTGCCTAAAGGGTAGCCCAGATCTCTCTCGCAGTGGTGAGATGGCTCACGCGCTCAAATTCAGTGGGACCTAAACCAGAAAGCAAAATGTTCATAGCTTTGTTATTGTTCAGATGCTGGGCGATGATACCAGGAGAATCATGCTCAGCAACTGGCAATATGACAAACGTAGCGTGAACACATATGTCCCAGATGTCCGAGCTTTGGCTCATGAGATAGGCTCGCATGCGAGTCTTCCAATAATTATAGCCATAATCTTCCAAGGACGGGACCTTTCCAAGAGACGTCATGATCACTACTGGGTTTTAGAACCGGTTAAGGTATGGAAAAACCCTAACCAGGCTCTGATACCACTTGTAGGACCGAAAGAAGCGACTAGAGGGGGGTTAATGGGTGCCTAAAAATTCTTTCGAATCAATGGCCTGCTCCCAACACCCAACGCACCACAACAGACTAAGCCAAGAAAGGTTAACAGATCAACAGAACCTCAAAAGATCTAGCCTAACAACAACCGGTGTCCTAAACAAAAAGACACCAACACAGTGCTAATAGGCAGATTAATAAAGCATTCACAACATGGCAGATCAAACTTCATAGAAATAAATCATCACAGCAATTGATCTAAGTGCACGTAAAAAGAGTTGAGAGGTTACTGTTCAAAGTTGTCTCCTGTTAGGAACTTGACGAAGCCTGTGAATTGTGCAAAGCCTGAACTTGGTTGAAGTCCATGCAGTAGTTCAGCGAAGTGTGTCTCAGTCGAAGCCTGCTTCGAAAATACCGTACCGAAGCCAAGAACTGATGAAAAAGAATTCCAAACCAAACCCTTCGGAAAACAGCAAACAACAGTCACGGGTCCCACGTAAATAGCAGAAGTCAAACACAGCCACTCCGCATGTTTTCACGTAGGCTTTGCTGCATACGTCAATGCTACAAAGCTTTGGAGTTATATGGCTTCGAAGTCTGTTCAGCAAACTATCGAAGTTGACTTCGGGAATGTCATGTGAAGACTGTACTCAAGGACTTCGATTTTCTGAAGACGGAAAAAACAAACTTCGAAACCCATACTTCGACGGTATAGTTCACTAAGCACCTTCGCGTGCAGGGCTCCGAAATTTGCGCCAGTGCAGAACAAACAGCTTAGCAGACTTATGTTAAGAACTATAAACAGACTACGAGGAAAAACTCCGAATAGACAACTTCGAACTGACAACTTCGAACTGACAGAGAGATAAGCTCCGAACCAGTTCTGACCAAAAGATTTTTCCTGTAACTGTTACCAAAGGACTGCGGCTAGCTAGTTCTAGTCTGCTGCTGGTTGCTTCTAGCTACCTAGACTGAAGGCTAGCAAACTAGGCCAACAGATTTGCACAAGAAACCTTCTATGCACGCATAGTCAAGGATCAAGAAAAATCACGCCATAATATTGTTGCACATGCTTTTGTGTCTGCAACTTCTTCTGACCAAAGCAAAGAACTCAAGTGCCTAGCACATCGCTAGTGACAACTATAACACAAAAACAATACAACTAGTAGACTAGCTGTGCGGTTGCTGAAAAATCCACATAATGAATATAAAAACAGATAGCAAAGAAGGATTACAGCAACACACAAATTCATGCAAACAAAGAAACTGTCGAGACACGCAAAACGAGGCAACACGCAATGAGTCAAATCGATGGCTGGGAGTAAAAAATCGGATTAGAGAATTGATTAGTGAGCCGACGATGTGAGTTCAGGAGATCTTGGAAAGAACAGCGGCGGCGATTTCAGAGCAACCAGTTGCCGGCGACGCATACAGGGAAAAACAGAGAAAAAGACCCAAACTTTTTGATTAGGAAAGTGATTTCAGAAAAAAAGGTGACCTAACCCTAGGGATTGGGGCCCTATTTATAGGCAGCCTAATAACCTAGAATATTCCACCAGACCCTTAGGGTTGTTTACAGACGCTAAAATAAAAGGAAAAGACCAAACTGCCCTTAGGATATTTTACAAACTCGACTGACAGACCGTGGGCCTAAGGACAAAATAGTAAACTCCTATTTACAGATGACTTATCCGGAGGCAGAGCTTTCATAGCGACTACGGCTTCGTCTCTGAACAGTCCGATACAAGATCAGCAGTCATCAGTTTTGCACCGAAACTGACAAAGCGTCCACCGACTTTGCACCAGGTACCCGGATTGGGTCGGCCTGACTCCGCAGCTCTCTCAACCTGGCAATCGCTCGACGCCCGTGTACCTGAGTCAATCCTGGTCAATAGCCCAGTGGATCCTCTACTTCTCCTAGTCCATGTACCCGGATTGGGCCAGCCCGACTTCGCAGCCTCTCTGCCCGACAGTCGCTCGCTGCCCGTATACCTGAGTCACACGCAGCCCAGACGCAGCAGTGTTCTCTCTTTTCAGTCCTCTTTAACTATCGTTGACAATGACTCATCACATCTGGAGCCATGAGGACCACGCTCTTTAGCATGGCTCCTCAGCCGAGGTCCGACCTCGACCCCTACGCAGCCTTCGTGACCGAGCTCCCCGCTCGCCTGGCATCAAGCCACCCGCTTGACACAGGTTCACTTGCTGCGAACTGTCCATCGCCTCTGAAGTCACCTGCGCACCACAGACAAAAATATAAGTGTATACAGTACCCCGGAGACCTCTCCGGGTAAGCAACCTCTGATACACACTCCGGTGTACCGCCCAAAGTACCGAACCCTTCGGTACAACCCAATCATCGTATACTTTCGGACCCCTCCGACAGGCACACTCCGCTGCAACAGCTGCAGCAAACAGAACCCACCGAACCCTTCGGTGAAACAACCTCCGAACCCCTTCGGAGGGACCCCTTCAAATCAGAGGATAAAATCTGTCAATCACTCATCACAGACTCCGAAACCAACCCTTGGTTTCTCAGAATCCAAGGTGCGTGCACATGCCAGCTAGCTCCTGTGGGCAACAATAGCCACTAGAACTAGCTCAGAGTCTAGCACTCAGCTAGCTTTTGCATGCGGAAGTGCCCAGCTAGCTTGGCACCTAGCATGTGCATCGCAGGAAGCTAGCATAGTAGCTACTCAATTGCTTGTCTGGGAGATCTAGCTACGTGTAGCCTTTTCTTTGTGTTGTTGCAGTCGCTGCATCTTTTATTCCGCACGGGAAGCCCTAGGAGAAGTCCAAACAACGGGCTTCGAAGACCTCAGGCTTCGAAGACCTCACACTACTACAAAGCGACACAATAGCGGCGGGCAAAAAACGTCCTGTAGTGGCGGGCATCCAGTCCGCCACTGCTCTAATGCCACTGCTAACCCTGGTTAGTAGTGGCGGGCAGAGTGCCCTCCACCGCTGTGTCAACAGCAGTGGCGGGCACACTAACGTCATATGCCCACCACTGCTGTTAGCCATAGTAGTGGCGGGAAGATGATGTCAGCAAGACAGCCACCACTGTGTCAACAACAGTAACGTGCGCACTGACCTCATCTGCTCGCCACTACTATTCCTAACAGAAGTGGCGGGCAGATGACGTCATCGCGCCCGCCACTACTGTGTTTACCCCATTACACAGAATGTTGTAAACCTTAATTCACACAGTCCCACAAACCAAAACACAGAAATTATATGCTTCACATAGCCATCCACATACACAGCAGCAAAACATCCACATATCCACATACACATCCACAACAGCAACACATCAACACAACGACAACCGATCTCATCAATTTACAAATTTACAAAGTTTACATTTCATCACACATCAATTTTAAAAAGTTTACATCTATCAAAATTTCAAAATTAACCATTGTTTCACAAATACATGCTCATGCGGTTTATGTTTCACAAATACATGCTCATGCTCATGCATCTTTTCTTTGCTTCTCATCAGCTTCAAAATTTTTAGCGATTTGTTGTTCTTGCCTTTTTGTTCTTCCGGTCCAATCATACAAAGTTGGATGTTTGGCCACTTCACCCTCAGGATCAAAGAATACTCCATGCTCATGAAGAACTTCATGCATCGTGAAGCGGCACATCCTTGATACGATTCCATACATTTTTGATTCTGAGAGTTGGCTCTTCTCGGCAATGGTTGATGGACCTGACGCCTGCATACATAACATATAAGTACATACGTTGCAAGTTATATTAGATTAACACACAATAAATCAACTTACTTCTTTACTAAGGTCAGAGACTGTCTGCGCAAATTTTCCTAAGCCATTGCTCATGAAATCACACGTGTAGTCCCCGCAATGCACCGAACCAAGAGGATGTTTGTGACACTTCAAAATAGACAAAGTTAGAATGGTATATAGTTTGGCTTTATCAATTGAATTAAGAAATTTCAAAATATAATATTACCGGATAGTTGGTTCTGATATGCATATCTTTCGGCCTCTGTGGATCATGTGGGCCACCTAACCTTTCCACGTAGTATTTGTATGCACTCTGAATAACATTTAATATATCTTGATAATCTGTTTTGGGTTTGTCGAGAGAGTCGAGCCCATAAACCCTTGAGTCTTTCGGGTATATCAGAAGTGCAATCCAATGATCACTATCGAAAGAAGTAATATATGATTATGTTAGTTTCATAATCGATAAAACGTGATTAAGTGGATATAGTGGGTATACTTACTTAAAATTATATGCCCCACTTATCATTTCTCTGTCACTCCATTTATACATGCATTGCGGAATATACAACGCGGCACAATTCCTTTTATTCTTCTTATGTGCGTCTTGGTCTTTATTGAACATCTTTTTTTGAATTTTTTTCCGACCCGCGGTCCAGTACTTGTCATTGTCCCGGTTTAGTACCGGGTTCAGTGTACTTTGACTTATCAATGATGGGTTCAAGTACCCATATTATTAGAAGTGTCACAACATGAATTCAAACTGCATATATTATGAAACAATAGTCAATATAAGACATGATTAATTTTTGCTTTGTATTGACAAAGTATAAAGTACTTACAGGCACCAGAGTATCATGTTTGTGATGTCGATTCGCTTCAAACGGAACATCCGATGGAAGTCATCGAAAAATAGTGCAAGAGTAAACTCTGGGCAGTTGAATATTTCTTTTGGAACCTTCACTTCTATGTGTGTAACACCTAACGCAGACGCTTTGAGGTACCAGTCATGAAATGATCCCATATCCCAAGGCATACTCTTAAGTACTCGTTGGGGTAATAATGGTTTGCCTGGTTCGTATTCAATATAATCCTCATCTCTGTAGTTCCATTTATCAACAGAAAGTGAGGCCGCCTGCTTTTGTACTGGAGCCTTTATGGGAGCCTCTACGGGCGTAGAACGTGTTTGCCCCACAGTACTAAAAAATTTAAGCATTTCAGATTTAGGCGCAGAACACTGCCCAACAGGAACAATTGTCTTGTGGATTGCTGGCTTTGGGCGTGCATCGTGTTTTTCAGGCTCGGCCACTGGCATTTGAGGCTCAGCCAAAACTGACACTGGCATTTGATCTGGCTCTGGCACTTTTATGTTGGGCTCATCAGTGGGCTCAAGCATTGGCACTGGCTCTGTCACATGAGGATCAGGCTCAGTCACTTTCAATTCTGTCACTTCTGCCACTTTATCGGGCACTGGCTCTTTCTCTGCCTCTTCCTCTATCTCACGCTCATCAACAGGTGATAAAGATCCTATATTTTGCACATCCTGAGATGAAAGATATGCGGGGGATTGTGATGAGACAATAGGCGATTTACTCTGAGAATTTGTCTGCAGTAATTTGATATCTCGACTTGCCCATAGGACAAAGTTATTCAGAGCATCTCCGATTGTCTCAATCACCTCATGAGGCATTGAAGATCCAAGGGGTCATTAATAAATCTGTCGTTGGTGATCTCATTGACCTGAACCTTGGTATACTCAGCAGGAATAGGCCGATTGTGAAATAAATCCCCAGGCATAGCAATGCCTCGTGTAGCCTCTTGGGAATGCCCTTTGCGCCCTATCGGTACATGCAGGCTGCATGGTGTGTCCTCTTTAATATAATTTACAGGAAATTTGTCTTGTACTGAGCCAACACTGCTTGGTACGTCGAGTCGTACCACTAGCACAATTATTTGTCCCGCTGCAGCCTGCATTAAGTTTGGATTCTCATTAATAAATTAAAAAAGTGTCGCTCCCACTCTGCACGGCACTCTGCGGCGTCGTCTGTGCGTGCTTGACGCTTCTTGTATGTGGCACCCTCCTGTTTCTTGAAAGTATTTTTCCAGGGTGCTATAGAAGAGACACCTCGAGTGCGCCCTCGATGTTCCTCATTTCCGAGAGCAGATGTATGCTGGTCATTACATCCCTCGGGCTTGAACTTTTCAGTCTTCTCCAACTCAGCGATTTCCTGTGCTTTCTAGAATACTTCACTAGTTCATGAGTCGGAGAGGATATATTGGCCCTCGGGTGTTTTTTTAGCTCGACCTAGGAGCCATCTCTTAGTGCGCTAATCAGCACCTGAAAACTGTTCAGGTAACCCAGCCGAACGGTCCTCCTCCTCCTTTCTACTCCACTCATCCTCCTTGTCCTTATATCCACCTGGCCCAAGTTTATGTGGGAACTTATTCTTCTTATTAAGTTCTTTGAACATGATGCTCTCTTGTTTGGATTCTTCCGAGCAATGCTGTATTTTGAATTCGTTTCATTCATTTGGCGTTATAAAGCCGTACTCGTTGAGCGGCGACTCATCTTTCTGAAGGTATTGTGTGTTCAGTTTAGTCCTAAATGTACGGAGAGCCTTCCCGATAGTCTTCAATGTGGCAGCTTTAGCGTCTTCTGAGCGGTCTTCAGGAAATTTATAATGCGCTTTTATATGCTGCCACAATTCGTTCTTTGTAGCTTTAGGGACACTCTTCCAATTTTTCCAAACTATCTTACATCACTCCCTGGCGAGACATCCACAGTCGTTACGCCACTTAGTTGTGATTTCTTTTGGCTTCTTTGGAGCCCCATCAACATGCACTTCTTCAACCTCATAGATAGCTGTATGCAGCTTGTTCTTCTCCCGTTTCCCTCTCCTCTTCGCATTTGCAGAGGATGTTGTGGCAGCGGGCTCAACATCTGTTCGCTCAGCTGACTCAATAGCTGGGACAATAGATGTTCTTTTCTCGACTTGGAATAATCGACGCTTGCTTCCTCGCTTTGGATGATCCTACGATGATAGACAATGTGAGCTTCAGGAATGTAATCCTCGGTTAGAAGCTGCTCTGACTTGTTACTAACGTAATAATTACCTCCGCTTGAGCTTTAGGAATGTAATCCTCATCGGCGTCTTCTCTCGTTCTCTTCTTCCTAGGCTCCATTGGATGTTCATTCTCTGGAGAGTGGTACGAAGATTCGCTATCGGAGGATCCTTCAGATGAACCATCTTTATTTGTTTTTGCGGGAGACTCGTAGATGAGCTCCTCGATGGAACGTCCTTCTTCCGCCATAGATAAACTATTCATAGTTAAGAGGCTAATGTATCAGAATTTTGGTTATGCAAAAAAGGTCTGCTGTCATATTTTCATAGTTAAGAGGCTATTACTTCCAAAGCCACTATACTAATCCTAAAGTTACGATATTGTGTTGTTCTCTCTCTCTAGTGTTGTTGAGGCCTCAACATATTTTGTGTTGTTTTTCAAAATGTTCATGGCTGCCATGGAACCATGTGCACATCCAATCCCTATCAGCGACACGAGAAAGAAGAAGTTGTTGACGGGAATGGATGTGTCACATGGCTTGATATGATGACATACATGAGATAACTCATTAACAATTTGCATCATAGGCCTCTAAAAGGAATTGCGGAATCTAATGTTGGTCTTCAGCCGGATGAACTTGAGGATTAGTATAGTAGCCTTAGAAGTAATAGCAGTAGTAAACTGATCACAATGTCAAAGGTGGGAAATGTATGAAAAGTCTTCTTGGCTACAGTAGTCAGCTATTACTTCCGAAGCCACTATATTAATCCTCAAGTTAAGAGATTGTGTTGTTCTCTCTCTCTAGTGTTGTTGAGGCCTCAGCATATTTTGTGTTGTATTTCAAAATGTTCATGGCTGCCATGGAACCATGAGCACATCCATTCCCTGTCAGCAACACGAGAAAGAGAAGCTGTTGACAGGAATGGATGTGTCCCATTGCTTGATGATATACATGAGATAACTCAATAAAAATTTGCATCATATGCCTCTAAAAGGAATTGCAGAATCTAATGTTGGCCTTCAGCTGGATGAACTTGAGGATTAGTATAGTAGCCTTAGAAGTAATAACAGGAGTAAACTGATCACAATGTCAAAGGTGGGAAATGTATGAAAAGTCTTCTTGGCTACAGTAGTCAGCTATTACTTTCGAAGCCACTATATTAATTCTCAAGTTAGGATATTGTGTTGTTCTCTCTCTCTAGTGTTGTTGAGGCCTCAGCATATTTTGTGTTGTTTTTCAAAATGTTCATGGCTGCCATGGAACCGTGTGCACATCCATTCCCTGCCAGCAACACGAGAAAGAAGAAGTTGTTGATGGGAATGGACGTGTCACACGGCTTGATGGCATACATGAGATAACTCAATAACAATTTGCATCATAGGCCTCTAAAAGGAATTGCAGAATCTAATGTTGGCCTTCAGCCGGATGAACTTGAGGATTAGTATAGTAACCTTAGAAATAATAGCAGTAGTAAACTGATCATAGTGTCAAAGGTGGGAAATGTATGAAAACTCTTCTTGGCTACAGTAGTCAGCTATTACTTCTGAAGCTACTATATTAATCCTCAAGTTAGGAGATTGTATTGTTCTCTCTCTATTGTGTTGTTGAGGCCTCAGCATATTTTGTGTTGGTTTTCAAATATGTTCAAGGCTACCATGGAACCGTGAGCAAATCCATTCCCTGTCAGCAACACGAGAAAAAAGAAGTTGTTGACAGGAATGAATGTGTCCCACGGCTTGATGACATACATGAGATAACTCAATTACTATTTGCATCATAGCCCTCTAAAAGTTGTTATAAAAAAGTGGTAATGTGGTATGCAATATTTCTCATGGCATAACTTAGATATAGAAGATTTCACCCAAAATAAGACTAATATATATTGGGTGAATGGTACATTTCCATTAATCAATGCCAAAATAGGTGTAAGAAGTAGTATACAGTGGTTCTACAAATGATAACTATCCACAAATGTAAGAGCATCTCCATTGTATATAAATTGATTAAATATAGCTCCATTTGAATAGCAATTCACATTTAGAAAGTACAATGGAGATGCTCTAAGGACAATAAACCCTAGAAACCTAACTTAGCTTGTGTTGGCCTACCTCTCTCAAGAATACACTCAAGAACATAAGAACACTCACACTTAACTAACAACAAGAAGATGAACAAAAAACATCAATTTATTTCATACATCAATAGTTCACAAGCATTTTATCAAATGCCTGTCATGCACAAATATCTTACATATATTTCATCAAGCACATCATGTACAAGCTCATTTTAAAACTCACAATTCAATTAGGAAAATCACCATACATAAGGCATTGACATTTTATCAAACAAGTGAAGAGAAGGAATGAAATTGATTATCTAATTACCTATCGGCTATGGGCCGGGCTCCGGTGGCGGCGGCGGTCTCCGGGGCGGCGACGGGGATAGCGCACAGTGAAGGGCTCTGGGGGGCGGTGGCGTGCTCCGACGGTGGCGACGGGCTGGCTCCGGTGACGGTGCCGGGAAATGGTGGCGGCGGCGATCTCCGGTGGCAGCGGTGGTCTCCGGGGATCTGGGGGGCGGTGGCGACGGGCTGACTCCGGTGACGACGCCGGGAAACGGTGGCGACGGTGGTCTCTGGTGGTGGCGGTGGTCTCCGAGGTGGCGACGGGGACGGCGCACGGTGAAGGGCTCTAGGGGGCGGTGGCAGGCTCCGACAGTGGCGACGGGCTGGCTCCGGTGACGGCGCCGGGAAACGGTGGCGACGATGGTCTTCGAGGGCGGCTGCGGTCTCCGAGGTTGGCAGCGGTCTCCTGTGGCGGCGGCAGTCTTCGAGGGGGACGGTGGGAGTTTGATTTGCAAATGAACTAGGGTTTAATCTGGGCGGGAGCCAAAAACTATATATTACTAGTATAGTAGTGGCGGGCACACGCTGACGTCAGCACGCCCACCACTGATATTTATCGTAGTAGTGGCGGGCGAAGACATAGTAGTGGCGGGCCGCTAACGTCACCGACCGCCACTACTAGGGTTTAGTCTGGGTGGGTGGAAAAAACTATATATTACCAGTATAGTAGTGGTGGGCATACGCTGATGTCAGCATGCCCGCCACTGATATTTCTCGTAGTAGTGGCGGGCGAAGACTTAGTAGTGGCAGGTCGCTGACGTCACCGACCGCCACTACTAATATGGTTAGTAGGGATTATCAAACATACACTGCACACATTGTCGAGAAAGACTTTGTAGCGCAGTGGTGCGGGGGGGTGCTTTGGTGCCATGCGGTTTGAGGTTCGAACCTTGCTGCCGGCAAGCGGTTTGAGGTTCGAACCTTGCTGCTGGCGTCAAAACAACATTTTTTTCTGTTTTGTACTTTTTTAAATTTTCAGCACTTTTTATTTATATTTAAATCCTCGTTTGAACTTGAATTTTTTTAACAATAAAAATACATCACAACTTATCAAATTTAAAAAGTTGGTATTTTTCTGTCTCAGTGTACGTCACTCGACTTAGTGGTGGCGGGCCGATGACGTCAACATGCCCGCCACTGATGACACGTGCCCGCCACTACTAATATGGGTAGTAGGGATTATCTAGTATATAATACACTTCCTATAATATCGAGAAACACTTGGTAGCGTGGTGGTGCGGGGGGTTGCTTTGGTGCCATGCAGTTTGAGGTTCGAATCTCGCTGCCGGCAGGTGGTTTGAGGTTTCAACCTTGCTGTGTTGGCCCTAAACATTTGTTTTCATTTCTGTTCTAATTCTCAGCATGTTTTTATTGATGTTTAAATCTTCATTTGAACTTGAATTTTTTAACAATAAAAATACATCATAACTAATAAATTTTTTAAAAAAATGGCATTTTCTACCTTGGTTTATGTTAGACATGTATTAAAAAAATTGGTATTTTTCTTTCTCACTTTACTTTTTTTATTTCACTAAGTGTGTTTTTATGATCAAAGTCAAAATAAGTTAAATTTGAACTACAAGACATGTATCTTTATAGTTTTTTAATCCTCAAAAAATCAAATAAAGTCTAAAAATTAAGACAAGACTTGTCATGTTGTTACGATATAATCGAGACTTTGTAGCGCGGTGGTGCGGGGGCTCGCTTGACACATCACGTTTATTTGAAAGCAAGTAAACAAACACAAGTCTAGGCTGGGGAAACCAGCTTCCACATCGAAACGCACTACTGGTCAAACCCAGAAGAAAGATATGGTTTGGAGCTTCTTCTTCTTCCTCGGCACAAACCCAACCTATTTCTGGTTAAACAGATTAAAAGCCTCAACTTGCCAATCCTCAACCAACTCGGCATCATCAGGCAGTCTGAATTGCTCTCCATGTTCCTGAACAAGAAAATACACGCGGCGGCGATAGTGAGAACAACTTATCAATGATTGAATTGGCTGATAAAAATATAAAATTTGCATAAAAAGAGGATCTTGTCTCCTTCCTCCTCTTGTTGTCGCATTGCTCTACATGCTTCCCTTTTCCACCGCTAGCCTCGGCATGTTTCCCTCTGCCACCGGTTGTCTCATCATTCTTCCATCTACCAACACTTACCCTATCTAGTTGCGGCGATCGCGAGTCGTCCTCCGAGTCGGAGTCCATTATGAGAATCACTTTCTTCGCCAAACAACTGCAAACTATACCATGTACCTTAAGTTTACCTCATTTGCAAACCTCACACACGCCACTTGATGTAGAGTCTGAGGATCCACTGTTTGGTTCAATCTTAGGAGGAGCCATCTGCAATTTTTTTGTCACATTGATATAACATTAAAAAATCGTAAGCTAGTAATATTATAGTACATTAAAAAACATTATTGTTATAGTGGAATTTTTTTTCTCAGAAATTTTTTATAGTACATTAAAAAACATTATTGTTATAATGCATTCTACTAGTAATATTATACTAAATTATATTACCATGCATAAATTAATATAACAATTAGAAATCATTTTAACCCTAAGCTCGAATAAAATAAGACAAAGATAGGTTAATAATCATTTACTGACCGGCAGCGACGGGCTCCGAGGATGGCGGCGACGGGCGGAGGGCGGCGGCGACGTGCTCCGGGACGGCGGCGACGGGAGGAAGGGGGCGACATGGGAGTTTAGGGTTTAGAAAATGAAACAAGGTTTTCGGACGGCGGAAGTGGAAAATATATATAGGTGTATTAGCAGTGACGGGCATGCTGACGTCATCCTGCCCGTTACTGCTATTTTCTCTTAGTAGTGGCGGGCGATGATGTCACCAGCCCGCCACTACTAATAGAGGTAGGGATTATATATCTATCATATAATACACTTCCTACAATGTCAAGAAACACTTAGTAGCGCAGTGGTGCTGGGGGCTCACTTGGGGCCATGCGGTTCGAGGTTTGAACCTCGCTGCCTGCAAGCGGTTTGAGATTTGAACCTTGCTGTTGGCCCCAAACAATAAAAAATTTAAAAACTTTTCTATTGATGTTTAATTAAATCCTCATTTGATCTTGAACATGTTTTAACAATAAATCACATACTTGATTTTACAAATACGCACGCTAAACATAAACAATCTAGCCTTGCACTAATTTTCCATCGCCATTGGTGCGTAGATAAGGAATCACACTGCCAAATGACAGTTTTGCTTCAACCACATTGATCTTTGATATGTCAACGAAAAACGGCACCTCATCAAACTGATTGTATTCTTCTTCGTCTTCGACTCCATCAACTCCAACAATTCTTTGTTTTCCTGGAGCAACGATGTATTTTTTCTCATCTGTAGGAACAAGTATGTAAAATACTTGTGCCACGGATTGAGCGAGTATCCAAGGGTCATCTTTATAAGACACCTTATTAAGGTCAACTATCGTAAATCCGTAATCATCCACCTCCACACCTTCTGGATGTCTGACCCACTGGCACTTAAATACAGGGATTTCTATAGAGTTCTCGTAGTTAAGTTCCCATATTTCGTCGATGTATCCATAGTAAGCATTCTTTTGTCCAGTGTTATCTTCTGCTTCTCCTCTGACACCACTATTTTGGCGCTGACTCTTTTGATCCTTTGCTTTTGTATAGAATGTGAAACCATTGATGTCATACGCTTTCCAAGTTTTAACCATGCTCAATGGACCGTAAGACAATTTATTTATCATCATCTCTTCGTCAGTTTCTCCAATCGAAAGGTTTAGATCCCTCAGCCATGATGTGAAATGAATTTTGTGTTCTTTCATAATCTATTGTTCATCGCGATCTTCATTCTTTTCACAAAGCTCTTGCAGATGTTGTTCAACATATGGTCTCATAATCGCCAACTGATGCATTACACTATAATGTGATTCTCTTATTGTTTGGTAACTATTGTCTCGTATGATTTTCCTGCCTTTAGTTCCTTTACCGGCGAGTCTTCCATGGTGCCGGGACACGGGAACTCCTATTGGTCTTCCATCTCTTATGTAATCTGCGTAGCACTCAATGACTTCCTCAGTCGTGTAGCCCTATATCATGGAACCCTCTGATAAGCACGATTTCGTACGTAACCCTTGAAGATAACCATTAGACGCTCGTACGCATACATATTGTGCAGGTACGTTGGACCGAGAACAAAGATTTGGTCTGCTATATGTATCATATAGTGCTCCATAATATCAAAATATGAAGGAGGAAAGCACATCTCAAGGTTACACATAGTCTCCCTCATCTTTGATATGGCATTGAAGAAGTGACACATCTCAAGCACATCCCAGTGTCGATCACCTTCTTTGATATGACATTGAAGAAGTGACACATGCGTGTTATCACCATCTTCAGAAATGAATGTTTGATTCCTCTTACTGCGATGGCGAGGAATAGCCCAAGCATAACATGACAATCATGAGTGTTGCAGCCGCTCATCCTCAAATCTGCTACGGAGACAATATTCTTTATATTCGTTGAGAATCTTGTTGGAACTCTAATTCCATGTAGACACCTGCAGATTGATCTTTTCTCATCAATTGTGAGGTTATAGCTAGCAGCCGGAAGGAAAAATTTTCCATTGGCCCTTTCCTGTGGGTGAAGCTCGGGTCTAATTTCGAGAGTTTGAAGGTCCCTTCGTACTTTGATTCCATCTTTTGATTTGCCCGGTATGTCTAACAAAATACCGATGGTGCTTTCGAAGACATTCTTCTCAACGTGCATTGTATCGATAGCATGACAAATCTCCAACTCCTTCTAATAGGGCAAATATCTAAAGAAGATTGACTGCTTTTTAAATGGAGCGTCCTTTGGAATTTTTTCAGATTTCTTCCTCTTCTTTCCGAAAACAACTTTGATATTCTTTACCATTTCGAATAGAAATTTGCCATCTCGATGTCGTGGAGGTTGTCCAAGCTCAATTGTATCGTCGAAATGGTTCCTATTTCTTCGATATTTGTGGTTTTTTGGTAAAAATCTGCGGTGTCGCATATATATCGTCTTAACGAATGATGGAAGATGCATAGATTTTGTCTAGTCCACACACACTACACATGTTGTCTTTCCTTTAACCTGTCCTGTTAGGGACATGCGTCCTGGGTTGTCAGCTATGGTGCAAAAGATTATGGCTCTTAGATTGAAGTGCTCTTTCTTGTGCTCATCCCACACACAGACACCATGTTCCCATAAACGTTTCATATCCTCCATCAAAGGTTCTAGAAAGATATCAATGTCATTGCCAGGTTGTTTTGGACCAGAAATTAGAGTAGTGAGCATAAGGTATTTTCTTTTATGGCACAACCATGATGGAATGTTGAACAAGCATAGAAAGACCGGCCACGTACTATGTGGGTTCCTCATCTCACCGAAGGAATTCATTCCATCCGTGCTAAGTCCCATCCTGATATTTCTAGGATCATTCGAGAAATCTGGATGGGCCGGGTCAAATGATTTCCACTGCCTAGCATCCGCAGGGTGCCGAAGTTTTCCGTCCTTCTTTCGCCCAGCGAAATGCCAGATTAATAGTTTAGCATCTCTAGGATTAGAGAACATACGTTTCAAGCGATCAATCACCGGTAGGTACCACATTACTAAGGCTGGAACTTTCCTCTCTGTCTTTTTTCCAGGATGGTCTTCAATAACATTTTTATTCCTCTTCTGCAACCTCTTATTATTCTTCTTCTGGTGGTCATTGTAGTCCTCCACACAGTCATTTGGACGTTTGTATCGACTTGCGTTGCACTGCGGACATCTCTCTAACAATCCATACTCTTTTCGATATAGGATACAGTGGTTCGGGTATGCATGAATCTTCTGAACGCCCAAAGTCAACGGACAAATCATCTTCTTTGCTTGGTACGTATCAGATGGTAGACCATTGGGTTTTGGCAAAACCTTTTTTAGGAGTTGTAAAAGATCTGAAAAACTAGTGTCAGACCATCCATTGCTGGCCTTCAGTTTCATAAGCTCAAGAATTGTGTACAACACAGTATACTGCTTATCGCATCCGTGGCGTTCCTCGTAAAGAAGGTTTTTTGATGCTTTGTCAAGTGCTTCAAAGTTATCGTATCCTTTGGTTGTAGTTCTCTGCAACAACACCTCAGGCACAACATTTCGCATCAGTTCCTCCACATCAAAGGCGTCATCATCATCATGTTGATCAACATCATCATGTGTTATGTCAGATGTATGATCACAACCTCTTCTATGTTGATGAGCATCTTGCGGCACATCAAAATCTTTAGGAGGATTTTGGCCCATCTCACCATGTTTCGTCCATATATAATAGTTCTTCACGAAACCATTTTTCAACAAGTGAAATCGTATGGTTTCACGATCTGAACACGGATACATCACTTCGTTTTTACAAACTTTACAAGGACAATATATTGTCTCTTCACTCTAACGGGAAGCATATTGTGCGGCAGCTTCAGTAAATTCAGTTACTCTGTTAAAATATGCCACCACATCTCCGTCGTTGGACGAGTACATCCAGGACCTATGCTCCATCTAAAACATATATTATTTGAAAAAATATTAATAAATTCATTATTGTTAATTTTAGTAATTTACAAATTGAAAATATATTGATTTATTATCGCTCGTAACAACATTAATTAAAAATGCTTTAATTCAAACTATTTATTAAGCAGAAAAAAATTATTAAATAAATTAACTATATTGGTTTCTCTCTCTCCAAACAACATAACTCTAGATCTATAATAATAAATAAAATTAAAAAAGAGATTAAAATGACGTAAATCAATATACAAGTGATGAATAATTGTGAGGAGGGTCATATTTGTTCATTTGGGAGAAGGAAACACTGTAAATGGAAGATTATTTGAAAATTTCTATTTACAAACCCTAAATTAGTAAAACGCTAATAACTCATTGTATACATGATTAAATACAAAATAAATGTGAGATTCGCCATTGTACGGACAAAATTAAATGCGAACTTCGGTAGAGCTCAGGGAGGAAGAAGATGGGCATTTATAGCTAGAATAGTAGTGGCGGTCGCAAGTGATGTCATCAATACTTTAGTAGCGGCCATCTTAGCAGCGGTGAGCAGCACCAGCGCCCGCCACTACTATTGGTAAAATAGTGGCGGTCCGGGATGATGTCAGCATCGACCGCCACTACTTTACCAATAGTAGTGGCGAGCGCTGGTGCTGCCGTCAGCACCAGCAACTGTAGTGGCGGGCATCTAATGGCCCGCCACTACAGTGGTTTTGCCCAACGCCACTACAGTGGTTTTGCCCAACGCCACTACAGTGACGGTTTGTAGTAGTGTAAGGCTTCGCGAACGAACCCTGCTTGCGCCGGAGTTTTCGAGTTGCACGTAGTTCCATGCACTACTTTGGTAGTTTTTCTTGAACTATGTTGGCTTTGTTGTTCGAAGTGTTTTAGTGAAGCGTGATGAAGCCAAAGTTGACTTCGGTATCTTCGGTCAGGCTTCGACTCCAGACTTCGCACGAGGACTTCGAATGCCTTAAAATTTAATGCCTGTGATGATTTATTTTCGTGAAGGTTGAAATGTCTGTGTTATAAATGCTATGTTAATCTTCCTATAAGAACTATTTTGGTGTCTTTATTTCTAGGACATTGGTCGTTTTTAGGCTAGATTATTTTTGGACCATTTGACTGTTCTTGTTTCTGTTAGTTGTCTGTTGAGGTGCGTTGGGTGTTGGGAGAAGGCCATTGATTCAAAAGAAATTTTTAGGTGTCCATTCACCCCCTCTCTGGTCGCTACTTTCGGTCCTACACTTTGGTGTAGGCTTGTGGGTTTCTAGCGTGAACCTCACAGTTTTCCTAGGTTTTTGCTTTGAGTCTATCTTGAGTGAAGAAATGATCATCTTTTTGGGTTGGGTAGGATCTTTGGCTTTTTGTGGTGTGTCTAACTGGGCTCTCTCTTTCTCAAGGGTAGTAAGCAGAGTGAACACCGTATGGCTCGGTGTACTGGATGAAGTCCTCTCATAACCTAACCCAAGAGCTAACCCTGCCCTGTCAGCGCACATTTTAGTTTTATCCAAAAGCAGATCCATTTTCCCTTTCCCCTCTGTGCATTTATCTACCATAGAAAGTAGATAATCATTCGCACACTTTAGCTTCTCTCCTTGCTCTCTAGCAAAGATGAGTTGGTCCTTCAGAGTGATGCAGGTCGAACAAGCTGGCTGCACATCCTTAGAACACTCAGCACTCTCCAATCTAGCCTTAAGCTCATCGATATGTTTATCTCTTAGACTAACGCTCTCAATCAAAAGGGTGCAGTTTAAGCATTCATCGACGGCATCAGGTCTAGACTCCACCACCATTTGTTGCTTCTGAACATTTTCATGTTTTTCAATGTTTTTAGCATGAATCAGACGCAACTGAGCAAGTTCATCCATCAAAATAAGACATGACTCACAATCAGCAGTTTCAAATTTAGACTTCAATAAAGCAAGTTCAATAGACAGCGATTCAATTTTAAGCTTTTGTTCTTTTCTTTCTTTTGCAGCAAGTTTGAGCAGTCTATCTTGTGAAATCATTGCATCATGTAATTCATCGTTTTGCACAAGTAATTCATCAAGAGATAGACTAACCTCAGATATGTCGGGTTCATCGCCGCTTTTCTTGCCGTTGGCAATGAAGAAGAGGCTGTTAAAGTCCTTCATCTTTTCTTTCTTCTCATCATTCTTGTCTGGTTCATCTTCATAGGAACTGGGATCTTTGCTCGAGGTGTTGTCGATGTCGCTAAGTGCTGCCACGAAAGCTCGAGCCATTCTTTTTGCCATCTTTCCTCTTTTGCCTTTGTAGAACGGTTTTTTATTTTTTTTCTGATACTTTTGTTCACGTTCATTTTTGGCTTTTAGTTTTGGGCAGTTGGCTTTAATGTGATTTAGGTCACCACACTCAAAACACCCTCGAGAACCTCCTCTCCTCTGATCTCTTCTATCATTGTAGAATCGAGTGAACATTTTGACTATGAGAGCAAGCTCTTCATCGTCTAATGTGTCGACTTGCTCCTTTGTGATAGAGACCAAAGAAGACAAGGCAAATCCCCCAGAAAAAGCACACACACCAGACATGCTACCTCCAAATGAGGTGCCACTACCGGAACCAGAAACTAATGCCATGGATTGTGACAAAGAGCTCCCAATCCCAGAACGAGATGCCTTGGCGATCTTGTTGGACTTAAGCTTACTGAAAAGTTCATCGCATGTCAAAGTATCAAAGCTCGTAGATTCTTCAATGCTTGAGATCTTAAGTTCCCATATGCTACGATCCAGAGCATAGAGAAGTTTGATCGCTCGTTCATGATCTGAGTAAGCTAGCGTCCCAGTGGAGCGCAAATTACTAACAATGCCATCAAAGCGAGCAAACAAAGCATCAACAAATTCGCTAGGGCCTTGCACGAACATTTGGTATTCTTGATTATACGTGCTCTGCCTCCTAGCATTAATCTATGATGTACCCTCATGAAAAGTACTCAATGTTGACCAAATCTCTTGAGCAGTACGAAGGTGCTGAACCCTGTTGAACTCATTGCGACTCAGACTGATAAAAAGAATGTTTCTAGCCTTGCTATTACATTCATATTGAGCCTTCTTAGTCTTTGAGCTACGAGTTTTAGGAATCGTATACTGGGATGCAACAATATCCCATATTGCACTTCCTTGGCTAAGCAATTAAGCCTCCATGTCGCCAAAAGGATCACAACCGGTAAAGGTCAACTCGTGATCAAACCGGCTCTGATACCAATTGTGAGATTAGAATGGCGACTAGAGGGGGGTGAATAGGCGCCTCGACACTTTCTTTCGAATGTGATGGCCTAATCAAATCACCCAACGCACCTCTAAGGACTCAAATTCAAGTTTCAAACCAATCAGCACAATTTAGAGCTCAAACATATTCAAACGCCTAAAAACAACTTTGATTCAAGCTTCTCAAACAACAACTATCAAAACACTCACTCTAGAGATCAAATTCAAGTGTAAGAAGTAAATCAGAATGTTTTAACTCAATCACAATTGAGATTCAAATACTTCTAAAATTTTTCAGACGGTGAATAGTAAATGAAACTTCAGCAAAGTGTATTTGTCATATTCTGATTAAGATTGCAATTTACAACCTCAAACAAGTTTCAAATCAGCCAACTCTAAAACAAAACCTGTCAACAAAGTTAGGGTCTGAACATTCAACAAGTTGAGCACTAAATTCAGAATTCTTGATTAGTAATCAGGTTTGTCGTATAGTGAATAGTAATGACAAAAATGACAATACTGATTTCAGTACAGAAACTACACTTCATCAAACTCAATTCAAGCATTCAGACTTGATCAGTAATTCAGGAACACATTTCAATCTCAACTCAGATTTGAATTTAGAAAACTTGTATAGCAATCAAAATTGTCGGACAGTGAATAGTTGTAGAAAATTTCAGTTTGATTCAACACTTCAAGATTTGAAACAACTTGTATATATCAAAAACAGTTTCATTTCAATTCATAATGGAAACTGAATCTAGCATTTCTTGATGTTTGAAAGATAAAAACAGCAAGCACTATTTCAGGATTGACACAAATTCTGAACACTATTCACTGTAAAAATTATTTTCATGAGAACAACAATACTGATTCTGAAACTGAATAGCAGATAACTGATGACACAATGAATCAATCCTGATGATCAGCTAGTTTCAACCATAGCAGAACCATAGCAGATAGACATAATCAGTACAACTATCTCATTTCATAACACTCAGCTCAAGGATTGATCAACTTTAACATTGATAAACATTCAAGTTCTGGCCTAAACTAAACTTATCAGATCAATTGATATCATGAACATGTTCAGATCTAAACCAACATGAAGAAACCAGTTTACCTATGGACAAACTAACATGTTTTGACACAAGACACTGTTTAATCAGAACCAAATATGGATCAGACAACATGAGCTCATGACAGAGACAAAACAACAAACAATTCAGACTAAGCACAAGTGATTTCAGAAGAAAACACACTCTGATCTCAAATTAAAACTAGTGTATCTTCAAATTGATTTCTAACAGATAACAATCAGAACAGATTCAGGATTACTACTTCAACTCAGTGAGCATTTCAATTTAGAATAGGAAGATCGAAGAAGCAGTCCAAGAACAATGACTAGAAAATATTGTGATATGTGTAACCCATTTTAGCAGACAAACAAACACAGATTATACTAAAACTTCTAAACAAACAGCATGAGTTTAGAGCAATTTTATCTGATATAATCCAATCAACTCATCAACCAAACTCACTTAGACTCATCAACCAAACAGATACACATGTTAACACAGAAGGGATAAAACAACATGCACAAGTCTTCAAAAACAGACTAAAACAGAGTAACTATTCCACAAAATCCAGAACAAAACTCCACTGATTCAAGGATAGAATCAATTCAGGGAAGATCAGACTAATCACTGAATAATTTCTTCAACAAACATGATTTGGCTCATGAAAAATACAGGAGAAACAAGGAAACTTACTTGATCACTTCGCTATAGAAATCTGATGGTGAATAGCTGTGCCGACAGCCCTATAGCCGAACCGAAAAGATCAAGGATCACTGCTCATCGTCATGCGTTCCAGGAAGAAATCAATCGAATGAACAATTTTTGCAAGAGACAAATGGATTTGATTTCTGTTTGATAGAAAATTCTAGTCCAACGTTCGGCCTGGGTAGGGAGATATTTATCTCACTTGCCCCAAAGTTTCTAGAAGGCCTATTTTGCACTAAGCCCCCTAGGAAGACTCAATATACATTGCTGAAAAAATAAAACTAAAAATACACGATTACAATAGACCTCTCTTTAGAATAATTTTAGAATATATATACTCCAAAAATACTCTAAAAAGAACACACTATAACACTAAAAAATTAAACTAAAACTTGACACTATTTTATTGAAATAGTAAAAACGTTTAAAGTTCCGACGGTTTTCAGCAAAAACCGACAAAGCCTCTCCCGATCGTCGATGCCCGTCATCGGTCAGCGAACTCGACCCCCAGCAAGTCTCTCCCGCTCTCGATCCCTCGAGCCACCTTGTCACTTGCACTGGCTTCCCTTTCACTGACTCGAACGACGCTTTGTCTCGATCAATCTCCAACTCGACGTCCCGTTCAACCTCCATGTGTACATCCGAGTCCACTCTCGACTTCGACTGACACCCTCGACCATCTGGCATTACACTCCCCGTCTAACCCTGATCCCATGCCATCGACAGTTGATGAGTAACTCAAGCCTACACACACGAGACAAACACATACACACACACCAACTCCATTATATCCAGACTCAACTCGTGAACTCAGCCTGTCAATCACTCATTATTCGATTGAACACTAGTGACACACCTCACTATGTTCCTCAAGTTTTTTGCACCGAGAGTCCCTCAACAAAATGGTGTGGTTGAGAGGAAGAATCATATAGTAGTGGAGATGGCTAGGACGATGTTGAATGAGCACAAGACTCCTAGAAAATTTTGGGCTGAAGCAATGAGTACAGCATGTTACAGCTCCAACAGGATCTTTTTGCGCTCTTTGCTGAACGTGACTTCTTATGAACTTCATTTTGGGAGGAAGCCCAAGGTCACTCACATCAGAGTGTTTGGATGCCGTTGCTTTATCCTAAAGCGAGGTAATCTGGATAAATTAGAATCACGCACATCTGATGGGATCTTTTTGGGAAATTCTTTGCATGGTCACTCTTATCGTGTTTTTAATCTTGAAACTAACACATTGGTTGAATCTTGTGATGTAACTTTTGATGAAACATCTCCATGCATTAGCACTAACTTTTAATTTGCAAGTGAGCACGATATGAGTGAAACACTTTTTGAGGAAGAAGATCCATTAGACGAAGAAGATCCTGAGGCTTTACCACTACCTCCCTCTACGATGACTCTAAAAGCTTCGACCACATCGACAAGAGGACCTGAAGATTCTACTTCTGAGAGTTGGAGCAAACTTCGGCAAGAGTTGAGGGGGAGATTTCGTCGCAGAGAGAAGCACTGCTTCGTATTCAAAGAATGCATCCCCTGGAGCAGATCATCGGTGAGCTAAATGAACGAGTAACCCGATCTCACGCTCATTTTGTTGATTCTGCTTTTGTTGCAAATTTTGAACCATTATATGTTAGTCATGCTTTGTCTGATGCGAGTTGGATCAACGCCATGCATGAGGAACTTGAAAATTTTGATAGAAATCAGGTTTGGATTCTTGTTGATCCACCCCCTAACATTCACATAATTGGTACAAAATGGATTTTTAAAAACAAACAGGTGGAGGATTGGGCGATAGTGAGAAACAAATCTAGGCTAGTGGCTCAAGGGTATTCTCAAGTCGAGGGGGTTGATTTTGGAGAAAATTTTGCACCGGTAGCTCGACTTGAGGCCATTAGGATCTTGCTTGCTTTTGCCTCTTCGTGTGGCTTTAAACTTTTTCAAATGGATGTAAAAAGTGTGTTTCTAAATGGTTTCATAGGAGAGGACATATATGTCAAGCAGCCTCCTGGCTTTGAGGATCCCAAGTACCCCCATAGAGTCTTTAAACTTCACAAAGCACTATATGGGGTCAAGCAAGCACCAAGTGCCTGGTACGACCGCCTAAGGACGTTCTTGATTGAGCACGGGTACAAGATGGGGTCCGTTGACAAAAGCTTGTGTAGGACCGAAAGTAGCGACCAGAGGGGGGGTGAATGGGCGCCTAAAAATTTCTTGCTAAACTATATTTTAATCCCACCGCCCAAAAGAACTAGACCAGACAAATAATATTTGCAAAACAAATTTCAGGAATTAGAGTTGTCTAGCTTAAAAATGACCGGTGTCCTAATTAAATTGATATTAAAGATAAACTAAATAAAAACTACTACAGTAAATTAAAAACACCTAGAAAAATCACGGGATATTAATATTTTAATCTAGAAACAAAATATTAATTGAATGAATAAAACATGGATCATTAAATATTAATCCATTTAATTAAACCGAAAATATTGCAGGTAAAAACTAGACTAAAAATATAACTGCAACTAATAAATTTTTTCTTTTTATGCAACCAGATTAAACAGATAAAATAATACGAGATAACTAATAAACATTTGACAGATAAAACTAACAATGAAATTTCATAATGGATTTTTAGTTAATTTGTTAATAGATGATTATCTATAAAATCTATCTGCCTAAAAAATAGTAGATTAAAACTAATCAAACAACAGGGGATCCAAACTTACCACCGGCGAAGACGAACCGATCGCCGCGCCGTTGCTGTGAACGCAGATGCGCAGCGTCGCCGTGCAGGAAGACTCCACGCCGAAATCAATCGCTTCTCTGTCGCATGCAGTTGATCCGCACAAATACCAGGCACAGCTTTTGGCTTCCTCGTTCACCGTGCTCCTTGCGCCGAACTGCAGCGGGAAAGAGAGCCGGCGGAAAGCAATTTTGTCATGCACCGCGGAAGCCCTGGCCGCCGTGAAGATCACCGTTGAGGTCTGTGGGGCCCACTGTGGAAAATCAAATCTGTGGACTGCTGCCACTGCTGCATGCAACGCCTATGTGATGGATTCCTGTAGATTTGGCTGCCACGCTGAAAGTAGCTACCGGTGGGAAGAGATTTGCATCAAAACAAAATGAGAGACGTGCGGTCTCGTGCTTGCCGCGCCTAGAACGAAACAAAACAGATGAAAAATAAAAACCACCGGGGAATTGTTTTTCTTCGACGCAGATGAAAACCAATACTAAAAATGTGGACTATAGATTGATCTCTAGAGAAAAACAGTCATCTATCCCCAAGGGGATAGGGGCCTATTTATAGGCAAAACCTAATACATGAAAAGACTACTTTACCCTCGGGTAAAATAAACTAACTCTAAAATAAATTCCGAAAATTACTAAAATAGTCTTAGAAAAATTAACTGATTCGAATAAAAATATTCTAAACTTAAAAACTAATTATTAATATCCTAAAAACGAATTAATGATAGATTGTCAGTTTTACGCCGAAACTGACAAAGCGTCCACCGTCTTCGTACCGGGTACCCGGATTGGGCCGACCCGACCCCGCAGCTCTCTCAGCCCGGCAATCGCTCGCCGCCCGTGTACCTGAGTCAAACCCAGTCAACAGACCAGTGGATCATCTGCCGCTCCTAGCCATGTACCCGGATTGGGCCAGCCCAACTCCGCAGCTTCCCTGCCCGGCCGTCGCTCACTGCCCGTGTACCTGAGTCACATGCGCCTCAGACTCGGCAGGTCTTCATCTCTCCCTTTCTTTGACTTCCGTTGACAATCACTCATCACATCTGAAATATCAAAACCATATTCTTCAACATGGTTTCTCAATCTCCCCCTTGATGAGTGCATTGTCAACACCCTTTTCAGCTCATCTCCAGTACCTGCAAAACATGTGGAAACAAGAAAAACAAAGACAAAAGAAAATAGAAGAAGGAAAATAAAAGTTTAACCCTAATGACCAAAAGCCAAATAAAAGCATGAAAATGGTCATTATGGTTAACCAAGAATAAACTCCCCCTGAATTAAATCCCAGAGAAAGCTAAAAAATGTTCTCTAAACACCAATATTTCTCCCCCTTGTTGACAATTGGACTCATCAAGTGAGACTAAAATGCACTTTAAAGAGACATAAACAGAAACTCCCCCTGAAATGCAGCTCCCCCTCAAAATATGCCATAAATGCAGATGGGGTGCAGGTGGAGTGTGAAAAGCATGCTTCTTAGATATGATTGACTGCTAATACAACGTCTAACAAGTATAGCAAAAGATATACTGTCTAAGATACATGACATGATCAGTGCAATAGATGATATCTAAAGAGAGTCAATAGCACGCATTTTTCGATTTTTGTAAATAAAAGCATCACCACATTTTCTAGTTAACAAGCAAAGTAAAGCATGAGATGCAAAAGCTAACTGATATCTACCAAGATAAGCATTGTCCAAATCAAAGTGCTTCGACAAACTTGTCATCTTTTTAAATTTTTCAGACTGATTCTTTTTCCCTTTTTTTTCATTTCTGCCAGGGGTTATTTGTGTGTCAAACCTTATGCTAACCGACCAAGTCAAGCCTAGGCCAAAACTGGACCATCAGAAGCTTAAGACATTGGTCTTGGCATACATTACACCGTCCTAGTTCATACCAAAGTGCTATGGTAAGCAGTCCAGAACAATGCAATGCGACAAAGCAAACCCACCTGGATCTTTTCTGATAAACATAAAAATGCATAAATTTTTCATTTTCAGAATTTTATCATTTTTATAGCACATTTTGCATTTTTAAAGCAGATAAATGTCCAAGTTGCATATCTGCATCTAAGTAAGGATCTAGCTACAAGGCATGTAAAAGGTAGCGAAAGCATTCAGCCTACACATGCTAGTTACCAGAAGCAATGGTGATCATTTTTCAATTTTAAAACATAAAAGCCATGCATATGACACAAATAAGATATATCATGTGAACTGAAACAGAACATGATCATCGACCAGTAATCAAAAACATATACTAGCTAGAGAAAGTAAAGCATATTAATCATATAATAGAAGCAAGCTCAAAATGTGATTGATGATTATGCATGATATGAACGCACACACAAAAAGACTCAATAAAAATAAAGAAGAAGGAAAAATTGATACCAATGAAAAGTTGACTCAAAATATCCTAAAAAAATACAGCTCCCAAAAACACGATCAATAATCATGAGTGGGACCAAACGGTCCAATGCCAGGTTTAGTAAAAGTGTTGAACCAGTGTCGAGCCATCTGCGCGTATGTAGGAAAGAAAAAGGAATCATATGAGTCTGGACTAAAGCGCGGATCAAAGCGCGGTCCTATGTTCTTCCTAAAATCAAGGTCACGAGGTCCAACACCGTATGCATAACGATTTGGAACTATGCCGGAATGAAAACCACCCTCCGGAGCACGATCATAAAAACCGTCTCCTCTACCACCACCTACACGACGTGGCCTGGCCTCTAGCCTCTCTCTACGTCGAGGAACTCTCAGTCTACCACCTTGCTGGTAGAACTGCTCCTGCTTACCCCGAGCTCTCTCTGCTCGCTCAACCCGTTTCCTCCTAAAGCAATACTCCTCAAGATGCCCGTCTCTCTGACAAAACTCACAGTGATAGGTAGGCTTCTTGGTATGTGGTTGAGGCTTGGGATTCTTAGGTTTGGTGGTGTTTGGTGTATCATCTTTGGTGTGAGAGGATCCAGGTAAAGAATCAAGAGAAGTGTGGAGAGTTTTAGGCTTTGGGACCCAGATCTGCTTCTTAGGTGGAGCCTTGGGCTGTTCTTGGAACACACCATCCTTGGGCTGACTAGCCTGGAAAGACTCAATGGATTGAGTCTTGGGATATCTCTGTTCGGGAGTCATCTTACTCCACTCCACTGCGCGGTTAATGGCGCTCTCAAAATCAGCCTTGGTATATGTGTAACCTACTCCAAAACCATCATGTCTCTTGAACTGCTGGATCATCATGCTGAGTTGTGGCTCTCTAGCACTAATCCAACTCAGTATCCGACGGAGGTAAAAGTTCTCGTTCTGAACATCAGCTAGCTCCTCTCTCAAAGAAGCTAACACCTCCACCTGAGACAAGCAGATCTCACACTCTTTATCAACTTTGACAGACTTTTCAGCTTTTAGCTTGATCAATTCCATTCTAATAGACAAGCAGTTCTCACAACCAGTGGGTGGAACTGACAAAGTTTCAAGCTCTAGCTTAGTCTGCTCCAACTCAGCTCTCACTCCAGCTAACTTGTTCAACTGCTCATCACTCTTGGCTCTCAGCTCGGCTATACTAGCTAAATGAGATGGGCAATCTACACAAGGTGCGACAACAGTGGCATGAGCATCTTTTAGCTCCTGCTGAGCGCTCTCAAGTTCAATGGCCAAAGCGTCTCTATCATCTACTCTCTCTGTGTACCTGGACTTGAGAGTCGTCAGGTCACACAACAACACCTCACAGTTAGGGCAGTCTTCACTATCACCCAAGCAAGGGGAAGAAGACAGACTCTCAATCTTGGCATTTGCCGTGGCAAGCTCACTCTCAAGCTCATCTATCCTCTTCTTAGCCCCTCTAAGCAGTTTCTCCCTATACTTCAACTCCTGACTGTTCTGTTCTAGTAAATTAACAACTTCTTGTTCATAGGAAGATGCATTCTCGTCGTCGTCATCGTCGGAGTCGTCGGAGGAGTCCTTCTCTTTCTTCTCCCTAAGAGCCATTGAGCAGAAGCTCTTGTGGGGTCTTTGGTTGTGACGTGAGCGACTCTTCGGCTTGTCCCTGAAGCCCATGAAACAGAGGCCCGCCGGATTGTCCCTGTCCTTCCCCTTCCTGATCATGATATCTTCATCACTTGAACTTGAAGATGATGAGGAAGACGAGGATCTCTTGGAGTATCTTTTCTCCATCTCGGCGAAGAAGGTCTCGTCTCGCTTCTTATTCTCACGCCTATAGTCCTTCAGGGCCTTTCTGAAGAATCTGGTCTTTGGCTTACCTTTGGTGAAGGAGGAGCTGTCGTGCTTGCCAGGAGACGTCATGGTCACTACTAGGTTTAGAATCGGTTAAGATAATAGAAAAACCTAACCTCGCTCTGATACCACTTGTAGGACCGAAAGTAGCGACCAGAGGGGGGGTGAATGGGCGCCTAAAAATTTCTTGCTAAACTATATTTTAATCCCACCGCCCAAAAGAACTAGACCAGACAAATAATATTTGCAAAACAAATTTCAGGAATTAGAGTTGTCTAGCTTAAAAATGACCGGTGTCCTAATTAAATTGATATTAAAGATAAACTAAATAAAAACTACTACAGTAAATTAAAAACACCTAGAAAAATCACGGGATATTAATATTTTAATCTAGAAACAAAATATTAATTGAATGAATAAAACATGGATCATTAAATATTAATCCATTTAATTAAACCGAAAATATTGCAGGTAAAAACTAGACTAAAAATATAACTGCAACTAATAAATTTTTTCTTTTTATGCAACCAGATTAAACAGATAAAATAATACGAGATAACTAATAAACATTTGACAGATAAAACTAACAATGAAATTTCATAATGGATTTTTAGTTAATTTGTTAATAGATGATTATCTATAAAATCTATCTGCCTAAAAAATAGTAGATTAAAACTAATCAAACAACAGGGGATCCAAACTTACCACCGGCGAAGACGAACCGATCGCCGCGCCGTTGCTGTGAACGCAGATGCGCAGCGTCGCCGTGCAGGAAGACTCCACGCCGAAATCAATCGCTTCTCTGTCGCATGCAGTTGATCCGCACAAATACCAGGCACAGCTTTTGGCTTCCTCGTTCACCGTGCTCCTTGCGCCGAACTGCAGCGGGAAAGAGAGCCGGCGGAAAGCAATTTTGTCATGCACCGCGGAAGCCCTGGCCGCCGTGAAGATCACCGTTGAGGTCTGTGGGGCCCACTGTGGAAAATCAAATCTGTGGACTGCTGCCACTGCTGCATGCAACGCCTATGTGATGGATTCCTGTAGATTTGGCTGCCACGCTGAAAGTAGCTACCGGTGGGAAGAGATTTGCATCAAAACAAAATGAGAGACGTGCGGTCTCGTGCTTGCCGCCGCCTAGAACGAAACAAAACAGATGAAAAATAAAAACCACCGGGGAATTGTTTTTCTTCGACGCAGATGAAAACCAATACTAAAAATGTGGACTATAGATTGATCTCTAGAGAAAAACAGTCATCTATCCCCAAGGGGATAGGGGCCTATTTATAGGCAAAACCTAATACATGAAAAGACTACTTTACCCTCGGGTAAAATAAACTAACTCTAAAATAAATTCCGAAAATTACTAAAATATTCTTAGAAAAATTAACTG